>OY747716.1:41694817-42049817 GCA_963556495.2 Valencia hispanica | reverse complement strand
ACTTGCACTTCTTGCAAATTTCTTCTGACAGACTCCTTGAGGCACTAATTTGAATTTTTCTGGTTGCTTGGACTTTTTTTAAGCACTGCAACTGGACATGAAGACTGAACCAGAAATCGCTTTCTGTATAAAAAAGAGCAAATGTTGGCCCATAAGTCCTTATTTTTGCCACGTTTGTCATTTTTCTTGGCTTATATTAATCTAATCCAAAAGTATTGGTGGTGTAAAGCTTTCTAAATACTTTTGAGATTGCTTCAGATGCCTGCTTTGTGTTGGTGTCTCTCAGGATTTTCTTCTGACCAAAACATCAGTATGATGGACTTTCATGATACTAATCCTACAAATTATGCTTGTGCTTCTGTAGAGAAATAATTCCAAATTAAATTCAATGTTATCTTATATGTCAGGAAACAAGGAGATATTCCATGGCTTGTAATGGATACTGTCAGATTGCGACTGCAGTTTTGTTCCTTTGTTATTCATTGTGCAGTGTTGGGAGACATCGCTGTGGAAGTGAAGAGTAAATATTAGAGGTGTAACGATACATATATTCTGATTATTCGGTACGGCCACGGCCGATTTGGTACGCACGTGTTATCGAACGAATCCAGCCGTTTTCTACCTGAACACATGCAGAATGTATATGTGCAGAACTCAGAGCCCAGTGCAA
The DNA here is from genome assembly GCA_963556495.2 of Valencia hispanica. Lineage (NCBI taxonomy): Eukaryota > Metazoa > Chordata > Actinopteri > Cyprinodontiformes > Valenciidae > Valencia > Valencia hispanica. Next base: position 42,049,147 of record OY747716.1, on the reverse strand, counting down.
TGTTAAAAAGTGACGCCAAAACAGAGAGGACTCCCAGCTATCACTAAACTCTATTTGGGAACATTAATGGTTTCTCATGCAGCTACAAGAAAAGAAAGATGGACTGAACCAGAACTTTGTGAGCGAACGCATCTTTCAACAGCAATAAGGTCCATAACACGCTCTGCACTGAACTGAATGACTCACCTGAAACAATGTAAAGCTGAATGTAAACATCACTGATACTAGAGAAAAAACAGCTGACGTACAAATGGCTACTAGTAGCATCCAATCAGCCCAAACTCCTTGTTTTGTATGAAAGGCAAGTCAGCGGAATCCCCGTTAATGAGAAGGGATTTTCCCAACATCTGCCCCTGCTGCATTCAATACAGCTGGGAGACTAGGTTGTCGAGATATCAAAACAACTCCAAATTGATTTAAGCATGTTTTATTCTCAAATATGGGCAAAATATTATTTAAACATTAGCACAGAGTGTTTTCAAGAAGTTTTATGATTTTCTACTCTGGATGTTTTTTTTAAATATATAACAAAAATAGTAGAAGCAGACATAGCCAATCAAATCTCCAGTCGGTTCTATACTTTCAAATTTTTAAAGTTATAGAACTTATAATAAAATCTAATTCATTTCCGGAATTGAAAGAAAAGAATTCAGAAAAAAGGTTCTTTTTTTTACGCTGATCAAAGTAAATAAAAAAGGGCATATGCACATTTGTATTTATTTTTTCTTGATTAAAGTGTACCAAAAACATACCGAATCTTTATTTTTAAACCCCAAATATGTACCGAACCTTGATTTTTGTGTATTGTTAGACGCCTAGTAAATGTTAAAACAAAAAATATTATGGATAATTAATAATTGTCACTAATAAGTCACCCAGCCAGCCTTAAAAAAACAAACCAAAACTTTTATGACTGATAAAATATCTACTTTTTTTATTCTAACACTTTCATGCCACAATCTGCCAATGACATCCCAGTATGCTTTGGATAGCAAAGTTGAACATATTGGAAAAAGTCCTCCACATGTAGAAAGAAAGTTTGTTTCCATTGGTCATTTATAAAGTCCACTTCCAGCTCAATTCAAAGACGACAACAGGAGAACAAAAATGACCAACCGAATGTATCGTCCAAAGTATGTTTTGCACTAGTAACACTCAGGTAGCATTGTTTTTTTCTCTTTTCAGATTAAAATGATATTAGAACATTTACACATCAAGCTAACGAGACCGTGATCTCAATCACAATACTACTGCAAATATATTTTATGCAGTTCTGTAAAAAACATTCAGGATGTCAAAATTTAGGACGATGAACTGAGAAATAAAGGATAGTGCAGAAAAGTACCTCTAAACATGCACGGCAGTGCAACAGAAATTAAGATGAAATCAAATTAAACGTGCCTGAATATATTCATTTCTGTAATTAGCTTGGACTTTTGATTTATTGCCTGTATGCAAACGTAACATGAAACTTAATATTTATAATTTGTATAACAGCATTACTTAGTTTATTGTTGGGTGAAAGTAACCTGAAAGGTTGTGTTGACGATTTACCCATTACAATCATATTTCAGGATGATTTAAATAAATTAAAACAAACTTTCTCAGGAAATACAAGATTTAAGAGCATTTTGCGTTAAAATTGGCCTAATTTCTGAATTTTTAGAGAACGGTCATGAATTAGCATTAAGATGAAAGCTTAACTTAATGGCTATTCATGGGCTGTCTAAAGGTGGGGGTGGGGGGGTGGAGTCCCAGCAATGTTAGAAAGTTTCAAATCCCTTAAAGGAATCAATAAGATTACTACTATTTGCCATTAGTAAAGCTATTAAAGAATATTTAGTTTTTGTGTAAAGTAAAATAAGACCTACGCATATCATTAGCACAAAAAAGCTAACAGAACTAAAAGCTAAACTATCCTGCTGCTTTTAGCTTTCCAAGTAAGGGGCAAAAATGTCAATTTTTATATGCAGCTGTTGGAAAGGAAGCAAATAGATATTTCACAAAAGAGCTATTATCACTGAAACGTTTTTAAAAGCTAAAAACAATCAGTGCACATAGCTTAAGATCAGAAGTATATTGTTAGCTTGGTTTCATGTATTAAGGGGGTAATTCAGATCTTATCTTCAGAAAAAAGTTACTAAATTAAAACACCTTTTACATTAATTTATAACCTTATAACTGGCAAAGAAAGGTTATGTTTTTGTCTAAACTCCATATATGCATGCTTTCCATACTCTTAAAATGATTAAATAACTTACTGCGTTAAGGTTTAACCTGAAAAAGTCATAATATTGTGGATATGTGTTGAACGTCTGAACCACAATTAGTTTGGCTTCTTTTCTGTATTCGGTAAATTTCGCATCATGTTTTCTGATAAAGTAAGGCACCGTGAATAAAACAAACAAAAAAAGGCTTTTAGTTGGATGAGACCAAAACATAACTACATACAATTTACAACCCTAAACAAAATGGCTTATTTCTGTCAAATAATTCAGCATAAAAAAAATATTTGAACCTAAAAGACAAAACCAGCACTGTTGAGGCAAGCGACACTTAAAAAGAAGATGTGGCTGGATGAGGATTTGTGTGCTATTTCACATACTGGTAACAACAGAGACAACCACAGTCCATGAAAAGTTCATCACAACTTTAAAAATAGTAACGTTCCCTGTATCCACGCAGTTCCAGACACCCGTTATGAACACTGCCAGTCAGCGCCAGGGTTCGGAATTTCATTTATATACAAGCCCATGTAGGTTGTGTGCTATAATGTTTCTTCTCCTCAGCCTGAAAGTCTGCGTGTAGGCTTATGCTTTCTCTCCATTACTTTTAAAGATGTCCATCCTGCTGTAAAGAAGACTGCTTCTTCTCGGTGTATCTCAAGACTTCTTGTAAGGTAAATCTTTCATTTTTACCTCTGTTGAGGGCCTTTTAAAAATCGAACTCAGGGCATTGGGTTGACGAGGGAGGATAGACGTCGTGGTTAGATCCGTCGTCTGCCAGATGGCGTTGTAGAAATAGCGAGTTAAACCGAAACACACGGAATATGATGGTTGCATATTATGGACAACTTGGCCGTGTTTGGGCACAGATACAACACGGAGGGAATGTCTGACCAAAATGGAGCGGATGAGAAAAGAGGAACGGGAGCCTGCCGAAGACGACGACCTAACCCTCGTCTTCAACCTCCTCTTCAAAATCCTCCTCGAACACACTTTCTGGTAGCCTGAAGCACTCTTCAAAGAAATTCACCAGGGACTGACTCAGGTGCTGCCTTGTTGTGTCGCTGTGGATGAAATGGCCCTCGTCTGGGTAGATCTGAAAGAATATGGTGAGAACAAAAATAGGTTGAGTTACAATTCTTTAAAATTAACTTCAGGCGTGCTACATACAGTGATTTTAGTTAGGGTTTCTCAGAAATTGCAAGTTTCAGACCTGATAAATGTTGCAGTGGATTCAAACCAGAATAAATAAAGTGTTCAGCTTATCTGGAAAAACATGAATCTCTATGGCAAGCCACCGGTATCAAAAATAAGGCATATATTAATAACCTCTTGATTATAAAATATGCATAAAATGGATTATGCATGGATTATTTACATAACCCTCTGTTGTGCTTCAAAATGGCGTTTCCCGTAATTTACGGATAAAAACACGTGAATACACATGTTATTTTTGATACTGATGGACTGCCATGAATTTCTATTTTCTCCTTGTTCAACTTTAGACATCAATGAAGCAGTCAGTTATTTACAAGGGTAATATGGGCAGAAATGAAAATAGCTAGTGTTTTATCATCAATTTATTAAGACAGAGTATTGGGCCATTGTAGATTAAAAAAAACTATTTTGAGGAGTACATTTCTGTCAAAATAACATTATAATTTTGTAATAAATTTCACAAATTTTCAAGAAAAACTCGTAATTTCTGTCAAAAAGTTGTAAATTTGCGAGAAAAAACTCAGAAACTTCCACAATTAAAAGGCATATATTTTTAATGTTTAAACCAAGATATTTTCTGACATTGTAAAGTCAATGTCAAATTTGCCATCAGCAGACTAAACGTTGGCTGATACTTTCAATCCGATATTTCTGACAAAGAATGTCAGAAGTCCTATAAGATTTAAGTGTTACATTTACAAGTTCCGCATCTGGATATTTTCCATAGCGCAAGGCGATATTTTCCTGGATCATAACAACTTCTGAACGCCTCAAACAGGATCCGCCTGAGACTATGAGGAAGAAGCAGCAACATGGCTGTAATCAGGTATGTAACTTTAGTTATTGCAGTATAATAGAATATTTCAGAGTTGTTCGTGAAAATGTGTAATTAATCTTAAATATTAAAAAAAACGTACTTTCGGGGGGAAATTTACCATAATTTTCGGACTATTAAGCGGACCTGAATGAATATAAAGGCGCATCAGCTGAATTGTAAAAGAAAATAACTTTTTTTAAATATATAGTGCACAACTAAATATAAACTACACGTTTTCATGTTGTAACATGAACAACTTAAACAGAAGTGGACCAATAATGGGTCTTTGTGGAACTCCTCAAAAAATACAGAGGTTTGTGTGGGTTTTAAATTACAAATAGAAACTTTAAAAAAGTTATATTAACAGGAGGCGAGACAACTTTTAAATGTACATAATGTTCAAGTTGCTGAGTTGAGGTCAAAAGGAACAAGAATAGAAAGTTTATGGCTGTCCAGGCTAGTTTTCAAGTCATTTAGAACTCTTACCAAGGGTGTTTCTATCCCATGGTTAATTCTAAAACCAGATTGGTAAATTTCACACTTTAAAATAAATAAATACGTCTATAACATGTATATATTTTCCCAGAAATGGCAGATGCGATGGCTGTTACGCAAACCTCTAAGTGAACCAGGGATTACTCATTAGGTTTCACTCCTAAAATGTCCCAAGCACATCCCCAAGTCATATAGCTGTAAAAATATTTCCAAGTAGTTTGTTTGTCTGAATTCTAAATTTGTTCATTTGAAATTTCACCTTAAGAGCTTTATCACCAAAAAGGAAAAATGATAGAAATGCTTGGTTGTCTATTTCATAGGACAAGTCTCCCTTTTTTCAGAGTCAGAACCTAAATTGAGAGAGTTTAAAACCACAATCTTAATAATTATTCAGCTACAGTACAGTGACGGGTGAATAAAAGACATGGGGTGGGATCAGAAACCTCCCAAAGGCTAAGAGATATAACCAGATTAAATGAAACCACCAACCTGCAAGGTGTAGTTGGCCTTTTCACTAATGAGCTGGGAGATGAATTTCGCTGTATGTTGGAAATGGACTTTTTCTGAGGAAACAGGCAAAAATATCAGACTGATGATTTTTTTTTTTTTACATATTGGAAATGAGAACTTGGAACTGCAGTTGTACCATCAGCCGTCGGGTGAATGATCAGGAACTTCTTATCCATGAATCGAGACGCTCTGTGTGCTAAATTTGCCATCTAAGTACACAAATAGAATCATTTTAATGCTCTTAGCGATTACCACAGATTAGGAGAGGGTTCTTGTGATGAAATCCTACCGTGTACGCTCTTGGATCCGGTTTAGGCAGTCCGAGATATCTTTCAGAAAAAGCAGAGGCTGGGGGGGAAATGGCATGCATCAATCACTGTGTAATCAAATTAAAACACTTCTATGACAGCACATACAGTATCCACTCACCATAGGCATGGATGCCATGAGGATGAATTTGAACTATTTCTTTTTTCAGACTGGAATAATCTTTCAACAACCTGAATTAATTTAGGAAATAATCTGGCGAACAAGTTTGGAATATATATATACTGACGTTCTCTAATCCCAGGCCTTTTGTAGCCACCAACAAGCTTCCAGCTGGGTGTTTGACTCTTCTTGGCAGAATGTGGAGGGTTCATTTAAATTGGTCCGTTTCATCAAACAACTTTACTGATTTCCACTAAGATATAAAGATATCTCCATAGCAAGTGTGTTTGTTTTGGCATCATTTGGTCTGTTGTAACACCCGATTCCATAAAAACAATTTAACCATCTGACACAAACTGCGACCCTCTGATGAAAGGAAATGATTTCAAAAAATCCCAGGAACCACTAAAGCCTGGTTCACGTCGCAGGATTTTAAAATGGTTGTACGATTTCCAAACCTGGAGAGACCACACAAGAGTTACTCAGTCCAACCGGAGTTTTTCATATGTTCTTTGGTGCTAAGCTAAACAGAGTGGCCTTAGCTACATACATTAGCTCAGCACACTTGTTCTGATTAGTGTGGCCTGCTTTTCGCAGACTGCTAGCGTTCATAAACAATAAAGATTGCTATTTACAGTATTCAAAATACAGATTGGCTTTAAAATAGTTTAAACTGCGAAAACTAATTGTATAAGGAGTTTTTGAAACCGCCTTCTTAGTATCTCAACATAAAAAATTTGATCAATCACTGCAGTGACCAATCCATAAAATAGAATCAGTTCTCAAAAAGGTTATTGATTACAAATTCAGCATTTAATGAAACATTACTTCTTCCAAATAATGTTTTGTCTTCACTTCTGGTTGCATTGTAATTTGGTTGTTTGAACACAAACCAAAAAGTGCTAATTAGTCTTAAACTTATCACAATTAGTTTAAAACTAACTTAGCTTAAAGGAGCTGTATGTAAGAAATGTATTTCAGTTAATCATAAAATGGCCCTGATATGTCACTAGACATGAAGAAATCATGTTCATTTCAAATACTTATATCACTGACAACAGTAGTACAGCCAGGATATTGTCATTTAAAAAGTGAAGTTGCAGCCCTCAACTGATGATGTTGTTGTCATGTGTTTTGTACTGAAGCTCCACCCTCCACCTATCTACCAATGACGAAGTCAGTAGTGTTTCGGCATTGGGGTTGCCAGCACTGCTCTAGTTACTACAGCTGGAGCTACAAAAGTGTTTCGGATACAAACTGTCTAACGTTACTACACCTAAAATACCTCGTTATCATTCAGAAATACGTCGTGACAAAGTCTGAAATAAAACAAGGATTTGTACAGGAGATGCCTTTGCAAGATTGAGACGGCTGAAAACAGAGAAGAATTTGAGGACGGATGCCAACGTTGCTAATTTTCTCCTGGACAGGTAATATTCATCTAAGTTTGGCTAACGTGTACTTAAAGGAGCATAGGGCAGATTGAAAAAAACGAAACTCCCGAGCGACGCGGCCGGCGCTGCAAGTAACTGCAGCCAGCCGCACGGGAGCGCGCACAAACGCTTCACAAAAAAACATACCTCTTCACAGTGACATACTTCTTTTTCTTAGTGCCACTTTTTAGTGGGCTGTGAGTCGTCCTTGGTCGTTTCCCAGTTGCAGAAGAGAAGAATCCATTCTCACAATTAAATCAATGGAGGTCTGCGACCATTTTTCTTCCTCTTTTAAAGCTGTCGAGAACGCGCAAGCCGTGTCAATTGACGTCACATCCGTAGGACAGCGCGGGAAATTCGGGCCCCGAACTGCAGCACATTTTGCAGCACACAGCCAGTTTAGGAAAATGGAGCGATACGTGGGTGGGCTCATTCTTTTTGGTTTATAACGCTTCATCACCCAACGGCATTAAAAAACTGGACATGGATGTTTACTTTATTTACAAATCCTGCCCCCTGTTCCTTTAATGTAAATAGACATTTCAAATATTCCTGACTGTCGAACAAAGTTATGCATGTTTGTGCAAAGTAATGTTACGTTAGCACATATGGAGGAGGGTCATTGAATTGCTAACATTAGGGATGCATTATCAGAGCCCGTTTCTCTGTCATTATAATTAAACATAATTAAAAGGAAAAAAAAGTGTAGGACTCGTCACTTGCCATTGGAAGCTCCTTGTAGCAGCCTATGTTCCTGCTGGATCCTGCAGCCTATCTGGCAACCTCGAAACGGGAGGGATACGTCGCTCTACAGTAATTTGAAAGTGATTGCAGTACCAGTTTTGGCCACAATCTTACATACGGCTCCTTTAACTTCCAAACCCCTAAAATACAAACCTTGGTCTGTAAGCATAAATATTCATACTGAGTTAATTTTACTTAGTAGTTTAGTTGTGTGTTACTAGCTTAGTGAGTTTGTTGTTTAAAGCATTTTGACTAGAAAGTTGAATTGTTTTTGTAATAATCTCATGTATTTTGGAAAGTCATTGTTATTATTCCACATACATATGTAGTAACTTGCTGTTCAAAGAACACCAAGAACTTATTCCTTTATCTATGTTCAATTAGCTCAGCCTTTATCAGGCAGGAAATCAAAGTTTAACTGAGACTGAACTATTTGGCTATTATTATTTCCCTGGATCCCAAGATGGTGTCTCAAACTTGGTAATTTTGACATAAGATTGTTAATCTTATTAATAACTGCCCTAAACAATTATTTATAGCAAAAACATACCTATCCGTGTCAACATTTATTTACTCCAAAATCATGTTTTATCTCGTGAGGTTTTGTGAGATTTCCCGTCTGACCTGGGAATGTTCCTGAATAAAATCTGATTGTGTGTTGTGTCTCTTCATTGTCGTGTGGCTACACAAAAAAACACACACTGTAGGACCAAAATTCTTATATCCATGATCTGTTTTATTGGCATGTGTGTGGTCTCTCAAGGTTTGGAAATTGTACGACCATTTTAAAATATTGCCTTGTGAAAACAAGCTTAAGGAGGTTAAAGTTTGCTATGAACTACAACCTTGTGGAAGCAGTTTAAAGGTCTAACTAATAAACTGCTGTTTTTGAAATACGATTGGTCACTCTGAGCTGCATATGCATGCTCCACGTGAACATTATCTCCATTGCCCGCATTAGTCACAGAAAGGAAATAGTAAAATGCGCAAGCCAGCCTCCTTCCTCATCTCACACGTTATATTTCTCAGACAGATGAGGTGAGGGTGGTGTATGATTGGGTACCAAGTGCAGCCACTTCAGCGCACCGATTCCAGATTCCTAGAAAGGTGTAAAGGTGCTAGAGATGCTATCTGGCTGTATTTGACCCTTTCAGTACATTCCGACAGCTCTGGCTCGGCTCTGACGCATGCAGCAGAGACAGAAACGTTTTGCATTCGAGAGCACAGATGAAAATGAAAAGAATTTAAGGGCTTACCGTATAATTCAAAGTCGGTGATGGGTGAGAGGACGGCTCCACATTTTATTGGCGACTCCTCACCGCTGAGCAACAGACTAGTCACGTAGCCTCCGTACACCTGAGCAACAACAATAACTCTGTTATCACACGGAATACATCAAGAGCTGAGGGCAATCCTAGGTTTCAGACACTGCAGTCTGTTAGGTCGTGAGCACCAATATGTGTTTAAGGAGCAAAGTCCATCGTTGTGTAGGGCTGGTTTTCCCCAAAATGCTTTTTAGAATACAATAGAAATAATCTTTATTGTCCCACATGGGGAAAATTCTGGCATAACTGCACCAAAGTGACAGATACACACAAATATGAAACACAGAATTTAAAATAATTTACTGTACAGATTGCACTACATTTAGGGGTGCAACAGTACATGTACAGTGTGGCAAAAAGGTATTTGGCAGCTACCAATTTGTGCATGTTTTCCCACTTAAAAAGATTAGAGAGGTCTGTAATTTTCCTCATAGATACACTTCAACTGTGAGACTGAATGTAAAAGAAAATTCCAGGAAATTATTTTTTTTAAGTATTTATTTGTATAATGGTGCAGAAAATAAGTATTTGGTCAACAAACGTTCACCTCAATACTTTGTAATGTAACTTGGTTGGCAACAACAAGTCAAATGTTTCCTGTAGGTCTTCACCAGGTTTGCACACACTGTAGCTGCTATTTTGGCCCATTCTGCCATGCAGATCTTCTCTAGAGCTGTGATGTTTTGGGGCTGTTTGTAGTCAACACAGACTTTCAACTCCCTCCACAGATTCTCTATTGGATTGAGGCTTGGAGACTGGCTAGGCCACTCCAGAACCTTGAACTGCTTTTTACGTAGCCACTCCTTCGTTGCCCAAGCGATGTGTTTGGGATCATTGTCATGCTGGAAGATCCAGCCACGTTTCGTCTTCAGTGCTCTCACTGATTGAAGGAGTTTTTGGCCCAAAATCTCATGATACATGGCCCCATTTATCCTTTTCTTCAATACGGATCAGTCGTCCTGTCCCCTTTGCAGAAAAGCAGCCCCAAAGCATAATGCTACCACCCCCATGCTTCACAGTGGGTATGGTGTTCTGAGGATGCAATTGAACATTCTTCCCCCTCCAAACACGGCGAGTGGAGTTTATACCAAACAGTTCTATTTTGGTCTCATCTGAGACATGACATTCTCCCAATCCTCCTCTGGATCATCCAGATAGTCTCTGGCAAATATTAGACAGGCCTGGACATGTGCTGGCTTAAGCAGGGGGACTTTACAGGATTTTAATCCATGATAATGTAGTCTGTTACTAATAGTAACCTTTGTTACTGTGGTCTCACCCCTCTTCAGGTTATTGAGCAGTTCTAAGCTGTTTCCTCACCGTTCTCAAGATCATGTGTACCCCACGAGGTGAGATCTTGCATGGAGCCCAAGACAAGGGAGATTGTTTGCCATCCATTCTCTAATAATTGGTCCAACAGTTGATCTTTTATCACCAAGCTGCTTGTCTATTGTAGATCAGCTCATCCTAGTCTTGTGCAGGTGTACACTCTTATCCCTAGTGTCCTTAGACAGCTCTCTGGTCTTGGCCATGGTGGAGGTTGGAGTCTGACTGTTTGAAGATGTGGACAGGTGTCTTTTATACAGATAACAAGTGGAGGATAGAAGAGCTTCTTAAAGAAGTAACAGATCTGTGAGGGGCAGAATTCTTGCTTCTTTGTAGCTGCTAAGTACTTATTTTCTGCATCATTATACAAATAAATTCTTTAAAAATCATACAATGTGATTTCCTGGATATTTTTTTTACTCTACAACTTGCACAATCAGTGCCTGCCAAAGACTTTTTGGCCGCTCAGTTCCAGGAGCTAGTTATTCATTAACCGGATCAGTAGCTTACTTCGGGATTTACATTGACTCCAACGGCAGGGAAGTAGTCACCGCTGGGAGCGCAATAGTCTTAATTTTGACCCTACTACCACCCCATAGAAAAGTATGTGCTTGGTTGCTTCAATTACTCCACAGATCAAAGACAGCGATCAACTTCTTGCACGATGCATGACCAAACTAATTTTACTCCTGCTCAGTAGGATTCGGCGATCCTTTTCCATGGCGTCAAATAAAAAAGGTTCACATTTTTACCAGATTATTAAGTGAACAGTGAATATTCTAGTTTTTGCACTTGGTTGAAAAAAATGCAGTTATTACATTTTATTGCACTGCTGCATAATCACACATGCAGCTTTCACATTACTAATACAGACCCACAACAGAGGGTGTGATGCGTTCAGGTGCAGTGTAGAACTTACCTGTCCAAAAACTCCGACTCTGGATTGGTCCACGTAGGGCTCTTTCAGAATGAGACTGAGATAAAAAAAATAAAATCCTAATTAATACTGGCTGCAATAAGTCTGTAACTCAGAGCTTAAAATAACAAACAACAAATGATTTCCTACTTTTTATAACACATGATTCATTTATATTTCAAATTTAGTCAGACAACTGTTGATTAGATAAATTTGAATTGTTAAGATTTATCAGAAATATTTGAAAATATTAAAAATAGGTTGTTTAAAAGTGTATATGGATATCGATCCACAAAGACTATCTGAATATTTTCAGTAAAACTAGACTAAGAACAAAAAAAATAACTGGTGAATATGTATTTCTTGCTGAATAAAATGCAGCAGGTTGTAAAGTCTGGACTGTCAACAGTGAGGAAAGGCTCGCACTTGAGGGCGTCCTTCTGATCCTGTTCCTCGAACACGCCCAGCTTCTTATGGATCCGGTGCAGAACGTTGGTGCCTTGGAAGCCGCTGCCTCGACCGTCACAGTGCACCACAATGGCGCCGAAGCTGCTCACCAGAACAGTAGCCCAGTCCAAAACAAACTGCTCTGACACCGTCTGGCCGCCGGGTGTCCCGTCACTGTGCCAAGGACAAGCACACCAGTGTTATCAGCTGACAAACAGGGTCCATTAAAAAACTAATTGTAAAGTTTTTGACCATGTTTAGCGTGTGTATGAGTTTTGTAAATATGGAAAAACTTCTAAAAGAAAAATGTTCATCTAATTCGGTGTAGTTAGTTTAATTTTGTTCTGGTTTTTAAAAGAACGACAAGAGCTAGCCAGCGGCCTAAATTTCAACTTCTTTCATAAAATGTAGGATTAGAATTGAGGTTGATGGACAATATGTAGTTTAGATCATAAATCAGCGGTAAGGTCTCATATTTAAACAAATACGTACACAAGCAGAAGGAGCGGGTAGTGTGAGGTTTCCATGAAGCCGGCGGGTTTCAGGATCTTTAAAGACAAGACTGAAATCCAGAGGAACACGACTGTTTAGGTTCAAAAAGTAGTTCAAAAAGTAGTACAAACACCACACTTATTGGCACCCCAGGCAAAGATGTGTAAAATATATCCAGACGTTCAGCCCCACTAAAATAAAAAATAAACCTTTAACTTAACTACACTCATTCAAAATCCCTCATTACAATTTTTTAAGCAAAATCAACCCAAACAGTTCCTATAAAATGTTTCCTGATGTAGAATTTAGTTATTAAGACGTTTAGGACCATGAAAATAGGAATTGGTGACTTTGTGTTTCACTTTGATATGACAAAGGCACATTTAGTATCGGCACTCTACAAAATGGAAAAGGCAAGAGAACACGCCACCAACTTAAGGTTAATGTTGGGGGTGTAACGGTACACAAAAAGACCTTAATCCTTCAGACAACCTGTGGGGTGAATCGAAGATAAGAGTGTGAGAGCAAACTCAGATTCTGAAAGATCTAGATCAAAGGCCCATTTCCCTTTGATCCTGAATAAAATCATTTATTTTAGGGATTTTTAATCTCTCTCTCTACTAGGGGTGCCAATATTTATGGAGAGCATTGAAACATTGTTACCTCCGCCAAGGAGGTTATGTTTTCGCCAGGGTTTGTCTTTTTGTTTATTTGTTAGATAGCAATACAACTCAAAAAGTCATTAGTGGATTTTGATGAAATTTTTTAGTAAATGTCTGCAATGGGACCAGAAACAAGGGATTAGAATTTGGGGGTGATCCGAAAACCGCCATTACCGAAAATGTGGTTTCCGTGAATTACTACTGAACAAATAATGATATCGGTGGGAATCCAGCTGCTAAATGTATGTTTTCATGGTCAAGGAATCTAAAAAAGTTAGAATTAGTGCACAACATTGGGTGGGGGTGGGGACTGAGCTGCCTTGGCGGAGGTCTAAGCTCTCCGAGTGCTTTTCTAGTTCTGACTGTTACATACTGTAGTCATCCATGTTGATCTCCTTGTACTCTACTGTGGGCATCTGCATGGCGTCCAGAGTCAGCCTGAGGTTCTCGTTGCTCTCCAGTTTTGAAACCGCTGAAATACCTGCAGACGGCCAACAATCAGAGGGATGAAACACAATTCAAGAACGTACACGACTCTTATGGTTAAAACAAACAGAACTATAACTTCTTCTGGATTGTCTTTAAATATCTGTTTTGGATCTGTCCAAGACCTCCCAACTAAAGCCAAGAAGAAAAAGAAGGTAAAACAAATGACCACTGCTCAAAATGTGACCTTGATTTGCTCTTACAGCTTGGAAACACTTCCCCTCTTAAAAAGGAAACCAGCAGCTCTTATTCATCGAGCCCAGCTGCTTTGTCCCACACAAACCTATCACCGCCGGCTGCCGCAGCAGGCCAGGTCAAGCGGACAACGGCGAACATCGTATATTGGAATTGGTTCGTCCTCACACGTCCAAGAAACTGGCAACTTCCAGGAGGGAAATCAACCCAGCGGCTGCCACAGCTGCTCCTACTTACCGATTCAGATAAAAGCTGCAGAGCTGCTGGAAGGACAGGTCCAGTAAAGCCTCTGAGGGGAGGGAGAGGGAATGCACGTGTTTCAGCACCTATGCTTAGATGAATTTATATGACCTTGTTTCAGAAGGGACGCTGCTGACTAGACTGCCATGAAGGCATTTTTTTCCCCTCCTGAAGATCAAGTATTTTAGCTTCCAGCTCTAGAATCAGGTCAGAACTGTTATAATACTTCAGTAAACGACTTAATACAGCAGGTATGCTAATATCACATTTATTACTAGGCTGGCATGCATAAGCATTTAGCAGATTACTGATTTCTAATTCATAGACAAAAACCTTCAAACTGAAGGTGGTCATTAAATGCAATCTGCAAATTCCCCTCTAAGAAACTCAACAACTGTTAGTTTGATTAGGCCATCTCTTTCATCAGAAAAACCTTGATTAAAATCAAATTGATCAACTCCTGAAATCTTCTTTCACAAATCTAATCACTGAAGCAGAGGGTGCTTTGTAAGGTTTCGGTCGAGAGTTTATAGATATCCGATTCATTTTTGGTTTTTAATAATTTCTTTCAAATGTGATTTTTTTAAAACCAAAGTTCAAGGGCTTTGGCTCTCTAATCTACACAAAGTCAAAATAAAAGTCCCAAAATGATACAGTAAACCCCTACCTAATCGCAGTTCAGTATCCTTGGATTTTTTTTGTGGAATGTTAAATCCAAATTTTTTCCAGAAAATTCGCCTATTCACGGATTCTTTTGTACAGCATATCTAAAATATTTAAAAGAAAACGCAGTAAATAATTACATGTAGTTTAGCAATTCGAGAAAAATGTACTTTTAGAAGTAGTTTTACTACAACATATTTTTTACTTTTACTTCAGTGTTAAGATTATTAACTATCACTACTGTTATTTGAGTAAAATCTCTGGATACTCTATACCTTTAAGCAAGGGCGTCGGTTTGTTTTTAAAATTGCTGGGGACAATAACCATTAACTTGAATGTGGTTTGAAGATTGTTGGGGACAATTATTAACTATTCATATAGCCTATAAGTATTCATCAGTTTCTCGTTTCATTACAATATGCACTGCATTGCATAAAAACAAGTGTTGAAAATCTTATCTTTATTCAATCAAAAGTTAAAAGCCAAAGGCTTCTTGTTTTGTTTTTCAAACGGCACCGAAAACCGTATTTAAGATGTTGGCTTGCATTAAAATCCACTTCGTAGCACAAACAATGTTGCTATATATACACTCGCCCCAGAAGAATATGCGCAACAGTAAAACACATTCCCTTTGCAACCCTTGCCGTTCTGTGTGGAGAAAGTTCAACTTGAACTTACAGTTCAGAGTCCTGCAACACGGCAGGTACCCGCGGGTGACCCGCATGAAGTTGTTTTACAGGTGGAAACATGCATAAATAAAACTTCATTGGTCTGGGAGGAAATTTCTTTAATGCGGGTGGGTTGTGAGTGAAAAAATATAATTGTTTTAAGGTTTTGTTTAAGACTCCCAAAGAGGATTGTGTTAATATATTGTGTTGGTGGAAAGACCGTGAGAGAATATTTCCCAACGTTGCGCTGATGGCGGAATATTCTTGCTATCTAGGCATCCAGCACTGCAAGAGAAAGACTTCTGCGGCTGGGTTTGCAATTCAGGAACGGAGGACAATATATTGTTTCTGCACAGCAATCTCTGCGTCAAATAAATTTTAGCTGTACTATATTCCAGAGAAATAAGACTAAATTAATTGTACTATAATTTACGTTACATCACTGACCGCGTTATTTTCAGTCTTTATTTTTTAAAACTTGGATGAAAAAATCTCAAGACATTCAATTTGATTTATTTTTTCATTAATCTAAGGTAATATTCAGTTTGAATAAGCTGAACAAAGAATCTCCATCGTGTCATCACACATGGAGCAGATGAAAACTTGTACTAAATATGAACATTTTACTGGCTCTGGCTTTAACAAACAATCTCACAACTTTCTCATGGTCCATGGATGTGAATTGCGCACCTGCTTGTGCGTAAGGGAGGCTGAATCTGCTCAGGTCACACAATGCAGACTGGAAAAACAAGAGCCACTTCTTTATAAACAAGGACTTTCCTGATTGCTTCAGCAGGAGGAAATCCACAGCATGCGCTCCTCCTGGATCAGTGGATAAAATGCACCGGTCTGTGTCCACTGCAGATAAGCGCTGCGAGGCCGTTATAAATCTACAACGAGTCGTCAGTTCCCGGATAGCGTTGCTTTGAGTATGATGTCCAGGTCTGAGGTGATGCTCAGATGCGCTCATTGGAATCTTTTTTAGATTGACATCACTGATTAAAGCTCATTTTAACCTAAATGAACCAAACACAGACACACACCTACATTTGTGTTAAAGTGAGACTTCTTGTTCGTACACAAGCTTTGTTCCTTCAAGGCAGGGGTCTCCAACATGGCGCCCGAGAGCACCAGGTCAACTATCAGGGACCGCATGAGTTACCTGCTGGGGATGTTCTAAAAATAGCACCAGTCACCAGTGAGATCCATCTGGTGACTAGTGCGTACAACATTTACGTAAAAGCTCCTCAAATATTGCAGCAATACCTTAACAATATTTTTACAGATGCTCTGTCTGTACTGGTAAAGAGGCACCCACCTCGGCATGGCCAATGCCTGAAGTGGCTACAAATTTGGATTCATTAAACAATTATTTGATGGTTAGGTGATAGCCACTAATTAAAGAAGAAAATGAGACTTTACAACATTCATCCCGGTACAACAGCTTACAAAATGGGGAGGTGCTTTATAAACAGCAAACATCTTCAACAGAACTTAATGTTTCACAAAATAAGCCTCAGTTCTTCACATTTAGACGCTCATGAAGCATGTTTTTAGATGCGTCAACATAACATATGAAGAAAGGAAACCATGTGACAGCACCTATAGTTTTAACTCTATAAAACCAATGTACTGTTTGAGTGTTTGACATTCTTAATCACGTTAATAATAAACATTAGGTACTAATAGGATTTACAGCAACATATTCACTTTTTAAAATAATCCAGTAGGGCTGATGTTATTACTTAAAGACAAAATCACATAACAGTATGCTGATATTGCTGTTGGGGGTGGCCATAATGAAATTAGCGTAGCCGTTGTGGGGAATAATGTAATTACTGACATCGTTTCAGGCTTGGCTTGCAGATAAACAGTGACTCGAGAATCAGGTGGTCATTCTGCACGGAAAACAGCCTTCTGACAAGGTGATTTTAGTGCTCATGAGCATGAGGTCACTCACAGTGTCGGGAAGATTATTAAATAGGTGCTTCAGTAAAAGCACCTGCAGGGTGTACTCACTTTCTCTGTCCCGAGTCTCAATTTCTGGATCTCTTTGGGTCTTGTACACAGCCACAAATGGAATATCCGGTCCTAAAAACACAAACAAAAAGAGTAATTGCAGCTGCAGCATTTCTGAATTTTGCATGCCCTGCACCCCTTTGAATTTTTAACCCAATCAACAATGGCAAACTTCAGGAACCAGTTAGGATTTTATGTGACAGACTAGAGCTGCCAACATTAACAAAACAAGCAATATACGATGATATTGGGGAATGTTGCGATGACTACAGTATATGACTTGAAACGATTAACAAAAAATACTCAAGAAAACATGTTCATTTCTTTCTGGTTTGGATTTCCTTGCAAATGCACTGCTTAAAAAAATAAAGCAAACGCTAAAATAACACATCCTAGATCTGAATGAATGAAATATTCTTATTAAATACTTTGCTCTTTACATAGTTGAATGTGCTGACAAGAGGACACAAAATGTATCAATGGAAATCAAATTTATCAACCCATGGAGGTATGAATTTGGAGTCACACTCAAAATTAAAGTAGAAAACACACTACAGGCTGATCCAACTTTGATGTAATGTCCTTAAAACGAGTCAAAATGAGGCTCAGTAGTGTGTGTGGTCTACATGTGCCTGTATGACCTCCCTACAACCCCTGGGCATGATGTTGACATTTGTGGCCTGCTGGAGGTCATTTTGCAGGGCTCTGGCTGTGCTCCTCCTGCTCCTCCTTGCACAAAGGCGGAGGTAGCGGTCCTGCTGCTGGTTTGTTGCCCTCCTACGGCCTCCTCCAAGTCTCCTGATGTACTGGCCTTTCTCCTGGTAACACCTCCATGCTCTGGACACTAAGCTGACAGACGCAGCAAACCTTCTTGCCAGCTGGATGAGCTGCACTACCTGAGCCACTTGTGTGGGTTGTAGACTCCGTCTCATGCTACCACTAGAGTGAAAGCACCGCCAGAATTCAAAAGTGACCGAAACATCGGCCAGAAAGCATAGGAACTGAGAAGTGGTATGTGGTCACCACCTGCAGAACCACTCCTTTATTGGGGGTGTCTTGTTATTTGCCTATAATTCCCACCTGTTGTATATATCATTTGCTCAACAGCATGTGAAATTGATTGTCCATCAGTGTTGCTTCCTAAGTGGACAGTTTGATTTCACAGGAGTGTTAAAAACGGTCTTGTTTTACAAAAAAAAAGATGTTCCCAAGTGGACAGAGCCTTAGTTTTTTTTCCACACATTGTCTTCTGCATGTTTGCAGTGCCAATAGAGTTCTTACAACTGTCTTTCAACAAGGGTTTTCCTCTCATCATTCTTTCCCTCCATTTACCAATTAGATGACTTCTGAAGGGAATCTTTCACAGTGGGATTCATTTAGGGGTGTCAGACTAAAATGTTAATGTTAGCACAATTTTCCCTCCACTTCCACAGTGAAAACCCAATATTGGCAGAGTTAGGGACCACAGCATAGCTCATGTCTGCAAATACTTGAGACCCCTCTAAAAACTATTACAACTGCCTGCTTCAATTGTTCAGACACTAAATATACTTTTAACAAGCATTAATAAACACACTCGAAACAGTCTTAGCACTAAACAGAAGCTAACATCCACAGTTCTCCGCCCTCTGTGCCACACCCAATCAGGGGCAAGGGAAATTAATGACGTTCCTGAATTGGCTTCTTTTCAAAGCCAGCCAATAGCGCAACAAGTGGCATTTCGCCTATGTTTTTCAGCTGCTAACGCTACCTTTTCTTTCAAATGTTTTAGATACTCTCTATGGAAAAATCTCCAAATAGGCACATGTTTCATTAATAATTTGGAGTTAAGTTCCACAGAAGAATCCTTGAACATTGCCACGGTAACATAAAATTCTAATCAAATACTTTTATACATACTTTCCCAGGCCCCTGTAGGTAACGAAAACAATAAGAAACGAATGTATACCAGGATTTCTGTGTTCCAAACAGAGGCAGATCTTTGCTTATTTGATTTATTTAATCCAATACTTGCAGCAGCTTTTCTGTATCTGGGCCACAAACAGACGCAAAGCTGTGAAGCTGCAGACCCAGAGGGAGGGAGGAGCTGCAAAACCAAGTGATCGATGCACTTAGCAGATTGAGAACACAGAAACATTGTGGCTGTATCCGCTGTAAATCATCTTTTTATTCCTTCCTCTCATCCTTCTTCATCTCCTCTCATGATGATGATATCAAAACGTCACCAAATTAGATCACAGGCAGGCTTCAAGATAGTGAAGTGGATTAAAAATACATGAGGTACAAGCTCACAGACTGCAGAGCAGGTCAGCGGAGAGGGCTTTGATGTCATTATGGTCATTTTGTGTCTGTTCTTAAATTCAGATTCAGAGCTGATTGTCACCAAAACACTGCATGTGTGATTAAATATTGAAGCTACTGTCTTCAAACCTTTCCCCGTGACAAAGGTGCTTCGACATCCTGATATTTCTCTGATCTAAGGAGCATTTTTTAATCTGTTCTTTTGGTATTTTCATGCCTGACACAGCAGAAGGAGATCAAAGATCTCCATGTCATCCATCGCTGCAACTGCTAGCTCGTCATGAATGCTTTAAAAAAGTTGGCAAGATGGCAACTTAAAAGAACTTTCCCCACTTTTTGGAAAACCATGATACATATACATAAAGTTGTTAGAGATTCATTTAACAGTTGAATTAGGTAGACTGAGGTAGTTAGATGACCTGTGATGACGTGGGCCTGCAGATGAAAACCAAGCTGCTGTAATTAAAACCTTTTCAGTCCGAGGTGAAGAGGTTGACCCTGCATCAATCTACAGACCCTTTCCAAAAAATTTGAATATCATGGAAAGGTTTATTTATTTCCATAGTTTTATTCAAAACGTTAAACTTCCATAGATTATAGATTCAGAGACCACAACTTTAACGATTTCAAGTATTTAGTTATTTGTACATTATTTGAGGTTCCAGCTCATCAAACCCACGAAAACATGAATTCAAAAAATCAGAATACTGAATAAATCACTATTTACTTCTCAGTTTTTGCAGAAAAAAAGCTTTTAGGATCACATTACATTAATCAAAATATGGTAATTTCAAAACAATGAGTCAGTCTTTAATACTAGGTAGGGAATCCCTTTGCCTTAGTCACTGCCTCGATGTGCCGTGACATTGAGGCTATCAGCCTGTGGCATTGCCTGGGAGTTATACAAGCCCAGATTTCCTTGATGCTTGCTGTCAGCTCTTCTTTGTTTTTGGGTCTGGTGCCCCTCATTTTCCTCTTGATAATACCCCATAGATTCTCAATGGGATTTAGGTCAGACGAATTGGCTGGCCAGTCAAGCACTGTGATGGCATGGGCATCAAACCAGGTTTTGGTGCTTCTGTTGGTATGGGCAGGGGCCAGGTACTGCTGGAAGATGAAATCTGCATCTCCATACAGATCCTCAGCAGAGGGAATCATGAAGTCCTATAAAACATTCTGGTAGACTGATACGGTGACCTTTGGTTTAAGAAAGCAGAGTTTACCAACACCTGCACCGGACATTGCACCCCAAATCATAACTGACTGTAGATATTTCACACTGGACCTCAAGCAGCTTGGGTTCTGTTCCTCACCCGTCTTCCTCCAAACCCTTGGACTTTGATTCCTGAATGAAAGGCGCACTTTACTTTCATCAGAAAAGAGGACCTTGGACCACTGCCCAACAGTCCAGTCCTTCCTCTGCTTGGCCCAGTTGAGATGCTCCCTACATTGGCTCAGGCTCAGAAGTGGTTTGACCCCACGAACCCGACAGATGTAGCCCATCTCCTGGATGCGTCTGAATGTGGTGAATCTTCTCTGTTTGATAATCAGCTGAAGCCCACAGTCTGCTCTTCTGCTGGTGCATCTTCTCCTGCCACATTTTGCCCTTCCACTAGACTTTCCATTAATATCCTTAGCTATGAACTTTTGTGGCTTACCCATCCTATGGAGGGTATCAATGATGGTCTTCTAGCCAGTTGTCAATCTGCAGTCCTCCCCATATTGAACCTAATTGAGACAATTGAACCAAAGTGAAGCAATTTACTGACACCTGGGAAAACCTGTGCAGGTGCTTTGAGTTTAGTAGATGAGTAGTGTGTGACACGCAGTTTAAAACATTCATGCCCTGTAAAATCTGGGCTGATTTCTTCACAGTATTCGAATTTTTTGAATTCCTGTTTTCATGGGTTTTATGAGCTGGAAGCCCAAATTATATACAAATAAAAAACTATGGGGCCCAGAATCTATAATCTATGGAAGTTTAACTTTTTGAATGGAATTATGGAAATATATAAATTTTCCATAATATTCAAATTTTTAGGAAAGGGTCTGTAGATGCTGAATTTATGCCCAATCTGAACATGTATGTTGTCAAGCCGTACCTCCAAATAAACTGCAAAGCCTGACCTACAGCGCCATATAAACGTTTTTTAGTTGCTCCAAACGCAACTAAAACGACAAAACCTCAGCTTGTTTACACCCTCGATCCCACCATTGAAGCTATAGCCATGCTAATGCTAAACCTTTCTGAAAGATAAAAACCAAAGAACTTTAGAAATCATTTTGTCTAACAGTACTGAAAAAATTTTCTTAGCTATGATGTTTCGCCTTTAAAAGTCCACACTTTATCCATTATTTACTGTTAAAAACTTCGTCCGAACAACAGAAAAACACAGCAGGAGCCATTCTAGAATAGAAAGCTAGACTTACAAGCTAGGGTTCCCGGACGTCCTGTTACTGCCTGACTGCGTTTTGGCGAGTCTCATTGGCTGACCTTGCTGTCAATCTCATTTCTATGCATACAGCTTCATTCGATTGGCCCTGACGATTCCAAAGAGGTGTCAACCATCCGAACTGACCAATCAGTCACAGATATACAGCTGTGCAAATACACCATCCACGTTGGTGACGGGAAAGCCCAATTTTGTCAATGTTACTTAAATAGGAAATGTATTTGGATGTTTTGAATCCATTTAGACCCATAATTAAAATATATATTTTACATGAGAAAAATCAAACATATAAAAGATACAACTAGTCCTTTTGCCCCTTTTCCACTAGGGTCGGCCAGCACGGCCTGGTTGTGTTTCCATTGCCATCTCAGGAACACGACAGTGGGCAAGGGTATGGGCGGGCTCATCGTAGCAAAAGATCCATTAAAAATCAGCCATCACTCACCGTTTTCCGACATTACAAATGCCGATGCCGGAGCCGGTATCTAGCCCACACTCTCTCCCGTTGCTTGCCGGCCTTTTCACCATAAATGCCGTCCATTTCTGCAAAACACTTCCAGTGCTTGCGCTTTGCCCCGCTCTGACCGTTGTGGTCCTTCACGGGCCAATATTCACAATTTAAAAGATTTTTTGTATCCCCCAGCAATGTTTTCAACTCCGCTGGAAGCAATGCGTCGCCATTCTGAGACGTGGCTGTCCCTACATACTGTAGGTATGATTGACATCACTTTACCGGACCAATCAGTCCACAGGTGGGCGTGTTGGGTCGCCTCAGCCAGCTTCGGACTGAGACAGAGGTAATCTGAAAAAGGTAGTGGAAACGTGCTAAATAGGGGCTGAGCCAACCCTAGTGGAAAAAGGGCATTTCTGGACCTAAATCTTTAGAAGTCCAGTGTTACTATTTTCACTTGTTTAGTATCAAATTCTGTGTTTATCCCGTTCACAAACTTGTCCTTTCTTATTAACATTTCACACCAACGTCTATTCTAAGTGTTCCTATTAACTTGAAATTTTACCTTTTTATATACATAAACTGCGGTCGACCCTCGATAGTCATGCGCCATCTTGAAATATGGTAGCTGTTTTGGCACATACAAGACGCAATGCTCTGCGTTTTGCATCCTCTCTTAAAAACACAGATCTTCGAGAAGTTGTAGCGGTTCTCCTTCTCCCTCTAATGTCGCTGGTTCCCTTCATGGCAGCCTGGCTGGTTTGGGGAAATTCTGCTCCTTCCTCTTGGCTAGCTTGCCCTGTTCAACAGCATGTGACACACCACTACCTCAACTGACGCTGAATCGTAGGATGATATCTGAGTCCTTTTACAGAGGGGGAAAAAAATTACTCGGGCTCCACTACCTTGCATATACCCAAAATGGCAAATATACAAATAAATAGCCTCAGATATATAAAATAAAATAAACAGAACAATAAAGTTTGCTTGTTACATTAGCTTGGAGTCATTACAAATATTGCTAGTTGCTGTTAGCCATGAATAAACATAGCTAACATAAAAACACAGTTTTTGCTACTCAACACATTTAGATAAAATTTTGAAAATATTACAGATTAAAAGAAATGGACTTGATCACTGGATAGAAAGATGGAAGTTGCTGATGACATATTGCCTATTTGACGAGTGTGGGCTACCATAGCTGCAATGCCTACTCTTAACTGCGTGGCGCTAAAGAGTCATAAAAAATGTACACACTGGACTTCTGAGGAATTACATTACAAAATGAAAAAATTAATTTTATGTCCTTCAAAAGTAAAATTTAAACTTCCCCATGCGCACTTTTTGGCATCACTTGATACAAACGTGCAATAAGCAGTAAGATGATCTCTACATCTACACACCCTCTTTGTTATCTACCTTGGCAGTGGAGCAGGAAGTAGCTCATGTTGTGGCTGAAGGAGCCGCTGATGTAGCCACAGCTTTCGGCCAAGGCACACGACAGGCAGCGACGGTTGAACGATGCAAACGTGTCGGCGCTGTGCAGACAAAATTAAACCTTTGATGTTGAGCATTTTGAACAAATCTGTTTTTCTTCAGAGCAACCATTACCTGTACAGATGTCTCCGTTTTGGTCCGTCTTCAGTACTCAGGAAGTATCTGAGTTGTTAGAGAAAAAGAACATGAATATAACAAGTGATAGTAGTGCACTGTTGTTGAGGTTCACAGGGTTGGGAAGAAAACCACCTGGAACACAGCTGCTCACTGAAATAAGATGCTTCACAGATGAATAATAGTTAAAATAGGAGGAGGCGATGTTTTTAGAGAAGTGGGACGCATCTTCCCCCTCGAAGGGAGAAGCTGTTTTTTTTGCATTTCCGAGAAGTGACTTATTTTGTTCTAGCAGTTAAGTGTTTCTCTGGATGTTTACATGAATATTTGCAGATGAAATGGCCTGTGGGAGTGAAATTATCACAGAGGGATCAGAGTTACACCAGAGACACACATTTAGGGCCCTTTCGTTTTTTTATATCCAAGCAGAGAAAGGTCTTTGGGCTGTTTTTGTAAACTTACATCAGCTGGCTGTCTTCATTGTAGGCCAGAACCTGAGTGACATCCCAATCTCCGGATGTGATGGAGTGCAGCGTGTCTGTAGTGGTGTTGGACTTCAAGAACAGAGAAGGACAGAAATATAAAAAAAAATGTGTTTAAGAAAACATGTTCATCATTAAAATAATAGTACAGGGCCTTGCAAAAAATATTTATAATCCTAAAACCTTTTGAAATTTTATTAATGTTAATACAAAATAATTATTAATGCAATACTATCAATATTCAGACAGAAAGTACTCACAGTACAAATCGGTAAATAGAACCTTTTGATAATAACCTTTAAGCAATTATTAAACATTTTTTGAGCTGACATTTCTGTAATACAACAATCTTTTATTGGTCTGATGTTATATTCTAATCTTAAAGGCCATGTTTTTATTAGCTGTGAGCCAAAATTCATAATTACCAGCAAGGCTTGAAAACATTAATCTATGTATAATTAATCTATGGAAAGCCTAAGTCACGCCCATCTACATCCGGCCCATGGGTCCCCTACCGTAAAGAAAATAGGATTGAAGTAAAAGTTATTTTCTGATCCCGTTAGAAATGTGCCATGGATTTAACATAGGATGACTGTGAGTTTTAAAGACACATTTTGAGACACAATTTAACATACATACTGTAAGCTTATATAGGTTATTTTTGTTTCTTTGGTGGTTAATTTCATTAGGAATGTACCTTTTTATTCTCAAGTAGTTATGAATAGCTCTGAGCAGCATCAACAGGATTACTGTAGGACAATTTAAAGGCCACAGATCTGGTGAGAATGGTTCAGGAATGCAGCTGTAAATCAAGGCGGGAGGATAGGGCTCAGCTATAAATACGAGCAGGATTAAAAAAAACTTTTCCAGGCAGTTTGAGAAAGCCAGGTAGGGGAGTGTACCACCTTTTCCCTTGCAGGCAGCTGTCTAAGGTAAGGCAAGGCAATTTTATTTGTATAGCACACTTTCAACAACAAGGTAATTCAAGGTGGTTTATATGATTGGAGGATTAAGTAAAAACAACAATAAAGCATAAAACACACACAGAGCATGACACGTAGAAACATTACATGAACTTGGGATAAAGTAAAAACAACAATAAAGCAAGAAGCACACACAAAACATATGATACATGAAACATTACTCAAAGGCAGCACTAAACATACATTTTTAGCCTTGATTTAAAAGAAATCAATGTTTCAGCAGCTTTGCAGTTGTCTGGAAGTTTGTTCCAGATTAGAGGAGCACAGAAACTGAAAGCTGCTTCTCCGTGCTTGGTTCTAATTCTATGGATGTTGAGTAGACTGGAATTAGAGGACCTGAGTTGTCTAGGGGGTTGGTTTAGTGACAGTAGATCATAAACATAATTTGGCGCTAGCTAGGTCATTCAATGATTTATAAACTAGTACAAGTATTTTGAAGTCTGTTCTCTGAGCTACAGGGAGCCAGTATAAGACAGGGACGGACTGGGACAATAATTCAGGCCAGGAAGTTAATAAAATCCCAGGCCACCAGCACCCAATTAACGCAAAACAACAAGAATGAGTTAGGCTGGGTGCCTACTGATGTGAGAGTGTAAAATGATTAAACAACGGCTGCACACACACACACAACTTTTTCTGTTTCTTTCCCCGTACAAAATAGATATTATTGTTCTGCTACAGTAACTTGTACTCAAATCGCATAAACTCTATCTAAATTCTATCTCATCTACTACTACACTGGTAGACTGCAGACTGCACATTTACCAAACTGATTGACATCAATCCTGGGTAACCTATTAAGTAGGAATGAGAGTAATTCTGAAATATCAGTTATAACCCTGTCCTGATTCCTGTCTGGTTTCTCCCAGCAATGGATCTCTTTCTCTCAGCAAGTTCAAGTGAGATTGCCGAGTATCTTAAGTGGCCATATATCTGCGTTCCCTTCTCAGATACAGCCCAGAGCGTAGCCACCAGGCAGACGACCAGTCACTGTCTAAAGCAGAACAACTTTCACACTTTTCTTTATTGCTCATTTAGGTGGTGCACAGCTGCTGTTTGTCTACTGCAGCTGAAAGCCTGAAGCACATTCATCTACCCTGCTGGCAGCAGTTACTGCACGTTGCGCCATGCTGCAGAGATAAATCTGGGCATCTTTAAAGTGTTCAGCGGTTTAATGTTTTATATGTTGAAAAATGTAGCTCGAGATGGAGGAAGAGGGAGAGAGGACTGGTTTACGGCCAGTTCAAGGTCTGATTATAACTTTTTTCAACTCGGTTAGAAAAGAAGCTGCACTATCCATCCATTGCCCATAGTCACTTTTCCTGGCAAGGAAGCTAGCGCCCAACTAAAAGAATCATTGAGGTGAGAGGAGGTGTACACCCCGGACAGGGCGACACAGAGACGCACTGCATGCATGCACTCACTCCTAAAGGCAATTTAGATAATTACCTTAACACGCACATTTCTGGACTGAGAAAAAGCCAGAGTACCTGGACAAACTCTTGCGTGCACAAGGACAACACCATGCAGATCAGAAGCTCCACTGGTTGGTGCTAATCTATAACTTGCATTCGGCACAAAACATAGCAAGGATAAAAGCTATCCAGCTATCTGTTATTGTATGAGCCTGCATTAGCTTAGCTTACTGATGGGTAGGGGTTTCTGGAAGTTTCCCTTTATTCTCCCATCATACACGGCTGACTGACAGCTTCTGCTATCAGAGATGTATGGAGGAGTTACTGTACACTAAACCAAGCATATTCTATAGGATCTCTTTAAAAGACAAACTACAAAAAAAACAAAAAACAAAGACAAACCACAATAGTAGTATGGTGCTAAAACCTCCACATGATGATTTGATGCAAAAGGCCATGAAGGGAAGTATAAATGGTTTTCAAACCTCTTCTAGCGACAAAAATCTGTGGTATATTTGTATTCAGCCTCTTCTACTCCGATGCGCCTAAATAAAATGCAGCGCAACCAGCTGCCTTTTAAAGTCACAGTATCTCAATATAAAACCAGCGGAGGCACCTGGGTTTAATTAGAGTACATTGTTCAACAAACTTCATCATGAAGAGCAAGGAAAACAGCAGACAGTTCAGTGATAATGTTTAAAGCAGAGTTAGGCTATTAAACAACATCCAAAGCTTTAAACATCTCGCAACGCTCCATTCAGTCTCTAAGGTGGACCAGGACTGACAGGAATTACATCTACAGCTCAAGTTTTCCTGGCGAATCTATCAATATGACAAAATGATTCTTAACCAGTGTAAATAATGAGATCCAATCATGGTACATAGTATCACAATGTCTGCATATACGCATTCATGTTTTGTTCTAGAGAGCCCAAGGAAGATTTCCAACATGGTGCACAATAAAGTTTTATTCTATTCTATTCTAAATCTGTTCTGAACCAGAACATTGTCAGTGAATGCATCTTTCAACAGCATTAAGGTCCATAACAAGCTCTGCACTGAACTGAATGACTCACCTGAAACAATGTGAAGCTGAATGTAAACATCACTGATACCAGAGAAAAAACTGTCCATACTGCATTCAAGTACAGCTGGGAGACTAGGATGTTGAATTATCAAAACAACTCCAAAGTGATTGAAGAATGTTTTATTCTCAAATATGGGCAAAGAATTGTTTAAACATTTCTAAACATGAACGCTTTGTGTGAGGACTGACCCAGTCAAAGACCAAGCCTAAAGTCAATTCCAAGTCTACAGCAAAACTTAAAAAATTCTTGTTCTGGGACACAGCAGAGTTTAGGCTGAGTGGAGTTGAAGAAAAATCCACAACAAACTCAGATTTATTCCTAAATAAAAACCCTTCAAAGTTGGTTGTAAATTGAAAAAGTGAGAAATTTAAGCCATTTGAATACTTTCGCAAGGTACACAAACATGGCCTCTATTTTAAAATACTATGATGTAATATTGTATTATGCACTCAAATAAAATATTGACAAATGGGTCTTCTAACCTGGGAGACAGACATGGAGATGTGGAAGAACTTCCCCCGGCCTCCTTGGGGAACGGCACGGGTGAAGAAGAGCTTGAGGCCATCCTTAGAAAACAGAGGCTCCTCATTCTGAGGAGAAACAAAAGAAGACATTTGTTACAGAGAAAGCGCAATCAAAAGACTACTAAAAACATACAAAAAAACTATTAAGACAGGAACAAATAACTGAAGATGCTTAAATCAGTCTGTAATCGGGCAGAAAATGCAAGAAAACTTAGGAAGTAACTAATTCACCAAATTAAACCATCAGTTTCGGAAATGAGTCCCTGAAGGTGTTCATCAAAAGCTCCAAACATGAGTTATAAACATGTTCAATAAACTCACCTGCCTGTAGAGCCAGCCTTCGCTTTCATCTTCATGTTTCTGGAAGAACAGATTGCCAGTTTTCAGTCGACACACGGAAACAGCCTCGGGCACAAACAGCCCCAATGAGACGTGCGCCGGACCGTACCTTTGTGCAGACTCCCGTCGTGGCCTCACACAGCGTCAGCATGGAAATGTTCTGGGCTCTGTTCAGCCAGTTAATGGCCAGTTTAGTTGTGGTGGCCCACTTCACCATTGTCACGTAGTACTCACTGAAAAACACAGATAACAGCTTCACGCTGCGCTGTTTGAATAAGTGGGTAAAAGCACCGAAACCTTCCATTAACCGACTGCAGATGATGGGAAAAACCAAATCACATTACAGAAATCACATAGGAGAAGATATAATAGAGAAGCACAGGGAGTATGCATAACAAACATTACCTTCAATAACACTTAGGTGCCCATTAAATCAAAAGAACAGAACAGACGGAATCATGTTCAGCAGCCGAAGATGTATTTAAAAAAAATGTTGTACCTTTTTACACATATAGACTCAAATGAGGACGTTCACGTGCGCCTTTTCTGTCTACGTTGTCTAAAAAGTTCATTTTAGCCAATGCACCTTTATTCTTCTTTACAGTGAAGGTCTGTTGTAAAGAAAGCAACTTTAGGAACAAACATAAGCTAAAAAAGTTGAGTTGAAGTACAAAATATAGTTGTTTGTTGTGTGCACATCATGGAGTCAAGATGTTACACATATCTGTTATATTTTCTTCTAAAGATGGGTTGTTAATATAAGACATGCTTTTCTACGCCACTTTGAAATATACTATAAAAACGTTATGCCTAATTGTGTAGATTCTACATTTCTGAATGGAGAAAAGTGCTTTGAAAATGAATTGAAGTGGTCTTCGTTAGAAACTAAACAGTTCTACCTTTTAACCATCAGGGAATGCGACATAGCAAACTGCCAGCAAGTCAGGCTAATGACAGCATTCTTTGGAGTGGAAGCTGTTAATAAGAGAAGCAGTCTTAAAAGTTTGGTACTTTTAGGGTGAATTCCCACCAGTCCTGCTTAGTCCGCTTTAATTGAAGTCTAATTAGTTTGCCCAGAAAGTCTGGTTTGTATGGGGGAGGAGTAAATGCGCAATTGAACTCTGGTCCACCTAGAAACCTAGTTCATCGCTTGGGTTGAAGCGAACTCTGGTGCGGTCCGATTGCATATGTGAATGCCAAGCGGGCTGGGGGGCACTCCGAAAGCAGGAAGCGGGCTATAGTGCAGGGCATTCTGGGTAACCAAAACAACGGCCTCATTCTCTGCTGATGCTGAGCCAATCTGTCTGTCACATTTGCCAAATACAATAGATCAATCTTACAACCGCTAAAATGTGATGTCACTCCATGTTTGTTAACATTTCGCGGAACAGAAAGTGTCCCTGTGTTCAGTGCTTCTTGGTGCAGCGTCACCTCAGGCGAGGAGGTAAACATGTTGCTTAAAAGTTGCAACTTTGATCCCCAATCTAACAGTCTACCGGACTATCAGGGGTGAAAACAACCTTAGAATTAGAGTTGTTTAAAGACACAGTCTGAAGAGGAACAGAGATTTGACTGCCGTTCCCTCAGGCTGCGAACAAGCGAGA
This sequence comes from Valencia hispanica, assembly GCA_963556495.2. Classification (NCBI taxonomy): domain Eukaryota; kingdom Metazoa; phylum Chordata; class Actinopteri; order Cyprinodontiformes; family Valenciidae; genus Valencia; species Valencia hispanica. The sequence goes on along the minus strand of OY747716.1, from coordinate 42,018,586 downwards.
GAGAGCAAGACTTTCAGCAGATTACAGGAAGGCTGGACAGAGTACAGCAAAGGTGCTCTGTTTTATCCTGTTGAGTTGAGTTAAGCATTTACTACATAATCAGAGTAAATATACATACGCATATACAACACTGTTGTTTATCGCTAATGCTAGCAGCTAGGTGTATATGGCATTTTAAAATGGCAACTTTACCCTGTTTTACTGCAACTGCTTTCTCACACACCCGACATGAAATCGCCTCTGCTCCCAATATAAACTATTATCGAGCTTCCATGGCAGAAAGGCTAAAAACAGATTTTCAGAGCTGTTCTTATATTTTTCTTCTCTTCAAGAGAGAAATCAGAATCCGCTCAATTGTTTTGCTTGGTCAAAGCATTGCAGAAACCACAGATGGAAAATACAACAGGCCTGTGGCCCAGACAGTATAAGTGTGAACATTAATGGATGTGGCCAAAACATACCTTCTAGCTGAAACATTTATATGTCAGGTGTTTTACTAGTGGAGCTAAAATAAAACACAGTTTTCCAATATCTTTGTTAATTTAACATGTTTCAAACACTTTCCCATCAGCTGTGAGGCCTGGTGCAGGAAATGTATTTGCTGCATTCGACACTAATCAGCTTGCTGTAATTGATTTAACTGTGAGCTCCACAACATGTGGCTGCCTGAAAAACAAGTTTTGGACATCTGTTTTGAAAGTGAAGCAGTTCTCAGATAAGCCACATCAGAGGCTAAATAATTTTGGAGTCGAATGTAAAATGAGCCGTGCCTGATAGAAAAACCCTCAAACATTTTACAATGTTGCATAGGAGACGAGGATAATCAAACCAATTCCAGCTGGTTATATTTTCCAAGAGATCTAAGGACATGTTACAGATCCAAACTATTCAAATTGAGTAAAAAATTTTAATGCCTCACCTGACCCTGGGATCATCAGGTCTCCTCATCTCGATGGTGTGCAGAGGACCGTTGAGATTCACAACATACAAAGTGATGACCGGGTTCTCCTCACCAGCCTGAACAGGATAAAAACATCACAACATTAAAGTGTAAACTATTTTGCAGTAGTGTTGTAGTAGGAGGCAGTATGTGTACCTTAGGGTATGGATACTCCTTCCCCATTGGGTAGGGTGATCCGGTGAACATTGGTAGCTCCATCTTGGGCACTAGAGTGTCATTGATGGTGGCGTAGGCTAACCTGGCTCCATCAGGAGACCACCAGTGGGCGATATGAGAGTGGAAGATCTCCTCTAGAAGAATAAGAAGAAAAACGACTACTTGTCAAAATGACAGTGAATTGGATTGTTATTTTTTTCAACAGGAGTTCACAGAAAGACATTGTGAAATGGGTATAGTCATTATTAGCAGGTACTTTTATAGTGCTCTTTATTTATTGGACTTGATACAAAATTAAAAGTATTGTTTCAATACAGGATAGGAACAGAACTGTGATGGACTGGCAACCTGTCCAGGGTGTTTCCCGCCTCTCGGCCAATGACCGCGCGAGAGAGGAATCGGCCCTCCCGCGACCCCGTAAGGATAAGCGGGCTTAGACAATAGACGAATGGGAAGGAACAAAAGACCATATTGTCAAAAGAAAATCTCTGTTTTTTGGTATTTATGTCCAATCTGAGCGGTTTGATTAAAACTTATACACTTATTTCACTTTATTGAGGTCACCTCAGATCTTACACAGATTTTCTCAGGTTGATTCGGTACTAAATGGACTTGGTATCAAAATGGGCTTTTTGAGTCAACCTAGACTAATCAGAACCCAGGTGGATTCCATAGATTGGTAATGAAGAAATGGTTAAAAATAGGTCTGACATCTAGGACCCATATGGAACCAGCTGTGCCATTTGGCAATTAGAAATACAAGCAAACAGAAATCATGCATTGGGCTCTGCAAGGCTCCACTTTTGGGTCACTTTTATTTGATGTCTATATTTCCCATCTTGATGGGATTACAAAGTTTTGCATCGGCTATGCTGATGACATCACAACTTTAGATCTGTCACCACATGACCACATTCTCTTATAGTCACTGAGAGAGTGTGTTTGCGATATAAACTGGTGGATTCTCTGCTTGATGCTGAGAAGATAGAAGTCATTGTCTCCTGTCCCAGAAGACTCAATGGTTCAACTAGACACAATAAGGCTAAAATCTACAATACTAGACCTAAATTATGACAACTGCATAACGTGTGTTTCTAGCATTTGGGTAATCTAAATCCACACAGTCTTTGAACTATTTCAAGGACCAGACCCGGCGCCAATGGGCAGGCTTGGGGGACTGTGCCCGCCCATTCTGGTATCAGACCCTCCCAAGACAGATTACACCCTCGTGTAAATTAAGTTGCAACCATGCAATGTATTGACCCAAGTCAACCAGCGGAGGGTGCTGTGGACTATTAATTAGGACATTTGGAGGCAGTAAAAAACACTTTGATACGGTTGCATGCCAAAATGAACATTAGAGCTTTGCTTAGTAAAAACAAGAGTAAAGCTAGCACAAGCAGGGACGATGTTAAGACATCAACAGTCTTAGGGAGGCATATGTAACCTTGAGTGAAATTCTGGTAGACACTCCATGTTATTCAGTGGGAGTGATGCACCAAGTTGTTGTTTGCCAGCTGCGAATAAACATCACAAAGAAGAAGACAGGTGCTTAGTTAATTTTAGGCTAATATTTGGAAGCTAACGGCAATTCTATTGAAAACTTTGTGAGAAATACACACAAGGAAGGGAATTACCAAGGTTTTGAGAAGCAGATTATGTTGGATTGTGGAAGTAAGACTTGCTGTGGACTAAATATTTTATTGGAGTACATTATTTGGACCCTTGCGGGTGTAAAAAGTTTGTATTCAAGATTGCTCTGTTCTGTCAATGATATGTGGCTTTGAACGATAGGTTGCATAATATCTTGCCTTCTAAATGGTTTGGCAAAAGTGTTTACTGTGTCTTCAGTTGTGATTGTATCCTTGATTTGCATACAGCATTGGAATCACAAGAATCTTAGCTTTCAAATTTTGCTGTTAACTTTGGACCATTCAAAATACAATTTCAAGAGTATCAATATATAGATAAAACGAAAGCTATTTTATTTAAGGTTAAAATTAATAACGTTGATGATCGAACCTTTGTAAAACAAAAAAAGACAAACTGTTTCGTCAGGAAAATGTCACCTGATCACCAGTGGTGTCCATATGTTATTGACATTAAAGCCATTATTGGCAGTGTCATTGTTTTTGAGAAGAAAAATGTATTAGTGAGTGGTTAAAGAAGTCAAATTCTCATAATGGATAAAGAAAGACATGAACGGCCTTATTAGAATCTGTCCTCCTTGTAACTAAATCTACCAGAATACATATTTAGCTCCAGGTCTGAACAACACATTTAAAACAGACAAAACTCCCTTTATCTGGTTAAACTGCTGGAAACTGACAATAAATACAAAGCTGTACATCAGTTCTTAACAATACCATTTTCCTGACATCATCCGTTTAATCTTAGTGCGTCTCTGTGAAACCTACACACTGCAGCACACACAACACCGATTGCAGAGGTCACAAAACACAGCAGCTTTTAATCTCCACACACCCTGTTGGCCGAAACACAACTCTGCTACGTTCCTCAAAGTGAACCCAACGGTTATTTCTCTCCTGGCGCAACAGCAGCATAGATAGGTTTTAGGCTCGTTACTAGCTGTGTAAAAAAAAAAAAAAAAAAAGTGCTCCTGTCAGCCGAACTGACCCGAAACAATGTGGGATCACAGCAGCATGACTACTTCATCTGTGCTGCAAACACACAAACAGATGGTGACTCATTCTTCCTAATTGTGCAAATAAAAGCATGGCCTTGATAATCCCACTTCCTTAATTCTGTTGCAAATAATGCTTTTTTTTCTCTTAAGTAATTCAACTCATTGTTCTGGTTTGCCACTCCCTACATTTGATTAAAGTTTGCTTTTAATTTTCCAAAATCATTCATACCCCCCTGAACTTGTTCATATTTTTGTTGCAACCCCCAAACCAATGTGTAAATCAGGGGTGATTTATGTCATAGGCAAACACAAAGTATTAGATGCGATCTGCTGGGACTCCTTAAATAGAAATCTTTTAAACTGATTGGATTGTATGTATGACTGAACTGAAATTACTTTTCTTATAAAGTGCCTTGAGATATCTGTTGCGAGTTGGTGCTATATAAATAAACTGAATTTAATTACATTTTTTAAAAGCAGGTCCTACACCAGATACTTTCCACCCCAAGCTGATCGCCTATAACCTCTGGTTCCCATCCTAAATTAGCTGCTTTTACTGTTTTATTTAAGATCTCTGCAGAGGGAGAAATCACTCATCAGTGTGTGAAAAATGCTACATTTCTCATTTATTCAAAGGAATTATTGGATGTTTATAGTGAAGTCTCAACAAAGTCATCTGGAAGGAGGATCTCTTGCTACTTTGAGCTTATTCCATTGTGAACATGATTCTTGTCTGGTTATAAAACTATTGTTGGATCATTGTCTTTCTTTTGTTTCAGCCTACCCAACCCTTTAGTTAAATTAAGATAGCATCTTAAAATATTCCCTCTATGTTTATGTTATTACTGCAGATATGTGATACATATCAGGTAATGTTATGGGATTATTTAATTTGAATTAGGATTTAATTAATTTGTTACATCCTTAGTAGGTACTTCTAGGCATGTAGACCATGTTGGGGGGAAGACAAGGCCTTCTCTGTGTAATGTTTTGATAGGAATGTATCAGAATGCAGAGACAGACTTCAGAGCAGAAAGAAATCAAGAAGACATTTTGGCCTTGGGGGACTGGCTCACGCTCTAATCTGAACTGGCGTGCACCAGCTCTTCAGGAGCAGGACAAGAGGACTGAGCTCATGTTGATTAAAGATAAACAGTGATTTATGAATACTATATAATGTTTTGCATTAGGAGGGTTGATGGGGGCGGGTTCGAGTGATGACACTATTTGTGCACACTGTCCTCCATATTGATCAATATGCCTATTAAATATAAGAAAACGCCTGAAGGACTCTCAGGCTCACTTTTGTTTAAGAAGCTATTTTTTTCCATAATAGGCTCAAACATCTGTTAACTAACAGTTGTGTCTCGTAAAACTCAATGTGGCGTCATGTGGGAGGGTAACATGTTAACATCTAAGAGATCAGTCTGACCACTGGAGGAATCAGAGACAACGGGTGAAAACAGGATGAGTCGCGTGAATGAATCGAAACAACATTCCCCAACACTCCAAACTGGAAGGTAGAGGGAAAATAATACAAGAGTTTCAGAACTTTTCCCAAAATAAAATCTGAAAAGTGCGGCACGCACATTTATCCAGCCTCCAGAAGTCCACATTTATGGAACAATCCTTCAGTGTAATTACAGCTGCGAGTCGTTTGGGGTGTGTCTCTACCAGCTTCCATCATCTACAGGTGGAAATCAGATTTAATGGGGAGAATCTATGACCATGGGTTTTAAAGTCTTAAAACAGATTCTCAGGAGGATTTAGGCCTGGACTTTGACTGGACCATTCTACTGTAACATGAAGATGCTTCGATCTAAACCATTCCGTTGCAGCTCTGTGTGTTTAGGGCCGTTGTCCTGATGGAAGGTGAAACCCTTTCCCAGTGTCAAGTTGTAATGGGATTTCTTCTCATTTTGCCCCACATTCAGAATCAACTTTGACCAGTTTCCTGATCTCTGCTGAAGAAAAACAGCCCCACATCATGATGCTGCCACCACCAGAATGATGTCCTTCTTACAACCATTGCTCTGGTCTTGCCACTCTTCCGTAAAGCCCAGATATGTGGAGAGAACAACGAATAGTTCAGTCAATAGATTATCCTACTTTAGCCATTGATCTCTGGAACTCCTCCAGAGTCATCATGGGGCCTGAGAAAAAAAAAGTGATTTCCTGGACTTCTTTATGCATTCCGTCTCTCACAGTTGAGGAGTACCCATGATGAAAATTACAGACCTCTCTCATCTTTTTATGTGGGACAACTTGCGGAATCAGTGGCTGCCAAATACTTTTTTGCCCCACTGTATAAGAAAGTCCTTCCGCTGGGCGCTGTGAAGCTAATTAAAACACCTGCCGTCCTTGTGAAGGCGCCATGTGAAGGAATAAGGCCGATAGCTGGAGAGAGCCCGGTGAGTCCAAGTGCACCCTGCAGGCGGAGCTCAGCACGATCTAATTGCATCCTACCTCCTGATAACAAACAACACAAAGCAGAGCTATACTACATTTGCAAATATATATATTTATATATTTTTCTCCACCAGGGGCAGGTTTAAAAGGCATTTCATGTGGACTCGGCTGGCTGGCGGCCAATCACCTTGGCTAGTCAAGGAGAACACAGCTACCTTTCTCAAAGCATCCTGATTTGTGTGTGGAGACGAAAGGAGAGAGAAAGCATCATTGGGAAAAACACTTTTAATGAGCTAACTCTAATTTTCCCTCTTAAGTAATGGGGCTGTCTCCTTTTTTCACAGCCGCCTCATTGAGACGATCACCAAGGTGAGCTCATCTCCTCTTTACTCGCTCGCTGGCTCGCCGTGCAGACTACATTATGCACTGAGTGGAGCGCATTATTAATGCATGAGATACAATGAGTCGAGTGGCCAGTGGGAAATAATGAGTGCAAGGTGACAGACTTGAGCAGAATGAGCTGATGAGATCAGGAAAATCAAACATTCCCGGTCAGGCTTGGCTGATATTTTCAACAATCGATGCAAAAGTTTGCCCTGAATGTATTTAGTCACATCTTGTAATGGGGAAAAACTTGAAATGTTGATCATATTGAATGTGACCAACAGAGGGCAGCAGTGCAGCACAGAAATGTTGAGTCTATATTTGTAATCCAACCACAACCTTGTTTTGTTCTTCATTTCTTTTTTACATCCATCCAGCCGTCAACATCTGGCAAATGATGTAAATTGATTCTGAAACATAATTTAACTCATTTACATTGACAGCAGAGAGGTAGCTTTAAGCTGCCTCAATGATGTGCAAATTAATTAGAGGGCATGTCAGAGAAAAATCGCCGTCTCTGCATTTATCTCAGCCTATAAACACAACATAATAGTCTATCTCTGAAGTTTAGATGTGAATGTTTTCCCAAATGCGCTGGGGAAAAAGAACAGATTTCTTTTGCTTTTTTTCGCGCATTAAAATGTTTTAGATAATCAAATATAGTCTGAGTAAACACAAAAAGCTGATTTTATTTAAAACGTCCTGATGTTTCAAAGAGCTCTTGACACCAAGCAGCAATACTTGTACTAAGAAACTAGATAGACCCACAGCATCACAGATCCCCCCACCATACTTCACAGTGGGCATGATGAGTTTATTTTAACCTGCCTAGTCTGTTTGTTGTCAAAAGGTTACGCCTCTGTCATCTGAGCAAGGCATATGGTTAAAATGAGTTTACTAAACTCTGCATGTTTACCTTTTTGGCATGATAAGAAAGAAAATGCTTTCTACAGATGGGCTTGCTTCTTAAACAACCAGCTGGCAGGTAGAGCATCTAATGGTTGCTATGGTGACTTGGGAACCCCAAGATGTTACTCTTTTTTTACAGTTCTCCAACAGCAGACTCTGCAGATTGTTTTTACCTCCCATACCATTGTTGGGATCCATTTTACACAAATGAACTGAACAGACTGCATTTCCCAGCATTCCTGGCTGTACCCCCCCCCCCCCCCCCAACACATTCCCATTGGTCCGTGCCCAATGATGACATCACAAAGTTTATGAAGGCCAGCAAGGAGCGCCAAAACTTGTCTTTACACGTTGCTCTGCCGGTGGAAAGAAGACCCTCTCGATCAGTAAATTTCCTTCATTTCTAACCTGGTGGGTGGGAAAGAAATCCCCTTAAATCTTTGAAGTGCCGCTGTCCAGCTACACAGCTTCTGTACATGAATCCAGAGTTTTGCTGGCAGCAGAACTGTTCCAAGACAGTTCTTGATTCGCAGCCTTTGCGGCCTGCAACTGGAACTGTGTTTCCGAAGACCTCGCCATGCTCACAGCTCTCTCTTTTCCCCAAACTTTGGGGGAAAAGGACAGGACGACTGATCCGTATTAAGGAAAGGATGAATGGGTATGAATGTATTGTCAGGTTTTGGGCATAAACTTCCTTCCATCAGGGAGAGCATTGAAGATGAAACATGGCTGGATCTTCCAGCATAACAATGATCCCAAACACATCTTTTGGGCAATGAAGGAGTGGCTACGTAAAAAGCATTTCAAGGTTCTGGAGTGAACCTAGCCAGTCTCCAGACCTCTATCCAATAGAGAATCTGTGGAGGGAGTTGAAAGTCCGTGTTGCCCAGCGACAGCCCCAAAACATCACAGCTCTAGAGAAGATCTGGATGGAAGAATGGGCCAAAATACCAGCTACAGTGTGTGGAAATAAAATAAAGTAATACAAATAAATACTAATAATACAAAACAAATTATTTTAAAATCATACAATGTGATTTCCTGGAATTTTCTTTAACATTCTGTCTCTCACAGTTGAAGTGTACCTATGACGAAAATTACAGACCACTCATCTTTTTAAGTGGGAAAACTTGCACAAATCAGGGGCTGCCAAATACGCCAGAGAAACAGCAAATCACGGTTTGAAGTACAGACATTTTTCAGTTACATTTATTTTAAGTCAATAAAGTTTTGCTGGGATCACCAATATTTGAATATAGAGGTGAAACCCGAAAAATTTGAATATCGTGCAAAAGTTCATTTATTTCAGTAATTCAACTTAAATAATTAAACTAATAAATGTTATAGACTCATAACATGCAAAGCGAGATATTTCAAGCCTTTATTTGTTATAATTTTTTTGATCATAGCTTACAGCTTATGAAAACCCCAAATTCATCAATTTCCATGAATTACTGCCTCAATGGGGCGTAGCATGGATGCCATCAGCCTGTGGCTCTGCTGAGGTGTTATGGAAGACCAGGATGCTTCAATATCTGCCTTCAGCTCTTCTGCATTGTTCGGTCTCATGTCTCTCATCTTTCTCTTGGCAATGCAACATAGATTCTCTATGGGGTTCAGGTTATGGGAGTTTGCTGGCCAATCCAGCACAGTAATCTAACGGTCATTGAACCGGGTTTTGGTACTTTTGGCAGGCAGACCGGTGCCAAGTCCTGCTGGAAAATGAAGTCGGCATCACCATAAAGCTCATCTGCAGAAGGAAGCATGAAGTGCTCCAAAATGTCCTGGTAGATAGCTGCGTTGACTCTGGACTTAATGAATAATAGTGGACCAACACCAGCAGATGACATGGCTCCCCAAATCAACACAGACTGTGGAAACTTCACTCTGGACTTGAAGCATCTTGGATTGTGTGCCTCTCCATTCTTCCTCCAGACTCTGGGACCTTGGTTTCCAAATGAAATGCAACATTTGCAGTTCTTTTTTTCTTTAGCCCAGGTAAGACGGTTCTGACGTTGTATGTTGTTCAGGAGCAGCTTGAGAAGAGGAATACGACATTTGAAGTCCATGTCCAGGATCCGTCTGTGTGTGGTGACTCTTGATGAACTAACTCCAGCCTCAGTCCGCTCCTTGTGAAGCTCCCCAACACGTTTCAATGGTCTTACCCTGAAATTCCTCTCCAGGCTGCGCTCATCCCTATTGCTTGTGCACCTCTTTCTTCCACACTTTTCCCTTCCACGTAACCTTCTAGTATTTTTAGAGGGGGTACCAAGTGCTGTATTTGATACAGCACTCTGGGAACATCGAAGTCCTTTTGCAATTACCTTTTGAGGCTTTCCCTCCTTATAGAGGGGATCAATGATGGTTTTCTGCACAACTGTCAGGTCAGCAGTCTTCCCCATGATTGTGATTCCTATTAGCCAGACTGAGGGACCATTTCAAGGCTCAAGAACCCTTTGTAGCTGTTTCGGATTAATTAACTGATTAGAGTGTGACACTTTGAGCCTAAAATATTGAACCTTTTCACAATATTCTAATTTTATGAGATTTTGAATTTGGGGTTTTCATAAGCTGCAAGCCATAATCATCAAATTATAACAAATAAAGGCTTGAAACATCTTGCTTTGCATGTAATGAGTCCATCTCATATATTAGTTTCAGCTTTTAAGTTGAATTACTGAAATAAATGAACTTTTGCACAATATTCTTATTTTTCAAGTTTCACCTGTAGATCGTGTCGCTTGGAGCGCCGATATTCAAATATAGACAAATAGTTGCCAATAACTGTGCATGAATCTGTACACTGCCCGTCATTTCATGACAGCAAAAGCAATCATTGAGTTTTTTCCATACTGGTGACATCTGTATTGTTTCAGGCATCTCTTAAGCTTCTTCAAAACTACTTACTAACCTTTCCAAAGCAAAATAATTAATATTTTCCCCAAAACTAGAAAACATATCCACCTGATTTCCTTTGATAATAAAAAAACAACCCAACATTCTGGCTCCTATCCACTGAGACGTCCCCCTAAACAAGGAAAGAATAAAATCCATATTTTCATTTCCTTTTTGTTAATCTTTCCATCCTCAATAAACAAGTGTTGATTATGCAGTAACTTTATGCCCCGCAGGCTCCGACACCAACAGAGCGATAAACAGAAACAGCCCAGAGAACAAGCCTCTCGACGCAAACAGCCATCTAGCCAAACATCTATGAGGCAAGAACGAGCCGAATCAAAGCAACAGTGGGTTTTTATCTCACAACGACAGAGCCCAATAAACAGCTGCTTCCTGTGGCCGCGTCGCACTGCAGGATGTGTCAGGACAACTGCCGCCTCAGTAATCAGACAGCCGACAGACGACAGGACACCTGAGGTGATTTGGACTGTAACACACAGCTGCTACCACTTCTGAATGTATCCTCGCTCCTTTAATTTTGCTTTTAATTTTCCTCCCACGCACTTCAAACACGTGAATTCATGGATTAAAGCAGCACGGCAAAACCAAGAGGATATCCAAGCCCCGGAGATTATTTGGCAGCCTTTCGCCCCTCTGGACCCAATCTGCCACAGAGCGACAGGCAGACCGAGCCTCAGCTTGACCTTGGCCGGAGGAGAGCCTGAGTCATTAGCATGGAAAATGTTGTGCCTTGCAGTCTCACTGGTCATTGTAAACATCACAGAGACTGGCTCAGCTCATAAGCTTCCCCCTGCAGATACTTGCATCACCGCTGGGCCAAAGCCAAATCTTTTTACAGGCTTACAGATACAGTTTTTGAGAAGGGATTTTTCTCTAACAGGAATGAAAAATGGGGCTTTCACTTTGTTTACAACAGTACAGAAAAAAACCCAATCGTCAGCATCAGCCTCCAGTGAGGAATGTTAGGCTTTTGGACATACATGTTATTTTCGTAAGTGTTTGAGACATACAAGTACTGGTAAAAAAATTATATTGTGAAAGCTTTAATATTTTTTGTAACTCATTTCAGAAAGTAAAAGTCATGTATTATATAAATTAATTTCACAGAATGGAATATTTTAAGCCTTTATGTCTTGTAAATTTGGTAATTATCGCTTACAGAAAATGTTAAAAGTTATAGCATACTCAAAGAAAGTTGAGTGGAAGGAAAAAGTGTGGTAGGAAAAGCAACAGGGATAACCACAGCTCTAAGAAGATTGTCAAGAAAAAAAAATTCAGGAATTTGGGGGAGATAAGAAGGAGCGGACCGAGGCTGGAGTCAGCGCATCAAGAGCCGCAACGCATGGACTACAGGTGTCTTATCTGGGCTGAGAAGAACTAGAACCAGATTGTTACTCAGTGGTCTAAAGTCTTCTTTTCAGGTGAAAGTAAAATTTGCATTTCATTTGGAAATCAAAGTCCCAGAATCCGGAGGAAGAGTGGAGAAAGCCAGAATCCACGTTGCTTGAGGTCCAGTGTGAAGTTTCTTGTGAGTGATGATTTGGGGTGCCATGTCATCTGCTGGTTCTGGTCCACTGGGTTTTCTGAAGACCACAGTCGATGCAACCATCCACCAGAACATTTTAGAGCACTTCATGCTTCCTTCTGCTGACTTTATGGAGATTCATTTTCCAGCAGATCTTGGCTCCTGCCCGCACTGCAAAAGGTACCAGAACCTGGTCCAGTGACCATGGTGGTACTGTGCTTGATTGGTCAGCAAACTGGGCTTTCAGAACACCTCAGCAGAACCACAGACTGACCGCCTCCATGCCACGCCGCTTTGATGCAGTAATTCATGCAAACGGAGCCCCAACCAAGTATTCACTGAATAGAAATGAACATACTTTTCAGGAACATAGTATTTCTTATGAAATATCCTTTTTTATTGATCTAATTCAAATTTTCTGAAACACAAAATTTGGGTTTTTCATCTTCTATTAGGAATAATCATGAAAATTACAAGAAATAAAGCCTTGAAATATGTCACTCTGTCTGATGAATATGTATAATACATGACATAACAGATCAGAAGATATATTCCTCAAACCAAATGAAGATAATCTCCAAACATTTTTGAATCTGAGTTGGAATTATCATCCACTTTAGAGATATATTTGAGCCAAGTATATAACCAGAAATGTATGCCTACGAAATGGAAAATGTAACATGTTATTCACTTTTAGCTATATATTATTTCATAGACCATTCTAATACCATTCACATTTACCTGTCTTTATTGAAGTGCAAGATGTGTTTCATCTCTGAGTCAAAGATTCATCAATAAATGATGAGTGTAAATTACTGGGCTTTCACCGGTCCATAAATAGGAGTCACAAGGTTAGATCTTGCAGTAACGCTCTGATTAATCTTTAAATGTCAAGGAAGGAAGAAAAAAACTCCTCAAGGATGGATCTAGATCCCAATACCTATTAATGCTGCAGGTGGACAGCATTATAAATAAATAAAGGTTTACAGACCTTGTCCCGAGTCTCAGGTGGGATTTGGTGTGTTTAACAGTCACCTGAATCCTCCATTTATGTCACCAAGAAGCAGATATGTGAAATAGTCTGTTCTCCTACAGAATTAAAAGCTTGGCTTGCTGTAGCAATACGTATTTCTATCAAAACATCTATCGGCCTGCTGATGCCCATTTCCCATGCTCTGTAGCTGCAGCAGAGTATGCTCCCAACATGACAGAAAGAAATTCATTAGCTGAATGCTAACACAGCCCCGCCCCATATCAGTTTATATATTGAAGCAAGCAGGAGAGCTTTGATTGGTGAGTGATGCCTCTTAAAGAACCCAGTGACACAAACAACTGACACACGCGTCTGCTAAATTAAGGCAAATAGCTGATGCACAACCTTCATTTATTTTCCAGGTTGTGTAAACCAGACGGAAAATAATCGAATTTTTAATTTTAATTTGCCTGCAGGAAATGAAGAGCTGCACGTCTACAGACACTTTATAGTCATTTTGTTGCTTATTGCTAATACAACATGTCAGGGCATAAGGAGGAGAAGAGTATAAAAACCCCTTTAGTGTACACGTTTAAAGTATACTTTTAAAGGAGATTAACTGCTTCCTGTTGTAAAGAGTAGATGCAAATGTCCGTTTGTTATAAAGCAGTTAACCCAATGAGGCCGTTTTATCACTCTAAATTCCACCTTAATCAAGGGCAAAATCCCCTTTACTGTTAATGTTTCAAATATGTTTTCCATGTTTCCCATTTCAATGTGTAGATTAAAATGTCTCTACAGTACATATAAGACAATGGCTAATAGTGGAAAACTGAGCTTGGTATCAAAGGCTACTTTCATCTCAAAGTTTTGCTATGCAGAACATGGACAATAAGTTGGAAAATACTCTTTCGGTGCTCATGGTTTTATCTGCTTACATTTTTTTTCTCTTAATGTCCAATGGGTTTGAAAGCTTTTACAAGAACATTTACAGCCTTTTTCCAGTGGTAGATAAAAACTGCCAGTCTCTAAAGTGGCTATAAGCCCAGGGCTAAAGGTGAAAAGCCTTGCTTGGTAGAATATATTTTTATTAACTTTCAACTCTCTACAGAAGAAGCACAGCCTTGGCTGGTGGTGGTTAGCTTACCTTAATTTAAAACACAAAGTAAATCAAATATAGCTATTTGCATATCTGAATAATACTACTTACAAATTAAGGAAAAATTTGGACAAAAAGTTAAGGATAGTTTTAAAAGGAATTTTAATGCTTTGTTTTTGAGAAGTAGGTGAATACTATCAACTTATACATTAGATTAAAAAAAAAATCACTGCTAGCATCTGTTAACCTCACTTGGTTTAAACAGAATAAACTCCCAAATGTATTATTTCAAATCTGAATTTCACTATATTCGTTTTATTTTTCAATAACATAAAAGATTGATAGGGAATACCCTAATAAGAATTACATAATGCCCAGCAGACCTTTCGGGTGAAGTAATTGCCTAAATATGCATTTTGGAAAATGTTCCCACTGTAAAGAGAGTGGAATACAAAAAAGACATTTTTTAATTACTAAAATGATAGTTTCTTTCATTTTTCAAGCTTCCAATGCATTATTTTTACCCAAAGGAAGAATATTCATCATTAACAAAATATGAAACTTTGCCACTAATGTCAAGCTACTTCCCAGCATTCCTATTACCTTCATACAGCCAGTCACTAAGTCCATTGAAGATGACGCCCTCCTTGCCAGAAGACACCAGACGAATTGAACGGCTCTCCACCTTTGACCGATAGTAGATGTTGTTCTCAAAAATGAAGATCTGTAGGGGAAGAAAAGAGACAAAATGTGATCCAATAACATCCAAGCAACATTTTCTACCTCCAATGTTACACTGAAGTATTTTTACACTGACCAAAAAAAAAAAAAAAAAAAAAGGTTAAGATCAATTCGTCCAACTTGGGCAATGCAGGCGGGAGACATACACGGTCAAATTCATGACATTATGACATGTTAAAATACATAGAAAAACATTTGATAGGAGAAGAAACGGTGCTGTTGTAAACTGGAAGTCTTAGGAGACCACAAATCCTAGTGAATGAAATTTTGACTTTGACTCCAACCCAACACAATCCCGCTGGGCTTTCAATATATCTGAAGGTCAATTCAGCGATTAAGAATAATAATGGACCATCAGCACCTTACAGTAAACGAGGTAAGGCAAAGCTGCTCTTCGGGCAAGAATTTTATGTTACTGCTTTAATATACCACATGGAAATCAATGCTGCTGCAGAAGAGAACTAATTTGGCATGTTAGGGATTAAATGTCTTGACCTCGAGCAAGTATCTTTGTACTGGTTTGAGAGAGATTCTAAAACAACTATTCCCTCTCTGCAGTCTGAATGATAAAGCTTTGTAAAGCAGGATGTCCACTTCTCTTCAGACCTCTGTTACCTCTTCTAAGATTTTTCCTTCTTCAAAAGAACAAAAAACACAACAACTAGGATTCCAGCAATCTATCCTCTCTCTACGCCGCGTCACAGCAGTTTGACATTTTAATATGCGTGGTGAAAAATTTGCCACTTAAGTTTCTTAAGCAAATGTTGCATCCTTAACAGAAGGAAATTTAGCTGAATCTGTCACAATTAGTTTCTCTTGAGGAGGTCGCAAGCTGTGGGCCTCGTGTGCTTTGATGACACTCCAACGCAGACCGAGTTCCGGTATAGAAGCCAATCTAGGCCACGACAAAGAGAGAAGACCTGGCCCCGTTCTCTGAAGGAAGTTGGAAATCTGCTCTGAGGATATCTAGAGCACAAAACAGTTTGAAGTAAGAGGATATTTTGTTTGGATGATGAAAAATCATCTGCAACTGAAATTAAAATAGCTGTAAAAGCAGTACTCCGCTGTACTCAATCACTATACACCAGGGGTCAGCAATCTTTTTATTAAATTGAGAGCTATTTAAAGGGTACAGGGTAATACGAAGAGCTACCTGTACAATACACACGTCTGAACTAACAGTTGCATGGTTTATCTTTAATTATATAATAATAATAATAATAATAATAATAATAATAATAATAATAATAATAATATTTTGATATGCTATGTCTTATCACATGTTAATTGCTTACAATTATAACTAATTATTTAAAGCAGGAAACGGATAGCCTAGATTTCAACATGCATCATTTTATTTCTAAAATTCTCAGAGCATTTCAGTTGTTTCATTTTTAAATAATCGCCTCTGCAACATTTCTTGGAAAAACCATGTCCCATTTTTACTAACCTCTATCTCTGAAACAACTTTTAACAAATCACACCTGGTAAGTTGCCAGTTATGTAACATTTCACTCCAGCAAATTAATTAAACAATTTTTGCTAATCGCCAAGCAACAAAATAAATAAAAAAAACAGACAGAGCTCACTGGTGACTAGTGCCATCTTTAGAACATGCCCAGCGGGCAACTCATGCGATCCCAGAGAGCGACTTGGTGCCCGCGGGCGCCACGTTGGGGACCCTTGCTATAGACATTATAGGTGGAACCCTCATGCGTCCCTGACCATTTTTACTTTTGGGATGGGACCATTGCATGTTGATGGGTCAGGGTTTAGCAACCTGCATAAAAGCCCAAAAGCTCCCATTTTAGTCTCTTGTTCCCTGTGTCCCCAAGACAGCTAATGGCAGACTGCACAGGTTTATTATTCGGACTTCATTAAAAAATTTAAGCAATCTTTCAACTCATCCACACAGTCCAAATTTGTGGAATCACAGTTGTGGATCTCTGCAGTTCCCTCTGACTTACCAAAAGCCTCTTGGCTACTTCTTTGATTTATTATCTTCTTCTTGCCTGCCCTGTCAGTTTAGGCTGCAGGCCATGTCTAGGTACAATTTGCAGTTGCGCCATAATAGTTCAAAGATACTAATTTGCTCCAAAATCGACATAAACTGACCCGTTTACATTTGCCCAAATGGATGCATTTCTACTAGCAGCGGCGCTGTAATAAAAGAGACACTCAGCCCCTCCCCTCACCGTAGCTGCTCACCTGACCTGCTGGAAGTTTTAAACTGTGCTAATATGGCGAGGACATCCAGAATAAAACATGCACAGCCCTTATTAGCCGATGAGGCAAACAAAAGCGCTGTTCAGAGGTGCTTTCCCCTTAGGCAGATAGACAAGAATAAAAGAAAAGCACATGCTAGCTGCACTAACTAGCTGTCTGAGAGCATCTTAAAAAGGCCAGTGAAGCTACGGTATCTGCAGCAGTGAAGCAGTAATCCTCCTAGACGACATAAGCTATCTGTTCAAATATTAGCATCAAGAACACAGACTGCCAAATGACGGAGATCCGTCAGTCTAGGCTCCCCAGGTGTGACGTTTTGAACGCTCCGTTCTACTAGAGTATTAACGCAGTAAAATGTAATCCATCAACTGAAGGCTCAGTCGGCTGCTAAATAGTGAAGCGACAAAACAAACCAGTGCAACCTAACCTAACCTGCTGCTGTGGCTGATTACTAAAGAAAACATTCAGCTAAATTACCAGAAAGACAGAAACTGTACAGGGCTGCTGCTGAATACATCTGCATGGACCAGATTTTTGTTGAATTTGTCAAAATATGTTTTGAATGTGCCAGATCCATGTTTTTTGTTTTTTTTAGAAATGCTATTTATTTTCCACAGAATTATGCTATATTTATCTATCAATAGTAAAATGTATTTGTATTAACATCAAATTGACAGACAAATGAAAGCACATAGTGACACTAAAGAAGAACAATTATAATTATAATTATCATGACAAAATCAAAGGCACACACTTCCAGAAAGGATATAAACATTTATACTGTTATCTGTTCTACTGGCTTACCAAACAGGGAATGGACTCTTAAATTATATATTTGAAAAAACGAGGGCTTAATTGTAACCTGGTTATTGGTTTTGCCTTAAGGATGATAAAATATAAATTTTGTAATTAATATCCTTTGCTCTTAAAGAGCTTGAAATCTTGTGACAACCCTAGTGCTCTATTAGAAGTCAAAGCTTGCAATACAGTTTAATTACTTCATTCTGTTCTAAACTTCTCCATAACGTTGTGCCTTACTGAGACTAAATTACAGTAGGAGGTCTAAATCAATTTATGTGATTTTTGGAGAATATCGATGGGATGGATCTTATTTTGTGGTGTTAGAGTAAATGTGCTTAACATATAAGCATGGAATACTTTTATGACTTTTATTTGCAAACCACATGCCTTTGTTCAAAATTATAGACTACTTTATCTTGGTCTACCACAAACAAATATTTCAAGTAAGATACCTAGAACCTTGTGGGTGTAATTTGACAAAATTTGAAATGGTTCAAAGGGTATTACAATTATTAATTTCCCTCTGGGATAAATAAAGTACTTTTGAATTGAATTCAATATGCAGTGATCTCAAAATAAATTTTTAAAACAAAAAAAAAGTACGACTTTCTAAGGGTCTTAATTTTTCTTGAATCAATTTATCAACTTTTCATACTTTTTGAGAACCTGCGGAAACCATGTATTAACACTAATGAAGCACACTGTTATTTTCTTTAAATAGGGATTTAAATGATTTAAATCTATTAAATGTCAAGTTGAAGTACAACCAACTCATATATATTGAAAAAAATATTCTAACAGGTCAACCAAAATCATTTTACAAAGAGTTAATTTACTCTGATCAGATACACATCCATTGTACTAGAAATGCTTGTGAAACTAAATTCATGGTAAAACGTGCTAAAACAAACTTCCTGTAAAAATCTGCTGTCAACAGAGCATCCCAGGAATCAAACATATTTCTAAAAATACAGAACTGAAAGAAATGTATTCTTTAAAAAAAAAGGATTAAAACCTAATTTAAGGTTTGGATCTACCACAATGTTTTTACGTATTTTATTGAAGGAAATTTACAAGTTAATTACATCTGGCTTTTTCATGTAATCTGAAATGTATGAATTTTGTCTTCACAATGTCAAATTTAATTGTAATTGTGGTAATGTGCATGATTATTATATATTATTAATTGGACCCCAGGAAGATTAGTAACCATTCCGGTCGAAACTAATGCCGATCCAAATAAATAAACAGCAGGTGAAGACACTTTGACAGCAGTTATGATGCATCTTTGGGAAAAAAAAGGGAGGGAAAAAAATTGACATAACTGTCAGGTTTATGGCCATTAGAGTGTTAATAACCATTAGGTTAGAATGTGTGTGGATGATATTTTTTGTTTGTCAGTAATAAACTTATGTTGAATCGTGGTGGTGCAAAATTGAGACGTGCCTTTCAGAGGCGGTAAACATAGGTGCAAAAACATGTTCTTGTTTGGATGTTCTTCCTTCCAATATTTTGCCCCTCCCGACAGAAACGCCCACATTGAATACTCATAAAGGGCAAAAGGGCTAAATGGATTGCACACATCTTGCTGCGGGTTTAACATGCGCAGTCTTCCATGCGCCTGGTTAGTAAATCACCTGCTGCATGTTTTTGCGCACGCTGTGAGGTTTGCGCATGTTTTAACAAGCCTTTGATAAACCAGGCCCATAATGTTTAAAACTTTTATACTATGATTCGATATGTTGAATAACTCTTTGCACACTAAAATTGTACCAAAGATTGTAGCATTTGCAACCTCTCGTAGAAACGTTCCTACAGACTTCTGACTAATGACGACTTCATCTGTTTAGCGGAGCTGGCTATCAAAACCAGTAATCAACAACATAAGAAATGGGGTTTAGCATTAACACCAAACAGATTTACAGATAGAGGGAGGTCAGTGGACAGACATCAACATTACAACAGCTTTAGATATCATGCACATAGCCCCATGGAGTGTATCTTCTACGCTTTCTCACTCACAGCAAGCCTTGTTAAACTGATATATGACAAGTGAGGCACTAATATGATTTGATTATATAAATCACAAATTTTTCTAGTGTAATTAATATAAACTGTGCAGAAGGAAATTTGGAAAAAACTGCCTGTGTAGCAGTTTCTTGCCCTCTTGTTCATCTCTGAAATGCAACACAAGAATAAGGCCTCCTGAGGCCTCCGTAAGTATCCGTACTTCTGTGAAAGAGAATCAGCTCCATGTAGAGGATTAGCCGCCTACAGAGAGCGAAAAGAAAAGAATTACAGGGGGACTTATTTTTCATGGTAAAAGAACTGTAAAAAAATTGTTTATGCTTTGAATTCTTCAGATTACATGATTTTGTTTTTTTGCCTTAAAAACAGCCTGATGTGAGTGAATACTAAAAAAAGGAGGATGAATCAAGTACATGAGGGACTTAGGAATACAATAGCAGGTGGACAGATTAAAGTTAACATTTGACAACAGTTTGCTTTCATCACCATGTCTGGCATTGTTTCAGCTAAAGGACGTCTCTCCCTGTAACCCCAGCTTCTCTACAGAGGACGTGGGGACCTACAGAGACTGCGGCTACTCCGATTCCAGCTAACACAACTCAGATGCTGGAAGCGAGACCACAGCATGAATGATGAAGCAAAACTTGAGGCCACATCAATCTAGCCGGCAAGTTAATTAATCCTCAGATCAGATAAGGGGTAATTAATAGCATTTTGCTTCAGGATGTAATCACTTACATTCTGACCGCCCTGTAAACCAGCACGCTGAAGCTCATTTCGACTCCGGCGGATCTGATGGAGTGATGACGGTGAAGATGGACGACTACCCATCTTGGAAAAGTAGGAATGGGCCGCTGTTTCATGAGTTTAATTTGAATCCGTTCAGGTTATTCCTGCTTAAATATTCCTGGACAATGTACTCAACTGTTGAAGTATGTGACCATAATGTCTTTAAAAGGTTTGAAATGTGGTCGGCAATCAATGATAAATCCATCACATGAACTGCTGCAATGAAAACCACTTGAGGACATAAATTATGAATGACAGGGAAAAAAAACCTTGGGTGTTTGTCCTTGATAGCCAGTTGGAAGGCCTCAGGTATATAATATACTTAGAGTAAAACTTAGGGAAGGATGACTCAAACTTTTAGTACTAAAATATTGAAAAACATACACAGTACAGTATAAATACACTTTTTGTCCAACGAGCAGTAATTTCTTGTAATCTTTTAATGCAAAAAAAAAAAGCAGGAAAGTCCAAAAGAATGAATGGATGAAGTAGTATAGACCATGACAACTTCAAAAGATCGTATGTATGTATGGCTACTTGGAACAAACCCAAAGAAATGGGAGATAAATTATTAGTTTGTATGTACAGTGAACCCCTCATCATCCAGGAGGAGCTCAGAGTACAGCCTTTGCTCAAGAGGGCCAGTTGAGGTGTTCTGTGCACATCTCACAGCTCCGGAAAGGAAAGTGTGGGTGGGTGGGTTGGTACGGTATGTACGTATGTATGTACAGACGGATGGATGGATGGATGTAGGCTGTATGTATGGATGGATGTAGGCTGTATGGATGGATGGATGGATGGATGTAGGCTGTATACATGGATGGATACATGGATGGATGGATACATGGATGGATGGATACATGGATGGATGTAGGCTGTATACATGGATGGACGTAAGCTGGATGGATGGATGGATGGATGGATGGATGGATGGATGTAGGCTGTACGGATGAATGGATGGATGGATGGATGTAGGCTGTACGGATGGATGGATGGAGGCTGTATGTATGTATGGATGTAGGTTGTATGTATGGATGGATGTAGGCTGGATGGATGGATGGATATATGGATGGATGTAAGCTGTATGGATGGATGGATACATGGATGATGTAGGCTGTATACATGGATGGATGGATGGAGGTAGGCTGTATACTTGGATGGATATATGGATGGATGTAAGCTGTATGGATGGATGGATACATGGATGGATGTAGGCTGTATACTTGGATGCATGTAGGCTGTATGGATGGATGGATACATGGATGGATGTTGGCTGTATACTTGGATGGATGTAAGCTGAATGGATGGATGGATACATGGATGGATGTAGGCTGTATACTTGGATGGATGTAGGCTGTATGGATGGATGGATAAATGGATGGATGTAGGCTGTATACTTGGATGGATGTAGGCTGGATGGATGGATGTAGGCTGGATGGATGGATGTAGGCTGTATACTTGGATGGATGTAGGCTGGATGGATGGATGTAGGCTGTATGTATGTATGGATGGATGGATGGATGGATGGATGGATGTAGGCTGTACACATGGATGGATGTAGGCTGTACACATGGATGGGTGTAGGCTATATACATGGATGGATGTAGGCTGTACACATGGATGGATGTAGGCTATATACATGGATGGATGTAGGCTGTACACATGGATGGATGTAGGCTGGATGGATGGATGGATGGATGGATGTAGGCTGTACACATGGATGGATGTAGGCTAAATACATGGATGGAGGCTGTATGTATGTATGGATGTAGGTTGTATGTATGGATGGATGTAGGCTGTATGGATGGATGGATGTAGGTTGTATGGATGGATGGATATATGGATGGATGTAAGCTGTATGGATGGATGGATACATGGATGGATGTAGGCTGTATGGATGGATGGATACATGGATGGATGTAGTCTGTATGGATGGATGGATACATGGATGGATGTAAGCTGTATGGATGGATGGATACATGGATGGATGTAAGCTGTACACATGGATGGATGTAGGCTGTACACATGGATGGATGTAGTCTGTACACATGGATGGATGTAGGCTGTACACATGGATGGATGTAGGCTATATACATGGATGGATGTAGGCTGTACACATGGATGGATGTAGGCTGTACACATGGATGGATGTAGACTGTACACATGGATGGATGTAGGCTGTACACATGGATGGATGTAGGCTGTACACATGGATGGATGTAGGCTATATACATGGATGGATGTAGGCTGTACACATGGATGGATGTGGGCTGTACACATGGATGGATGTAGGCTGGATGGATGTAGGCTGGATGTAGACTGTATGGATGGATGGATGTAGGCTGTACACATGGATGGATGTAGGCTGTATGTATGTATGTATGGATTGATGGATGTAGGCTGTACAGATGGATGGATATATGGATGGATACATGGATGGATATAGGCTGTACACATGGGTGGATGTAGGCTGTACACGTGGGTGGATGTAGGCTGTACACGTGGATGGATGTAGGCTGTACACATGGGTGGATGTAGGCTGTACACATGGGTGGATGTAGGCTGTACACATGGGTGGATGTAGGCTGTACACATGGATGGATGTAGGCTGTAGACATGGATGGATGTAGGCTGTTTACATGGATGGATGTAGGCTGTTTACATGGATGGATGTAGGCTGTACACATGGATGGATGTAGGCTGTTTACATGGATGGATGTAGGCTGTACACATGGATGGATGTAGTCTGTATACATGGATGGATGTAGGCTGGATTGATGTAGGCTGTACACATGGGTGGATGTAGGCTGTACACATGGGTGGATGTAGGCTGTACACGTGGGTGGATGTAGGCTGTACACGTGGATGGATGTAGGCTGTACACATGGGTGGATGTAGGCTGTACACATGGGTGGATGTAGGCTGTACACATGGGTGGATGTAGGCTGTACACATGGATGGATGTAGGCTGTAGACATGGATGGATGTAGGCTGTTTACATGGATGGATGTAGGCTGTACACATGGATGGATGTAGGCTGTTTACATGGATGGATGTAGGCTGTACACATGGATGGATGTAGGCTGTACACATGGATGGATGTAGGCTGTACACATGGATGGATGTAGTCTGTATACATGGATGGATGTAGGCTGTACACATGGATAGATGTAGGCTGTACACATGGATGGATGTAGGCTGTATTCATGGATGGATGTAGTCTGTATACATGGATGGATGTAGGCTGGATGTAGGCTGTATGGATGGATAGATGTAGGCTGTATGGATGGAGGCTGTATGGATGGATAGATGTAGGCTGTATGAATGGATGGATTCATTTCTTTCAAATTTCTGTGGAAAGTAACTCCAAAACTTATTTACCTACGGCTGTGGTCCTAAACACCCATGAATACCAGATGTCCAGTGTAATTAAATTGAAAATTAAACTCGAAAGCGACACATTCTTTTAAAGTTGTGTTTTATGTTTCGAGCAAAAAGTCAAATCTCCAAGGTCTGATAGATTTACATCAACATTTCTAACAGAAATTACTTTTGTATGCTACATTTTGACAAAAGAAAAGCATTTTGCACCATATGGTTAATATTTCCAACTTCTTTTACTCTGTCTTCACAAAGCTTCTCACAGTAAAATGTAATTTAAAAAAAGCTGTTGAATGTCTGGTTTACCAATAAATCATACTCAGAAAGAAATCCAAGCTCCTTTAGACTATTTTCCACATTCCCTCTAACACTGATTTTCCAGCAGCAAATATCTGGACATTTCAATGTCAAAGTCGACAATTTTTACCATAAAATTATAATTTTTATCAAAAAATATTTGCTGTCACATCTATTTTATGCATCTATTTTCCTTTATAGGAGAATATAACATGACCACTATGAAAACAAAAGAGACAAAGTCCTCATGGCACCCTGACCTCTAAAATAAAATTCTGCAGTAATTTTACATCATTTAACAAAGAATAGCTTAATGCATCATTTAGTTTGTTCTCTTTAAGTCTCTGACTGTGTCCTTAGGGAAGGAGAAGCAGATGGCTCTCAGCAGGTAACAGCTTTTAGGAATTTGAACTTTTAAAGCCTGAAAACATCCGCACATTTATGAATACGTTTCAAATGTTCAGAATTAAGTGGAGAAAACTGCAGCATCTAAACACAGTGGGGCAAAAAAGTATTTGGCACCCACTGCAAATTGTCCCACTTAAAAAGATGAGAGGTCTGTAATTTTCATCATAGGTACACTTCAACTGTGAGAGACAGAATGTAACAAAAATCCAGGAAATCACATTGTATGATATTTAAATAATTTGTATAATGGTGCAGATAAAAGTTCACCTCAATATTTTGTAAAGTAACATTGCCTGGCAATGACAGAGGTCAAATGTTTCCTGTAGGTCTTCACCAGGTTTGGACACACTGTAGCTGGTCTTTTGGCCCATTCCTCCATGCAGATCTTCTTTAGAGCTGTGATGTTTTGGGGCTGTTGCTAGGCAACACAGACTTTCAACTCCCTCCACAGATTCTCTGTTGGATTGAGGTCTGGAGACTGGCTAGGCCACTGCAGAACCTTGAAATGCTTTCTATGTAGCCACTCCTTCGTTGCCCAGGCGGTTTGTTTGGGATCATTGGAAGGAAGTTTATGCCCAAAACCTCACGATACACGGCCCCATTAATCCTTTCCTTAAAATGGATCAGTCGTCCTGTCCCCTTTGCTGAAAAGCAGCCCCAAAGCATAATATTACCCAGGGGTGGATTTAGGATTGAAGAAGATGAGGGGCTTAGCCCAAGATGACTGATGTGCAAAAAAGTGTTGCTTTAAATGATACGGCATCTCATCTTTTGAATTCTGATCACCTTAAACCAGACAAAAAGCACTGGATTACACTTACTATGCTTTAATGAAGCAAAACAACACAATCAATCAAAAATTTTAAATATCAACAATATCACAAAAAGTCAGCTGCTGACTGAAGTCACCTCAGATCACTGGTTCAGGGAATACAGCTTACATCCATTAGGAGCAGATAATGTAAAGCAATAGGGCAACTAAGTTTGATTATATAGTTAATATATTGACAAAAAAACCAAATCTATCTTATTCTCTTAGGTATGATCCTGACCATGAAAATAGCTTTAAATATGAAAAGTTTTATTTAGCCAAACTAACATTTCAAATCAGGCCTATATGGCAAAATCTTAACGCAATCCGTCATTTTGACAGATTACAATTCACACCCCTGTTCAACTGTATGCACAGAGTACAGGAAACTACATCAATATAAAAAAAGATTTCCATGAAAGCATCTGGGCGTCATCTCAGACATGAATACCGTACTCAAAGCATGCTTTCTGGGATCTTACAGCAGGTTGTTATTGAGGCAGTTTGGGGCGCATCTGTGGGCGGTGCGCTCCAAAGTACCCAGTGCAGTGCCAAACACCGGTGCAGAAACGACGCATATATAGAATGATACCACTGTGAAAAAAACAATATTTGGGAGATCCATCCACACTGGAAGCCACCCCACAGCCACAGAAGAGTCACCACAGGAACCGCCATGATCAGTGCAGGCAGGTATCCACAGCACAGCCATCGCGCTGCAGTGCAAAGCCCCGCCCACCACGACAAAAGCGATCCCAATGGCAGCGACCTCCATGGCTAAACTGGCAGGGCTCCTAGCGAGAAGGATCTCCATGAAGGAAACACTGGAGTTAGTCTGTATAAACCAATTCGTAAAAACACATCAGTAACACATAATAATAATAATAATAATAATAATAATAATAATAACAATAATAGTGTAACAATAAAGAAAGTGTAACAACCGTGTTACTAATAGTAACCTTTGTTGGAGAGGGTGTACCCTCCCTTGCAGAAACTGTTAAAAAGTCATAGAAAAGATGACTGTCTCTTGTCTAAACCATTTGAATATTGGTTAAATATCAGCCTGCTTTGCTTTGTTTGTGTTTCATTTGCTTTGTTAGAGCTTTTGATTGTTTAGTGCTGTTCAAGTGCTAGTTTTTGTTATCTTTTTAAAAATGGTTTTGAGGTTGCCTTAGGTATTTTCTCCTTGAGCCTCAAGACAGCTACTGTCTTTTTAGTTCATTAGAAAGTTAATTAAGCTTGTTTGTTTTGCTCTGTATTCTATTTACGGCTGTTATTAGCCTATATTTTCAGACACCTTTGGTTTTATTCAGAAATTGTTAGTACTTTAGTTCATTATTGTGACAATTGCTGTTCTGTATAATTGTTTTGTTGCTCTTTTCCTGATTAAACTCTTTTTTTCTTCTATCTTAACACTTGTTTATGGGGTTTAT
Organism: Valencia hispanica; assembly: GCA_963556495.2. Classification (NCBI taxonomy): domain Eukaryota; kingdom Metazoa; phylum Chordata; class Actinopteri; order Cyprinodontiformes; family Valenciidae; genus Valencia; species Valencia hispanica. The sequence continues at coordinate 41,991,686 of OY747716.1, read as the reverse complement.
ATTTTCCACTTCCGTTGCACAGCTGGGTTGTAACATAAGTGGGGGTTCATCTGAGATCACAAGGAGATATAAAATTTAAAAAATCTAAATTAACGAGAAACTGTGGAGGGTAAAAAAAACAACCTCCGTGCCATGAGTGTTGCTCAACCATTCTTGCATGCTGGCATCAACAAAATATTTCGGGAAAGCCATGTAAATAATACGCTGGCTATATTGGAGCTAACAATCTTATCTACATAGTTCCTCCTACTTAGCCAGTTAATAATGCCTACAGGCATTGAACATTATCTCGTAGAAAACAGTCCAAAGGTATTATTTTATTTATTTTGGAGACTGGATTTCAAACTATATTGGTTTCGTTTTGTTTCTACTGTGACTTGAACTGCTTCTTTTGGTTTTGAATCAAATGTCCCTGTGGTTTTACAAAGCTTTCCAGCACAAACTGTTTCTAAAAAGCCAATAAATCAGAAAGGGTTTTATGGCCAAATGTTGGGTAAGTTTACAACATTAGGAAATTGCTGCGGTACTTTGTGCAAACATACAAGAACAAACAGACAAACACATAAGGAGTGACCAGAAACACAAATTACGCACAAAAACAATACAGAAATAACGCACTGAACTACCAGGGCATCCATTCGCGGCGCCATCTTGGATCAAGATAAACCTTGTTCATGTGAAAGATTCCATACTAAATAAAACAAAAATGACCTTTTCACTAAATTCAACTAAAAAGAATTGTTATAAAAAGTAACTTTCTATACAGATTGGGAGAAAACATGTCATTTCATTGAAAAGCAATGCAACAAGGTGTCATGTTGTAAGTTAAATACAGGGAAAATGGCCAGTGCCATTTTTCTATATAGTTTTTTTTCAAAAGATCTTCTTGATTATTATAGGTTACATTTAAAGTAGCAGCTAAAAGGCCGGTCAATCAACCCTAACAACTGTACAACTACAATTAATAAATAGCTCTCTTTTTGTAGAGCTTTCTTCACCTCTCAGCCACATTTTGTTGATTAGCTAGTAGCTAGCTTAACAGCGAAAGACGTACCAAAATGTTAGCTTGAGGCAAATAAAAACAAGCTAAGCTACCAGTCAAGTACTTATTTTTGCCTGACAACTATTATTAGTATGTCACGCTGACTTTAAGAAATCGTTGATCAGATCATTTGCAATATCATTTAAAAACATTACTTTCTGTGTTTATGGTTATAAGGTCGGGAATCGAATCCCATACCGCTGTGTCAAGGACTCATAGCATCCATTTATGGGTGCCAACTGTACCACTACGCCCAAAACATGACTTAAAAAAATATTCTGACTAAATTAAAGGTTAAATACAAACGGTAAAAAGTACCTATAAAGATAAAGAGAAATCAAATCCCTCTAAGCAATTTGAAAAGTGAAAGGTGAATTTACAGCAACATAAAAAACTATGGTTAAATGCGATTTGTTTGCAGTTTTTAGGGATGAGCAAATGGGCTCACAAAGCCTGACTTTGAATGACTTTGCTACTGTATGACCATATTTGTATATGAGCCCCAAAAAAAGTATGTAAAAGCATATTTTCATTACATCATATATATATATATATATATATATATATATATATATATATACATACAGAACCGACTCACGTTGGAAGCCCAGTGTTTGTTGGAATAATTCTAAAGGTTACATTTTCTTGTATACAGCAGAGGAAACGATTCTCCACTAAAGCTAATTAGTTTAAAACCATTTTAAAACCAAGGAGGGAAACACAAGAAGAGAAACTTGTGGGACAAGGCGAGGAGGGGAAGGACAAAAAAGTACAGAAACAAGGAAGTAAGGAAGGACAGAAGGAGGTGAAGACAGACTAGAGGTCGTCTAAAGATCAACACTTATGTTATTGAGTGAAAGAGAAAAAAAATATATATACACACACACACACACACACATATATATATACATATATATATATATATATATATATATATATATATAAAGAACCGACTGACGTTGGAAGCCCAGTGTTTGTTGGAATAATTATAAAGGTTACATTTTCTTGTATACAGCAGAGGAAACGATTTTCCACTAAAGCTAATTAGTTTAAAACCATTTAAAATATACAATCAACAAACAGAGAGAGTCCTAATTTGAAGCCTCCATCAAAAATACTTGAGATTTTATACGACTGATAAAAATATTCTGCATTTCACCTGTAACTTGGGTAGGTGTCTGTTTTTTAATTAACACAATCTTACTTCTTTGACTGAAAAGCCAATGTGAAGTCTCAAAGGGAAAACCCATGCCTTCAAATGTAATTATTGTTTTATCATTTATTAAAACTTTAAACAGACAGTGAAGGGTATCACTTTTCTCTGTGTGCGCTGGGAAAGTTTAATCCTCACTGTGTTAACTATTAATTAGATTTGTTTTAGAAAACAATCATTTAGAACAGAAGAACATTTAAATATTTTACCAGTTGTTGATCCTGGGGTCCCCAGCCTGCGAACTGCAGCTGGGCATTTCGCACCTCCGGAGGGTTCAGGTTCCAGGTCTCTCTGGGGGAGCACAAACAGAGGTGAAGACACCTGAACACAAACACAATGCACGTCTGCTCCCACCAATACAGCAAGCATCAGCAGAACCAAGTGTGGAACAACTTTGAACACAGGTTTAAGTGTCTCCATAAAAACCCACAGTGTGTAAGGGTGTCACCTCTCCTTATTGGGAACAGGGCTGTGCGGTGCAGGCTGACGTTTTGTCTTTGTCTTTTGCTGACGATAAATGAGGTCAACCACAGAGATATGAATGTAACTTTGTAGAGGACAGTACCACTGGGTGGCAGCACATTATATCATAAACGTATAAATGAATATACAGTGGCTTGCAAAAGTATTCGGCCCCCTTGAACTTTTCCACATTTTGTCACATTACAGCCACAAACATGAATCAATTTTATTGGAATTCCAGGTGAAAGACCAATACAAAGTGTTGTACACGTGAGAAGTGGAACAAAAATCATACATGATTCCAAACATTTTTTGCAAATAACTGAAAAGTGGGGTGTGCGTAATTATTCAGCCCCCTGAGTCAATACTTTGCAGAACCACCTTTTGCTGCAATTCCAGCTGCCAGTCATTTAGGGTATGTCTCTACCAGCTTTGCATATCTAGAGACTGAAATTCTTGCCCATTCTTCGTTGCAAAACAGTTCCAGCTCAGTCAGATTAGATGGACAGCGTTTGTGAACAGCAGTTTTCAGATCTTGCCACAGATTCTCGATTGGATTTAGATCTGGACTTTGACTGGGCCATTCTAACACATGGATATGTTTTGTTTTAAACCATTCCATTGTTACCCTGGCTTTATGTTTAGGGTCGTTGTCCTGCTGGAAGGTGAACCTCCGCCCCAGTCTCAAGTCTTTTGCAGACTCCAAGAGGTTTTCTTCCAAGATTGCCCTGTATTTGGCTCCATCCATCTTCCCATCAACTCTGACCAGCTTCCCTGTCCCTGCTGAAGGGAAGCACCCCCAGAGCATGATGCTGCCACCACCATATTTGACAGTGGGGATGGTGTGTTCAGAGTGATGTGCAGTGTTAGTTTTCCGCCACACATAGTGTTTTGCATTTTGGCCACATAGTTCCATTTTGGTCTCATCTGACCAGAGCACCTTCTTCCACATGTTTGCTGTGTCCCCCACATGGCTTGTGGCAAACTGCAAACGGGACTTCTTATGGTTTTCTTTTAACAATGGCTTTCTTCTTGCCACTCTTCCATAAAGGCCAACTTTGTGCAGTGCACCACTAATAGTTGTCCTATGGACAGATTCCCCCACCTGAGCTGTAGATCTCTGCAGCTCGTCCAGAGTCACCATGGGCCTCTTGGCTGCATTTCTGATCAGCGCTCTCCTTGTTCGGCCTGTGAGTTTAGGTGGACGGCCTTGTCTTGGTAGGTTTACAGTTGTGCCATACTCCTTCCATTTCTGATTGATCGCTTGAACAGTGCTCCGTGGGATGTTCAAGGCTTGGGAAATCTTTTTGTAGCCTGAGCCTGCTTTAGATTTCTCAATAACTCCATCCCTGACTGGTCTGGTGTGTTCTTTGGACTTTATGGTGTTGTTGCTCCCAACATTCTCTTAGACAACCTCTGAGGCCGTCACAGGGCAGCTGTATTTGTACTGACATTAGATTACACACAGGTGCACTCTATTTAGTCATTAGCACTCATCAGGCAATGTCTATGGGCAACTGACTGCACTCAGACCAAAGGGGGCTGAATAATTACGCACACCCCACTTTTCAGTTATTTATTTGTAAAAAATGTTTGGAATCATGTATGATTTTCGTTCCACTTCTCACGTGTACACCACTTTGTATTGGTCTTTCACGTGGAATTCCAATAAAATTGATTCATGTTTGTGGCTGTAATGTGACAAAATCTGGAAAAGTTCAAGGGGGCCGAATACTTTTGCAAGCCACTGTATATAATGCAACCATACTGTAACCTGCTGCTCAAATAAATCACAGAACGAAAAAAACATTGGGATACAAATTCGGATATCTGGGAATAGACTTTTAAAAAATCTATGATCTTTGAATAAAAAATCCATCATTGGGATCTGAAAGCATTTAATTTGTCTCCAAGCTCTGATGCTCAACATCTGGGGTGTTAAAAAATTACTGCAGTACGCCAAAGATTTTAGCATCAGGGCCTTCTAATGTTCTGTTTTTGTGGATCCATGAATGAAAGAAATAACATGAAACCACATTTAAGATCTTATTCACTCCATAAAGACATGTTTAAAGATGCAAATTAGTGTTTTGAAATCAGTGCCATACATTTTGTTTATCAAGAGTCATATTATATAAGATTGTAAATAGCAACTCTTATTAAGGTTTAATGGAAGTAAATTACAGCTGCAGGGAGTGCAAACTTGCAATGCTTCAATAATTTGTATTTCTCCCTTCAGGCATTTAAGTGCTCAACATTTTGATTAAATCAACTTTTGCTGCAGAGTTTGTTTAGTTTAAAACTAATTAAGAGGGTGGGGCTCCTGTACAGCTGGTTGAGGCTACAACCTCCTCATGGCAGCACTCCAAAAAAAGATACTCAGGGGCTCTTGGGGGCGCGGCCGCTACTGTATGTGTATCGTACTCCCGCTCAGATTGACAATCCACACTCTCCAAGATCTGCACTGGGTGCTGGAGATGGTCCCCCAGTTAGCGAGAGGTACACACACCCCCAAATTGCACCTAGCCTTAAGTAGTGCTGGTTTGCAGTTTGAATGCAGCCTATAACGTGTCAGGCTGTAGAAGAAAAGCGCTATCATCGTATTTAGGGATGAGGCGGACTGCAACCAGCAAGGTATCTTCACAGATCGGCGGGTCATGTTACATTTATTGCATGGGATGGCATGTCAGGGTGTGTGCTGCGCAAGGAATAACCCTTAATCTGCATTTGAATTTTTCTAAAACAATGTTTACTTTTTTATGTTAAATAAGTAAATAAATAAAAAAAGACAAGAAAAATAAATATAAATACTGTTACGGTTTTTCTCTCCATAGCTTGGCTAAAACTGATGGTGTAGGCTCTGAAACCCCCTGTATTTACAAGGACATTCTGCAGATTGTGAGCAAACATCATATATAGATTGCAAAACCTGTAGCGGTAGTACTGAGGTAGGATTGGGTGATTTCCACCATGGAGCGAGGCAGTGTGCTCCTTGTTGGTTTAGGCCCCAGTGAGCGATGTGCTCTCTCAATTTTCAAATCTTGCATTTCCTTGGGTAGCTGGAGGAACCTCGAGGAAAAGTTTGTCAACAAATAAAGCCAGAAACAGAGTCCTTTTGGGCCTCTTCAGGTACTCCACAAATCCTTAGCTTCTCACCTTCGCTGCGGCTTTCCATCTCAGTCTCTGCAATCTCTTCGCTGCGGCTTTTCATCTCCTTTATCCTCTCGTCTAACCTCACGGATAACTTTGGCGTCTCAGAGGCTACATCCTCTGAGGCTTGTATCTCCTCCTCAGTCTTTTCAATCTAACTTTCAGCCTCACCCAGTCTTTTAGCGACTTCCGTCATGTTACATCTCAGTTCTTTAAACTGCTATTTTGTCAGAATGTCCTCAGTTCCTGTAGAATCCCAGAGTCTGTTATCTTTATCTGAGCGCGAACGTTAGCTGCTATTTGTTAGACTTGGTGGTGGAGGGCAAAATTGTTCGTTACGTTGCATTCAGGACAAAAATATATGTGGTAGAGTCTTGCCCCCCTCTTAGTGAGTGAAGCTCTAGTTATATCTTCATTCTGAAATAGGGTTTTTAGCTGTATTTCTCAGGTTCGTTGAGGAATTCTCTACTGTGCTACCGTCATGGCGGATGTTCCAACTGGAAGTCAGCATTGGGTGATTTCATGTCCTGAATCACTCAGTAGACCTTGCCAGGCTAAGGCCAAGATGTGGTGCGATCCATCATGTCCATAACAATTTGAATCAAAACAGGAACTTTATACTGGTATACAAGTACCTTGAGGGAGCAAAAGCGTAAATCAGAGACGCAAAAAAAAATCAGGGAAGAACCTGTTTGGCGAGAACTAAGCATGTAGCAACATCATAATTTAAATGTGAGTCACATTCTAACAGGAGGTTTTGTTTGAGGGATAAAATGCCGAAAAACAAAACATGGATAAGGAGTTGCTGTGGTTTGAGCCAACAGGTTAGCTGATACTCTTTCAGTTTCACAAGTAGCCTTTGGTGAGGTTTAGAAGTAAACAGTGGCGTTGATTTAAGTTGATTTTCAGGACGGCTTGTAAATCTGTCTTTTTGAGGGAAGATCAGATGAGGTATCACATAATAAAACCCAATCAATCTATCATAAGCTTACTTACGGAGTCTCCAGACTGCAGATGATGTAGAAGGCCGTATAAGAATACTGGTACACCTGCAGAGAGAGCCACCAGAAACACTTTGTTTAAACTCATTTTCATTTACACAAACAGTCTGTTTTCTGTTTCGCTGCCCAGTTAAATTGCTGAAGTATTAAAAGTCCACCGAGGTTACACTGGACAACAGTGTTTTCTTTGAGATTAAACGCAAACAGGATTAACACATTAATAAATCCTTCAGAGACGCAGAGTCGTTAATGAATACTACAAAGAATATCTCAGACGCTCCAAATTGTTTGATGTTTTCTTCATACAAAAAATAAGAGCAACTAGAATGGATGACATTACCATACTTTTTTGCCAGAAATATTACTGCTTGACCTTACATCCTTACATGAACTACAATAATGCAATAATGTGATCATTATGGTACAAAAAGAAAGTACACCCTGTGTCTATTCCAAGAATTTAACAGATAAAGGATGTACTCTTTGCCAGACTCTGAAATTATTTATAGCCAAGTCTGTAATTATTCATATCTCTGGCAGATTTAAGCTTTAAATAACTGATTTTTTTTATTTCCTCCGACTGGAAGTAATAGTAACGTTTTGGAGTGGCCCAACTAGTGTCTGTAGATTAGGGTGATGGCAAGGAGGCCCTCGAAAATGACAAAAAGATTAATAGTCAAAATACCAGTGGAAAGATCAAAAATGCTGGTCAGCCAATAAAGATCTCCCACTGATTATTAAAAGGGAAGAAATTTTTTTGATCATTGGTCTTTAAAATGTAAATAAACACAAAGATGTTGAAAAATCTTATATTGATTTTGAGACATCCCAGTCTAATTTCTTATCAGAAACAAACAAATTAATTGAATGAAGTCAAATGTAAATCTGCCAGGGGTATCAGCAATTTTGGGCTTAACTGTACATCAGACTTTAAGTGAACGAAAACTCTCCACAGATTTAACCATGTCAGAAATAAGCCAAACATTCATGCATAATTTCATGCTTCCAAACTTTGACAAATTTCACATAGACATGAATTATCAAGTTTGCTGTAGAAGAACTTGATCTGCCTCCAGTACGGATTTTAACCCAACGGAACACCTCTGGAATGATTGGGCGCCACCTGGCTCAGTGGTGGAGCAGGCGCATCATATACAGAGGCTACAGTCCTCAATGGTACCCAGTTTAATTCCCAGCGCTGGGCCATTTGCTGCTTGTCTTTTTTCTTTCTCTCCTAGTCAACCTAGTCGCCCTTAAACCCCACTGGCGGCACTCACGCCTCCAAGTTTCACATAGGCCCGGCTGTGCTGGTTGGTCTTTATAGTTTAGAGCAGGTTATGAGTCCAGCTCATGCTACTATGGCTAGTGAAGGTCTCGAAGAATAAGGTCCATAACACACACTGCACTGAACTGAATGATTCACCTGAAACAATGTCAAGCTAAATGTAAACATCGCTGATACTAGAGAAAAACCAATGTACAAATGGCTAAAAGTAGAATCAAATCAACCCCTTATGTTTCCACCTATTTTGTAATTAAAAAGATCCATTGATGAGAAGTGATTTTACAAACAGCTGCCCATGCTGCATTCAAGTACAGTTGGGAGACAAGGATGTCAAAATATCAAAACGACTCCAAAGTCATTTAAGCATGTTTTATTCTCAAATATGGGCAAAGTATTATTTAATGATTTCTAAACATTAAAATCGACCGTTTTCAAGTGGTTATATAGTTTTCTACTCTAGTTATGTCTGCTTGTAAACTCAGGAAAAAAGAAATGTCCCTTTTTCAGGACTGTGTATTTCAACAATAATGTTGTAAAAATCCAAATAACTTTACAGATCTTCATTGTAAATGGTTTAAACAATGTTTTCCATGCATGTTCAATTAACCATAATCAATTAATTAACATGCACCTGCGGAATGGTTGTTAAGACCTTAACAGCTTACAGAAAGTAGGCATTTAAGGTCACAGCTCTAAAAACGCAGGACACTAAAGAGACTTGTCTACCGACAGCGAAAAAACACCCAAAGAAAGATGCCCAGGGTCCCTGCTCATCTGCGTGAACGTGCATTAGGCATGCTGCAGGGAGGCATGAGGACTGCTGATGTGGCTAGGGCAATAAATTGCTATGTCCGCACTGTGAGACGCATAAGACAGCGTTACAGGGAGACAGGAAGGACAGCTGATCATCCTCGCAGTGGAAGACCACGTGTAACAACACCTGCACAGGATCAGTACATCCAAATATCACACCTACGTGACAGGTACAGGATGGCCACAACAACTGCCCGAGTCACACCAGGAACACTCAATCCCTCCTTAGCAGACATCACCAGCAACAACGCCGTCTATGGGCACAAACCCACCTTCGCTGAACCAGACAGGAGTGGCAAAAAGTGCTCTTCACTGACGAGTCACGGTTTTGTCTCACCAGGGGTGATGGACGGATTTGTGTTTATCGTCGAAGGAATGAGCGTTACACCGAGGCCTGTACCCTGAAGCGGGATTGATTTGGAGGTGGGGGGTCTGTCATGGTCTGAGGCGGTATATCACATCACCATCGGACTGAGCTTGTTGTCATTGCAGGCAATCTTAATGCCTTGCGGTACAGGGAAGACATCCTCCCTCATGTGGTACCCTTTATGCATGCTCATCCGGACATGATCCTCCAGCAGGACAATGCCACCAGCCATACTGCTCGTTTTGTGTGTGAGTTTCTGCATGACAGCAAGATCAGTGTTCTGCCATGGCCAGCGAAGAGCCCGGATCTCAATCCCATTGAGCACGTCTGGGACCTGTTGGATCGCAGGGTGAGGGCTAGGGCCATTCCCCCCAGAAATGTCCAGGAACTTGCAAGTGCCTTGGTGGAAGAGTGGGGTAACATCTCACAGCAAGGACTGACAAATCTGGTCCAGTCCATGAGGAGGAGATGCACTGCAGTACTTCAAGCAGCTGGTGGCCACACCAGATACTGACTGGTACTTTTGATTTTGAGCCTCCCTTCATTCAAGGACACATTATTCTATTTCTGTTAGTCACATGTCTGTGAAACATTTTTAGTTTATGTCTTATGGTGTTGACTCTTTTAGTGTTCATACAAATATTTACACACATTACGTTTACTGAAAGTAAAAACAGTTGAAAGTCAGAGGACGTTTCTTTTTTTGCTGAGTTTACTATTTAATTTAAAAAACAAAACAAAAAAACAATCAAATATCTAGTCAGTTATACACTTAACAAATTTTAAGTTATAGAACATAATAAAATCTAATTAATTTCAGGAAATGAAAAGAATGAATTCAGAAGGTTCTTTGTTTAATACTCAAAGTAAAAAACAAAAAGCCTATGCACGTTTGTATTAATTTTTCTTTATTGAAATGTACCGAACGGTGACTTTTGTGTATTGTTACACCTCTACTTTTAACACGCTGTTCTTACAATTTTGTAAGTATATCTATTTATCATGTACTAATCTAAGTTCACTTTCCACAAGAGACACATTAACATTTTAATTTGGAAGAACTACACACGCCTTAGTATTCAATCTTGTTATTTATTACGTATTACATCCATCCTGCACGGTACAGACAGAAATCATGAATATGTGACTGTGTGCTGCTTGGATGAGCATACAGGAAGAATGACTGTCATCTATCAAAGTGATGGGGAGTTCAGTTGGATAATAAATGCAAATACAAACACTACAACAGCATCCAGTTTGTCATAATACTCGCTATTCATCTCAGGCAATAACAACAGATTATATATCTGCAGGCATCTTTCAGAGACTAACAGGAACAAACACCATGGCTGCAGCAGAATAAAGCCAGCAGACACCAGGTAAGAAGGGGAATGATTCAATATATCCGATGCAGCTATTTTAGGAGGCGAAAATGCTTTGATCCGTATCACGGGACTGCCAGGGCCGATGCAGTCGTGGGTCACTTTATTCAACAACCGCACAGAAATGATATATTTCCAGCCAATACTTGCTGTTCTCGCCCGTCCATCTCATCAGTTTCACTGCGAGCCTTGCAAGGTTTTTTGGGGGGTTTCTGCCTCCCTCGCCGCAGTTCTGCTCAGCTGTGCTCGCCCAGCCAACCCCCCGACACCCCCCCATTTCACGCCAAGCCTTCACACCTCGCCGTGATTACTCCCCCTCCTTCTCCTTCTCTCCTGACATATTTGCCTGTCAGTTTGCCAATTCAAAAAACAAGCAAACAAATGAGAAGCTCACCGCTGCGACGTTGTAGGCCAGCAGCACATGCTTCAAGTCAGGGGACACCTCATACCTGCTGGCTTTGTACATTTCCTGTGAATCAGACGGAGATATCAGGACAGAAAAAAAACATCTTTAACCATGCATGCTGTTTGCATTAAACAAACAGATCGCCTGGCTTCAGACGTAAATGGAGGCCGCATTAATCTTTGCACTTGTGCTTCGCAATATAATAGCTGATATGCTATTGCATCTCTATCTTGACGTCTGCCCACATATACGAATCACATTTCACTGACTTGCCGCATGGTTTGATTAAATCTTGAGGTTTGGTGACCCAAAGAAGAACAGTTGGGATTTAATTTAAGGGCAGCCTCCGTCAGCACTCCCGTCTCGTCATCATAATGATAGTGAAAAAGAAGAAAGAGGTGACTTACAAATTTCTTGTTATGGACCAAGACGGTTTGCTCGTCTGTGTCGACGTTGTACCTGACGACGTCGCCGTCTCGGTTGCGGTACAGCAACTCGTTACCTGTGAGGGAGAAGAGACAGGATGATGAGGAATGAGGGTTAGGTTATTGAAAACATTTAATCAAACCGGATATTGCAGAAATAATTCAGCGAGCCATCTTTAATCAAACAGCATAGGGCCTTTCTCTCTCTTTTCACCACTGTCCCACACAAATATATAGATGCAGAAGATAGACAGTAGAGCTGCTATAGAGATCTATAGCAACTTTATGTAGCTTTAATTACCTTATTGGTGAAGAAGAGCCCTGGATTGCATAAAAGCTTCAGAAACGGTCCAATACCAAGCTATAGACTCGAAATCTGGTTGATTAAAGCTCTGCTGAAGACCCTCTACAGTCAAATGGATTTAACCCAGTTCCTCTGGGGGAATCCCAAGGCGTTCCCAGGCCAGCAGAGATTGTCCCTTCAACATGTCCTGGTTCTTGCTCTGGGTCACCTGCCGATGTGGAGGAGCAGCGGCTCTACTCTAAGCCCCACCCGGATGACAGAGCTTCTCACCCTATCTCTAAGGCAGACCCCAGACACCCTGAGGACGAAACTCATTGCAGCTGCTTGTATCCGTGATCTCGTTCTTACGGTCACTACCCAGATCTCATGACCATAGATGAGGATAGGAACATAGAATGATGGGCGAATTGTAAATCCACTTATCGACCTCCCGCTCCATTTTTCCTCCGTGCATGAACAATAACCCGGTATTTAAACTCCTCCACTTGGGGTAGGAACTCGTCCGCGACCTGGAGAAGGCACTCCACCCTTTTCCAACTCCAGACTAAGGCCTTGGATTTATAGGTGCTGATCTTCAACCAAATTCAAGACCAACATCCAGAAAAACTACTTCAACTCAATTCAGTTCAGACTGCTTTACAAATCTATTCACAGCCCTTTCACCATTTCACAATTTGCAAAGAAAACCACAAACTATTTTATAAATTAAATGAGATAGACCAACACAAAGAAGTTATTAGAACAATATAGTTTTCTAAATTGGTGCATTTTCATGTTCATTCAGCTCCATCAGTCAAAACACAATTTATTATTTTTGGCGTGTCTTTACCAGCAAAGGATGGGGTGACATGAAATTAAAGCCTTTGGACTAAGAATGGGATTGTGTTTTACCTTGGGTATTATCAGGTAGTTCAAACAGCAAAACAGAAATTCCTGTAAATTACAAGCATCAATCCATAGCTGATGCCACGGTCCGTGGCAATGAATACGGCTATGATTACCATGGCTAGTCAAGTTCATAAAAAGCGGTTTTCTAAATTGGTGCAGGTTGATGTTCATTCAGCTCCATCAGTCAAAACAGAATTCTACAAGTGCAATCCAATTCAACTCAAAACTACTTTATTATTCCCAAAGGGAAATTAAATGTTGTTGTAACTCATATCATCCAACTTTCTTCAAAGATTTGTTGAAGATGTTGATGGCCATGGGGTGATATCCTGTAGCGCTCTGCAGATCTTAAGAAGCCTCTGACTGAAGACACTCTGTGTACTGTATGTCTGTTTCACGAAGAGGATGCTCAGGGTCCATAATGTTCAACCTTTTAAGAAGAATACTGTTTTGCACACTATTCTCAAGAGGGTCCACAGCATCCAACCTGTTTGCCAACAATCTCACATTGCCCATAATAATCGATGGAAAAGACGGTTTGAACTTCCTCTTTTTCTCTCTGTTCTTTGCTCCTGCTCTGGATCTATGACGCTTCCTTTTCAACTCATCTGGGATTTGTTGCTGCAGATGAGATATTATTTGAGCATTTGTGATGTTAATCTGCTGGTCTCAGTTTTAAGCCACCTTGTTGCTATGGTTATGCATCATAACTGCCCAAAAGTAAAAAAAAGTATCAGTAAAAACCCTTTTCAACCCATTCAAAACCAAAGAGAATAGATGTCCCAAAAAAGTAATGTTTCTGCAAAAAACAGGGGGAAAAAGAAAAAAAAATCAGAACGAAAGTAACAGAACTACTCCAACATGCTGCCACCCTAAGCGGCGCAATTCCAGAATACTAGTTTTACCAAAATTGTGTGACCTTTCATTTTGTTTGGAATTTTTTGGTATGTCATTATCAGCTTTGCACATCTAGAGGATTGGTGAAAAAAGATAGATGGAGTTAAATACAGGACAATTCTGGAATAAAACCCTACACAGGCTGAAAAGACTTGAGACTGGGGCAGAGGTTTATCTTCCAGACAGACAACAACCCTAAATTTACACCAAGAGCTATAATGGAATTGTGGAGATCAAAGCATATTCACGGGTTAGAATGGCCCAGTCAAAGTTCCGACCTAAATCCAATCAAGAATTTTTTACATGACTTGAAAATTGAAATTTACGAATGCTTTCCATCCAGCCTGACAGAGTTACAGCTATAAAACAAAGTATTGCATTCCTTCTACTTCACAGTTATGCAGTGTTTTATGTCTGGTCGACTTAACTGAATATTTTCCATATTTTACAGTTGCTTTTTTAACGGTGACAGAAAAATCTTAACGCCATTTGTCATTTTGCCACTTGGTGCAGACGTGTTGACATTTTCATCTTTACACATTGAGTACAGGTAACTAAATCAATAACAAAAAAGATTCCCATGAGAGCATCTGAGCATCCTCTCAGACCTGGACACTGTACTCAATGCATCTCGCTATCTGGGAGCTGACAGCGCGTTGAAGACTTAGGGAGGCATTGGGCGTATCTGTGACTGCACCGTACATACAACGGCAGTGATGGATTGCTGCAGCTTATCCCCTGATGCGAAAGGAGAGCAAATGGAGATTTCCTCCCGCTGAAGTGTTCAGAAAAGCCCTGTCAAATTCTGATCACTTTGATTAGAAAAATGTCAAAACTGCACAACCAGGAGTGCAGTTTAGTTCCATGCGGAGCGTTCAGGCCACAGCAGGTAAAATAATCATAATTAAAATGAATGAAAATTAAATACTACTGAATATGTCATTATTATCATTTTTAAAAATTGATGGGTAAGAAATAAATTATGACTGGATTTCTTTAAAATGACCGACAACAAAAAAATGGTTGGTGTATCACATAAAATCCTAATAAAATTCATTGCCAGAGTGTGAAAAAGTCTAAAGGCTATAAACACTTCGCTTAGTCGTGCAGATTCGGTTATAAAAGCCAGAGGATGTTGTGACAGAAAGGCAAAGTGGTGACTTCAGGCCACTAAAAGAAATCCTTGAAAGAAGCCATTATTTGACAGATGTATGAACATTGGTACAGCTCTTCATCCATCAGGCCTTTATCAGCGAAGGACACGTTTAATATGGCAACTGCCCCCTTTAACCTTCAATCTATTCGTGCTCCCGTGTCTTATTGCTCTTGTGATCCACAGAAACACGAACAACCACGCCATTTGGTGAGGTAATTAGAACCCAGAGATTGTTATGCAGAGTGCTTTCTATCTGCTAGCATATCTAATTGTCCATTAGGGGTGACAGAATTACCATCACAAAGGCCTTAATGCAGAACGTGCTGGCGATAGCACATTCAGACAGTTTTAGATCAGTACAACCAAACGTCCTCTCAACAGCTTTTGTCTCCTTGTTAAAAACACCTGGCAAACTAAACAAGGATGGAAAATTGACTAATTTATGTTATCTATGCTGTGCAACACAATCCGCTTTCATGTATACCTGGAAATGGTCCGGTAATGTACTGAAATTGAGTGAAAAAGCAGCCAAAATCAATAAAAAAGGAAAATAAAATAAGAACAAATGAAAATGCATTGAGAACTAATATAAATAAAGCACTTTAAATATGACAAAAACAGACTAGATCAGCATGAGACCTTTTAGTTGACAGCATCAGTATATCCTGGATCTAATGATAAAACAGTCTTCTTTAACAAAAAAAAAAAAAAAAACATTTATAAAAATGTCAAATTTCATTGGCATGTGTTGAGTCTGACATTTTCGGTCAGTTGTGATAACAAAAATAATGCGTATTTGCTAAATGTCAGAATAATGAGAAATTTGATAACTTTAAAGTGAGAAGTGTAGAATATGAGCTTATAACAAGAACCCAGCAGCCCTCATCTTCAAAGACTATAAAGGAATTAGGTTTAGTTTAATGATTTTGCTGCACTGTCAGAACCTTGGGGGTAGGATGAATAAAAACCCAACACGGTATGCTCAGAGAAGACTCATTTCGGTTCTTAGAAGCTCTGGTCGTTTTTCTTTAGCCGCACAAGTTAAAACAAACTCATTTAGAGTAAATCTCCCCCATCACTATCTAAAGATAAGCTCTCCCACTAATAAACCGATCATCACCTTTTCAGTGCTTTTTTTACTTTCTCTTCAGACACACATTCCCATTCAGTACCAGAGGCTTTGCCCCTTCCCTTCACTCTCGCTCTTTGTGCCTTTCTCTTCTACCTTCAGTCGTCGTGCATCAGCCCAGGGCGCTGTTTTCCACTCTGATCTATAACTCTCATAGCAAGATGTCCTATTAATTCAGCCTCCTGCCCTTGGCACAGCCCTTACCCACCCTCAAAGCGAGAAAAGGAGCCACACAGAGAAAGTTGGGATTTATTAGAACTGGTTCTAGTGATGCAAGTCTGTAAAGCCAGAGTGCAAAGCGCTGGCATCTTGCCATCCTCAAACAAGTGTATTCGCTCAAAAGATAACTGGAGGATCACCGTGACCTGCCGATCTTCAGCAGCTGTCACCGGTAAGTCAGAAATCCTAACTTTTACTGATTAGAAGCTTGTTTCACAAGATATAGGCTGATATACCATATGGAACACTGATTGGTTCAGGGTATATGCAGGGACATCAACATTTATTTTAATATCTTTCCAAAACTTTAACAGCTTCTAAAATAAAATACTTTATCGGAATACAGTGAAAAATAATTAAATGATTAATATTAAACTATTTGAATATTTTGCAATGACCAAATCAGGAAACATAGCCTGGAAAGTTCCATTTATTCCCTCAGAGTTCAGCGAGTGGTGTTTTAACGCTGTGTGTAAATCAGCTCAGACCGCTGCGTCGGTGTGCCCGGTAGCACCACTAACAGGTTGGATACGGCAGATGACGGGGCCGAAGTCATGGCTGTGGAGGTGGTCTCGTTTGGTAGTGGTGTACTCACAGCTGCCAAAGGTCTCACAGTTGCTCCCGCTGTCACAGTAGCAGCTTACCGGCCGATTGCAATGCCTTGTTTCTGCCCTGTTGGAGGATAGACTGACCACGTTTCTTTGCTACTTTTCTCTTTTACTACTCTCCAGTTGCATTAATTGCTGTTATTTCAACTCTCATCTTTGCTAACTCAGTGTTTATCTCTCCATTGAAGCTACACCTGGTCTGGTATCCAGTTTAGCTGCAATGCCTTGTTGGATGGGGGGGGCATCGACTGGGATGATGCTCCCAGTAACTGAACGTCCTCCATGTCCTTTTATCAACTTTTTACTTTCTTTAATATAGAAAGTACTCTTAGATCAGTTCTTTTTATTCTTTCTGTGTTTCTGCTCTGTCTTCTCGAACCCCCAGACGGTCGTGGCAGATGGCCGCTCCTACTGAGCCTGGTTCTGTTGGAGGTTTCTTCCTGTTAAAGGGGAGTTTTTCTTCTCCACCGTCGCTACATGCTTGCTCAGTATGGCAAGCATGTGGTGACCTCCAGCAGAACCAGGCTCAGTACAAGCGGCCATCTGCCACAACCGTCTGAGGGTTTGAAAAGACAAAGCAGAAACACAGAAAGAACAGAAGATCTGAAAAAAAGAGTACTTTCTATATAAGAGAAAGTGAAATGTTGATAACAGGACACGGAGGATGTTCAGTTGCCCCCCGTCCAACAGGGCATCGCAGCTAATAGAATACAAGACCAGGTGTAGCTTCTATGGAGAGAAAAACACAGAGAAAACAAAGTTAATAGTCGAAATAACAGCAAGCTAGTCGAGCTTTTAATTACATTTTGTGGACTTCCTGATGGTAAAGAATTACAATAGTCCAGCCTTGAGGTAACAAATGCATGGACTAGTTTCTTAACATCACTCGTGGACAGGATGTTTCTAATTTTAGCAATATTCTGGAGGTGAACGAAAGAAATCCTAGAAACCTGTTTAATATGGGATTTGAATGTCATGTCTTGGTCAAAATAACGCCTAGGTTCTTTACGTTATTACTGGAGGCCAATGAAATGCCATCCAGATGAAGTGATTGACTAAGCAGTTTCTTTTTAGAGCTTCTGGTCCAAAGATGGCTACTTCTGTCTTATTAGAATTTAGGAGAAAAAATTTACAGTCATCTATGTTTTTATATCTTCCAGACATGCCTGTAATCTACCTAACTGCCTGGGTTCATCAGGATTTATGGATAAATATAATTGTGTATCATTGGCATAATTGTGGTAATTTGTCCCATGCTGTCTAATGATTTTACCAATTGGAAACATATAGTAAAAAGAATTGGTCCAATCACAGAACCCTGTGGAACTTCACAAGTAACCCTTGAGTATTCCTTAAATAGAAAACTTTTAAACTGATTGGAATATATGTATGATTGAACTGCAATGACTTTTCTTGTGAAGTGCCTTGAGATGACGTGTTTTGAATTGGCGCTGTGACAGCCTGTAGTTGTACCACAATACTGTATAATCACACAATATATTTATATAACCTGCCCCTGCCCTATCAATGATTATCACCACTCAGCACCTGTCCACAGGGCTCTGGCTCACTTTTTAAACGCCCCTTGTGGTTCAGTCAGTCCCCCCACCCCCCCCCAATCTGTCTACCTGCGAGAAGCAGCGTGGAGCAGAGAAGCCACACAAAGGCAAGAGTGAATCAAGAAGAGAAATATATATATTTAAGTTGGCATTGTCCAAGGAACGAGGCTCTTAATCCCTCATATGCGCATTTCACATCGTCGTCGGAAGACGGAGAAAAGAAAACACTTTGCAGCTTAAGATTATATATATATATATATATATATATATATATATATATATATATATATATATATATATATATATATATATATATATATATATATATATATATATTCCTTGCTGGAGTGTCACCAGAGAGTGATGTCATGCCACGAATGGTGTAAAATGGTGTAAATTTTTAATATTCCAATAGATGTGAGTTATTAAATTAAATTATTACGTTCTCCTTGTACTGACCACATAAAGAATGAAAACTCAAGCTACTTTGGAAATTTGTTCAAGGGTGGAAGACTCCTGTTGGTGGAGCGCCTATCGATGACCTCATCCAGCCCACTGATGTGAGTTCTCCAATAAATTAAAAGTTCTCTTTTGTGTGTGTGTGTGCGCTTAATACATTAAAGTTAAACTAAAGGAAAACAAAATACTTTGTTGTTCTTTAGTGTGTCCAAACTTTGTTTGTCCTGTCCAAAACACTCATTCTGGTTTCAGTGAATCACACAACTGCCAAGTAAGTTTTGTTTAATTTTTTATTATTCTCTCAAAAAAAGAAAAAAGTACATATTGTAAATATTTGTGTTTTTTGTGCTTATAGCTCTTTGCTGTGGAGTAAAAATAAAAACTGTGTGGACCCTCATTTGTTGGACTCTAACTTGTATTTATGGAAGCAGTACCATTTTCAGACACTTGGGTGGAGATCTTTTTTTTTTTGTGTGTGTGTGTGAACTAAACATCAATACAAGACCCCAAATGAATCTTATTATTTGTCTTAGCAGTTGTTTTTTCACTTTTGTCATTTCTTTTCAAAAATATCAAAGGGTGTACATTGTTTAATATAAGTCCTTGTGTGATTGGCATGTAAAAGAAACCAGAACCAATATTAATAAAAATAAACATACCCATATCCCTCATTCCCCCCCCCAAAAAAAGTTGTATGTATGTATATATATAAATAAATAAATAAAAATCCAAAGCAAAGCTCAGGTAAAGCCGTCACAGCGTTATATAAATAAAATGAATTATTTTAAAAACATGTCCATACTAACCAAATGTAAGACTTTACCAAATCGATTTAAGACTAATAGTTTTTAAGGGTCTTCATTTTCCTTAAATCAACCGATCAACTTTTAATACTTTTTAGGACACCTCGGATACCCTGTGGTTTTGTTTTTTGTCATTGTTAAATGTTTAAGACGGAAATGTTCACGTCGGTTTTCCCAACTCCAAGCCAAGTCTTAAGTCTTTCGGGCACAAATCTAAGTAAAATCTTATGTCTTTTATTTTCATGACTTAAGTGCAAACCTTTCAGTTGTTTTGGTTTTGAGTTATGTGGCGGTGGACTTGGTGGTGTGCTTTGGATTATCATCCTGCTTGATTTTAGTGTGCTTGGCCAGACATTCTCCTTCAGGATATAGGCCAACTACTCCTGAGAAGGAATCTTTTGTGGACAATGCTTCTCCCTGTGGTTCACTGGAGTCACAAAGTCCTAGCAATGGATTAGTAATCATTTCCACACAGATTTTGTTTATCAACTTGAAGGTCTTTAATTGTGGGCATGATGTGTTCCCTTCTAAAATCTTTCGCCTACTTAATGTTGTCAGACAGGTTCCAGATTTGTAATTTTTCCAATCCCACAAACTAGTAGTCAGACTTGGAAGTGGGAGTGAAATTCAAACAGTTAATCCATGATTTAACAAGGGGGGCAATAAAGAGCCAAATTGGTGTCGATAGCTTTTTTCCCCTCCTATTAAAAGATTATCATAAAAAAAAAATGCATTTTGTATTCATACAGGTTGTATTTTTCTGATGTTAAAATTTATTTGAACACCTGAAACATTCAATTGACCCCAAAAAGCCAAGACAGGAAAAACCGGGAAGGGGGAAATACTTTCCTAAAGCTCCCACTGAGTGTCACCTGAAGTTAAACTCTTAATCTTCCAACTTGGAATAATAAAGTGCTCAAAAAGTTTTAAATCTGGATTCTGAAAAGAGTCTAGCCAAAAATGCCAACCCCAAAGAAATGGCATAAAGCGACAGGAAATGAATAGCTTGTTGGTGAATTACTGCTTTAGGGTCCCTAATTCCAAAGCGTACCGTCCACATAAACCACCGTCATGTGATTACACAGTACTCTGATTGAAATAGCCGGTTCCTGTAAGCTGTGCTGTTAGCCGTGAGGTGGGCCGGGCTGGGGGTGTTAAGTTCTGGATGAAATGGGATTTTTCTTTTCAGTTCCGGGTCATTTGTCCCTGCCCACAGCTGCGGATGATGACTGGTTTGATGGAAGTGACACGAGTTGCTGCAGAAAAAGAATACTTTCAGTCCAAGAGCACATGAACGCTGCAGCCGCTGGTTTATATGGGCTGTGAAATATTGGTTCATAAAAATTTAAACAGCATTTTAATTAACAATCCACCTCTCGTATTTATAGTAATTTTCTTTCTCGTAGAAAAGACATTTTCTTTGCATATTTCCAGGTTGTGAGACTCTGCAGGCTCTATGTGCTGCAACATAGGGTCTTGGATTTCATTTTTTACCGGGTTTGATAAATGAGCAGAATAAGATGTGAATGATGGGACAAACAAATGAGCAGAAAAAAAAGTCTGAACGTGCTGACAAAACAAAACCACCCACAGCGAAACCAAGCTGCTGCTGGCCAACTTTCACACAGGAAGACATTTGTTTTTATCTGAAATGTCAGTCACTGTAGACTTTTTACTTCATTAATCTCCAACATTTCGCTCCCTGAGCTGAGCTGATTTGTTTTCTGCTTAAAATCCAAAAATGATTTTCCTATGTAATTTTTTAATTCACTTGGATCTTCTCTACCGTAAAAAAGCAGCAGGGTCCAAGCAAATACCCATACCCAAAGGCCTTTAATCTGACACATAAACTACACCTTGCCTCACCTTCCCCACTGTGCTTCTTTCTTGGAAGTATGCATGGTTTAAGGTGTTAGAAAGACAAAGTTGGAATAAAACAGTAACATATTGAGGCCCCTTGGTGAGACCAGCAGTGTGATCAAAGATCGCAACCATCTCTTCAGACTGTCTATGTCGGGGTCCCGTAAATGAGCAGCTTGAAACAGAGAGACCTCTTTCATCTACAGCGGGGGCTTCAGAGTTTGTGCACTGCTCAGAATTTTCCAGCATTAAGGTTATATACAATAATACATCTTTTTAACAAGTTCTAAAAGTTATTTGAAAACCCTTACAAATAAGAAAACTTCTAATTTAGTAATGTATGACCTAAGAAAAATCATCCAAAATAGTTAATTTCGTACAATCAGAAGATTCTGTTGTATTAATTTGGGGTTTTGAATGTTTCATCGGAGCCGTTCCTTTTCCAGGGTGACATGATAATACAGCAATTGTTTGCTTGAGTGGTTTTAAAAGCAGGAATTGGGTTTTGACAGCACTGAAGGAAAAGCCAAGCGGCTCACTAAAAAGATCTCCTTTAAACTGACAAGGTGTGGTTGGCATTAGTTCAATTACAAGGTATTCGAATGTTTCACAACTTTGCCAGGTCGTGGATGAGGATTCATAGTGAGAAAGGACAATGGCTAAATGGCTTCTGGAGAAACTCTCTATTTTAAGAAGAGACAAATTGACAAGACCACCTCCAAATTCTTTTGTGCCCTAAGGTGGGAGAGCTTTGGCAGGACAGTGATCTTTGACTATGGTTCTTATGATGCTAAAAATTTAATCCCGACAGGCCCGGCACCAATGGGCAGGCTTTGGGGGCGGGGCGGACCAATCCATTCAGATATTGGCCCGCCCAAGACAGATTACAACACCCCTGAAAAAGTTGCAATCATGCAATGTCTTGACCCAAGATAACGAGCAGAGGGTGCTCTAGACTATCAATTTGGGCTTTTGGAGGCAGTAAAAAAGATACTTTGATACGGTTGTATGCCAAAACAGACATTATAGCTTAGCTTAATGAAAACTAGAGCAAAGCTAGCACAAGCAGGGACGATGCTAATACATCCCCAGTCTTGGAGAGGCAAGTGGAACCTTGAGTGACATTCTGGTCCACAACCCATATGAGTCGGTGGGGGTAATGAACCGACTCTGTTGTTTGCCAGCCGCCACTAAACATCACAAAGAAGGACGCTGTGATATTTTTAGGCTGATGAGCACACACAAATGAATGATGAATGCACACAAGTAAAAAAATGATTAAGGTTCTGAGCAGCAGATTTTGTTGGATTATTGACTTAAGACTTGTCGTGGATATAGTACATTACTCTGACTTCTGTGGACGTAAAAAGAGTGTCAATGATATGTGGCTTTGAACAGTGACATTTATCTTTCTGAGTGGTTTGACAAAAGTGTTTACTGTGTCTACAGTTATGATTGTATCCTCAATTGGCATACATCATTGGAATCACAAGGATCTTAGGCTTCAAATTAAACACAACATGTATATGTACATAGATAGGGTGACACAAAAAAGGCAAATTTGAAGTGGAAGTATGTAACCTACTGCCAACAGGACATAAAAACACTAGACTGTTTACTGCCCCAACCCCCCCCCCCCCCAAATCATCCACAGCCCCCCAAGCTAAATTTCTCTCATGCAGGGTTTTAATCCCTACACCAATATGAAGAACATTTTTCAACACACCATACAATTTGATACTGCAGCAACATTCTTTAAAGACACAGGGTTCTTTCTAGTCAGGAGGAAAAAGCCATGATTAATTACAATATCCCAATATTTTAACTTCTTTAATTTGGGCAAAACCAATAAGTAGGGGAGAATTCAGTTGTCATTTATAAGAAATATATAATCTAAAAGTGTCACTTCCCTTTTTGGCAAAACAATAGACATGATAACGCTTTGTATAAATGTTAAAACCCTTTATGGAAGTGTGAACCTTTGATTCAGTTGTGTAGTTATTTTATTTTATTATAATTGATTATCCTTATTCTACCACTGTGTACTTCCAATCGCCTAAATTTGCTATTGATACAAATAAATTTTGGTACCAAGACACAAATAATGGAACATTCTATACTAAAATAAGCTGTGTTTCAAAACAAATATTTACAGTTTAAACAAGAAACTGGTTAATGCAGATGTATTCAACAAATGCCTGATAATGTTGCATAATATTTAATTTTATAGTATTCAACTACCTCACCGGGGTAGGTTGCGCTGATTGTTTCACTAGTAGCCGACTGAACTGATCAACGTGTTAGCTTGTAACGTCAGCGCAACTGTTTCACTGCACCATCGCAGAGTCACTCTCGTTTCAAGAAAGAATACCAAATCCTTGAAAAGTTATCAGTTTGTAACTAAAGGGTGTTGATAATTACTGCTATAATAGTTATTTTGTTTTGAAAACAAAGTTTGCATGCTAATAATCTATAGCAGTATGCCTGCTGTTCAGAGTACAGGCTAGCTAACCGAGGCTAGCTAATTAGCAAGCTAACAGCTTTCTGAGGGCTAAAGAACAAGAAGTAATATTATTTCAAGAGTAAAATAGGAAAACTGCTTCTTTTTGGTGGAAAAGCATTTAAATCATACTGATTTTACAGTTTTATTTTATTCCATAAACAACAAATATATAGATTTTTTTTTTTTTTTTAAGTGCAACTCACCCCCAAATCTGATGATAAACTGTAAATAAGTCTCTAATATTGCTATCTACATGTCAGGTCATTATTTTTTGTCATTTAGTACATTTTAGTAAGAAAATTCTTTTTTTTTTTACCAAAAACCATTAGTGGAGTGCCCTCTTCAGGTTAAAACGTTACACTGCACTTGAATTTGAATCGGGCATCGCTACTGGCTCAGCGGGTGGTAACTGACGTCAGCCTTCCTGCCGCTGTGGAATATAAAACAAGCCCAGTCTAGGCCACACCTCGTTTACAGCATTTAGCAGGTTAGTGATTTGTTAGCTTAGCATTTAGTTAGATTCTTTAGCATAGCCTTTCCTGCTGACATCTGCGCAGACAGCAGACAGTGCTACATCATCTTGGCTGTCAACATGTCATTGCAGACCACGCCCAGCCCTCCCCCTCGCTGGTCTGCCAGGCAACGGCTCATTCTGAGGCAATTTTTAAACGGGAAATGTGGGCGGAGTTGTAACTCTGATAGGGGATGAGTTACACTTTTTTTAAATAAGCTACTGGTTGTTAGATTAATAATCTTACAACTGAAACATTTGTCTTATCAAAATATATGTCAATTTCTTACATTTTTGGGGTCAATTTTTTTTCTTGCATTGTCAGGGTATGGAAAAATTAATTTTCTGTCTATTCTCAGCTATTCTCAGGATATGGGTCGCTCTTCTTCGCAAACATTTGCTGTAATTAGCTAAGTTTAATAAATGGGTGTACAAAAATCTGGTTTTGATTAAGTCACTGGATGTCCTATTTCTGATCAAATTAAAATGAAATAAAACGTAAAGACATACTGTGTGTTGTTCCCAACATTTTGTTTTTAGTCAAGATTGTAATTTGTCGGTAAAAATCATTGAAAAAACAAACAAGCCAAAAAAAGCCCCCGTCCATCTGCATCAACCACTTCTGCTGGTTGGCAACTCTTCTTGGACAAAATGACTCCAAAAGCTCCAAACAGCTTATTATGGAAATTGGCTGATTATGCCATTTAGCTACTTTCCGGACGCCCAGTAGCTACTTCCTTTCTGGGGAGTTGGCATCATTGTCCTTGAGGTGAAACTGAGTTAGAAATTGAGAATACATGTTTGTTAGAGGCCTCAAACAAAAGGAAAAAGCCGCAAACAACATGCAGAAGAACAGATTAAACGTCCTCCAAGCTAATGTACTGAACAGTTGCTTTATTCATTTAGCTAAAGTTATTGTTGTAAAAGTCACCACACACTGTGAAAGCACTTTAAAGCATCACTGCACATCATTCATCACTTATGCAGACAGCTAAAATCTCTATGATTAATGCGTTCTCAGGTTCCAACCTCCTTTAACAGTACTAGAAATACAACATTTAAAGCTTCTTAAACAACACAGCATGAGAACAAACATTTAAGAAAAACCAAGCAGGCAAAACATTTAAACGCAGCATAAAATGGATTTCATGCGTCCATAACCTCTATTTGCGATTAGTCCTTAAACACCGCATAATTGATTTACCTCACTACCGGTGAGGTGACCTTCATGTCAGCTATTCACACTTCACATGAGCTCCTACGCGCTGTCGTTTTAATCTGGACCCGCTTTCCTCTCCACGTGTTTGTGCACCGCAAGTCTGCTTTGAAACTAATCAACGTACTTGGAGAAAACACACATGTGCTCCTAATGGAGATCATTAGTGGGGCTGCTGCCCGTAAAATAACAATTATAACAACAATAATGACAATATAAACCACAACGTAGGCCTGGATTGCTCCATCAAAGCCTGTATAAGCCCTCACTTGTTTCAAATCATTATCAGGAAAAAATAATCACAACTGCAGCTGAATCAGCATGTAAAGATCTGTGTAAAACAACGGCAAATTGTTACATAAGAGGCAAAAAGCTCTGTGTGGAATGTGTTTGTAGAGTTTTTGCAACACATTTATCTGCAGCATTATCTCCACTTATTGGAACTGCTGCTGTTAAAACTTTGTTCAGCCCTCTTTTGCCAGTAGGACAGCGCCTATTTGTCAGTATTCGCTGACTTTTTCTGTAGAAAATAACTCCAGATTACTAGTGGAAAACCCGTCTTTTCGCTGATTTAGATATTAGCTTCTGCTGTAGAGCTCAGACAGTTTTCACTGTTTGTATTAATGCATACTGAGGTATATTTGATGTTTGAACTATTAAAATATATAGGCAGTTGTATGCGTTTTTAGACTGGGTCTAAAGCAGGGTCTCCCAATAAGCGGCCCCCGGGCCAGGGCCGGCCCCCGCGCTGCCTATGTCCGGCCCTGGACCCGCGATTCTATTACCGCATCCCCGTTTTCATATCGAGGCAGCAAGGTATATTATGTGCTCTATTCAAATAGCAGAAAAGTCACGCAATGCTCATGTGTCAGCTCCATAACAGAGCAACAGTACAGTCTTTGTGTTGTTGACATGCTGTCTGTCACTCAGATTACCGAAGCGTGAGCGACACTTTACTTTCACTTTCACAGCTGCTCCTTAAAGCTGCATTATGTAACAGTTTTTAATCTATAGTTAGTTTTTTTCTAATTTCCTGACGGTACGATTGAATCTAGTAGCTACTTTTGCCACGGTTGCAATTCCATTTATTTTGAGGTGGTTGCGGTCAGTAGCCTACTGTTCAGTGATGTAATGATGCACGTATGTACCCATCTATGCACATTCACGAGGAGTCGGTCTTCAGCTGCTAGATAAGCTAGGGAAGCTAATCCATGCAACCACACAAACTCCATGTAAATCAAATGTAAATTTCATTTTTGCACATATTTTCTTAATCTGTATTTAGAAAGAAAGCCTTTTCCTAACCCCCTCACTATGTTGTTTTAGATTTATTACAGGGGTTTTGTGTTTAGTTTTTATTTGTATTTAATTGAAGATATGAAATAGAAGTTATATAGTATTGTTGTTGCTGTTTTGTTTAAAACATGTTTTGTTCACTGAAATTTTATTAGGCCGTGTTGATTGACAAAAGATAATAAACGGACCTCTGATTCATAAAAAAAAAAAAGTGGCCCTTTAAGATTTGTATTTGAGTACCCCTGGTCTAAAGTATTCACGGATCTTAGCTATTCGTGGGGGGGGCTATAGTACTTAGTCCCTGCCAATACTGGTGGTCCACTGTAATGTGTTTTAAGTTATTTAGCTTGCTTTTTTCTGCATGATTTTACAGCATTCTATAATAATATACTTCAGATAATTTTAAGATGATTAAAAGTTTGATTTTTTTGCAGTGAAATAACTGTTAAACAAGATTGGTTAACAGACATATTCCCCTTTGACTAATAATACCTAAAAGGGATAGGAAAGATGTTAAAATTGGATTTAAAAGTCATAATTAAATAAATGCCCCCCTAATTAAAGAAACTGAACAGCAAACTGGTTGCTGGTTCAGCTCTGCAGCTAAAAGCTCACTGAAAGAGTATATTTAGAGGAGGACTGTACTGTTAGAATGACAACACAGACAGATTGTTGCAGAGTGTGAGCTGAATGTTAACAACATACACACAGTAGATTCTTTTTTTTCAATTGCAGAGCAACATTAGCAAGAAGAGCAAAGTTAATTGTTGAATTGATTGTCTAATTTTACAGCTATGGGTTTACAGCCTTACAATCTGGTAAAGATCGATCACTTATCCTGCATGAAGTATACTTATGTATGTCCTGGGATTGTAGTTTGGTTTTTGTGTAATAGACCAACATGAAGTATGTGATAGTAAAAAGTTAAAGGAAAATATTTTGTATCAAAATATATAATAATATATAGTGGAGTCTTTTTTTCTAAAAAATCTTAAAAGTGTGGCTCATTTGTGTACTTCGTTAAAGCAACTTCTGCTCTATTTTTTAATGCAAGAAAAGAACTAGAGGGAGAGAAGAGAAGGAAGGAAGGAAGGAAGGAAGGAAGGAAGGAAGGAAGGAAGGAAGGAAGGAAGGAAGGAAGGAAGGAAGGAAGGAAGGAAGGAAGGAAGGAAGGAAGGAAGGAAGGAAGGAAGGAAGGAAGTTTTAAAATGACAAGAATGGAAGGATGGAAGGGCACATGGAAGAACATAAGGGAGGGGAAAAAGGAGGAATGAAATACAGGGTATCCACAGGATCTTGAAAAGCATTAAAAGTTGATCAAATAAATTTAAGGAAAATTAGGACCCATAAAAATCTTTAAATCGATTATCTAGCATTGGTTAATATTGACATGTTTTAACAGAAGTTAGTCTAACAAAAATTATACGCATGTAAACAAATAAAATAGTCTTTCTTTTATGCCGGATGTTTACTTGGGTATCCGTACTGCGTGACTTTACGCCACAGATGTGACGTATACCGATAATTTATAGTGAAGTACAGCGAAGCAATGCAGTACTACCGAAAATGTTGTAGTATGAATTTGCTGCTTCATAGAAGTTGAAGATTTCATACATTCGCACAGATCAATCAGCAGTTTTTGTTCTAAAGCTGCTACTGTGACAGCGGGAGCAACTGTGGCACTTTTAGTACCTGAGAACACCACTCCCCAACATGGCCACCTCCACAGCAAGGACTCCGGCCAGGTCATCAAATCCAACTGCATAGTGGCACTAGTGGGCTCACCAAGGCAGCAGGAGGAGGTAATTTGGAGTTTACATACAACGGTTAAGCACCACTCGCTGAACTCTAACGAGCATCCCTCGTTACTTGGGCAAACTTTATTCAAATCTGTCTTTGGTTGGTTGGTTGGTTGGTTGGTTGGTTGGGTGGGTGGGTGAGTGAGTGAGTGAGAATGAGAACAAAGGAAGGCTAGAAAGACAACATTTCCAACATTAGATGATGGAAGGTTTGGAAATACAAATATTCTTCCAGACTCTTTCTTATTCCGTACTTATTCAGACCTGGAAAATAGCTAATTTCTTAAGGTTCATAGTAGATACAAAAGTACTAAATCCCAAACAGGGAAAGGTGCTGGGCTAACTTTCTACCCTGGTACTGTGATTTGATTAGTTCCTGCAGTGGAACCAATGGCGGTAGAAGAACGCCCCCAGAAATTCCTGCAGCGAAAACGTATCGTACATCTAACAAAAATGTCAACAAGGACTCAAAAAAAAAAAAAAGTATAATTACTTGCTTAATCAAAGGAGCTGACCACATCCAACACTTTATTAAAATACTCACGTAAAGTATCTGTGTCAGCTGGAGAAAGCGGCCTATTTTTAGCTCTGCCTTTGCTGTTCGAATTTGGAACAAAGATAACACCCAACTCTTCAGATGTTGTGCCTTGACGTTAGCAGCATTGAAGCAAAGAGGCTGATGAATTTACCATGAGACACACAGACACAGCTCCTGAAATCAGATTCCTCTTCCTCCTCTCAGGGTTCCAAAGGACTGAACAACAAGAAACTTCACAGCTGTCAAAAGACTTCTTGTGCTTCCTTAAAAGAAAAGAAATTTCCCCTTTACGCCCAAATTTTTTTTTTTAGATTGAGGTGTTGTAAAACTACACTTTAATATTTCTCTAAACCTGCTTTTCTTTCTGTGAAACTGACTAAGTGATTAATAGTAGGAGAGGATGAAGACAACATTGGCTTGAAAAATAGGAAGGGACAAAGACAACTGGCCAATTGTCACCAAACTGAGTTGTCTTCAATAAACCGAAACAAGAAGCTCTTTGTTAGCTGTAAATCTCTATAATATACAGTGAGGCAAAAAAGTATTTGGCAGCCACAGGTTGTGCAAGTTCTCCCACTTATAAAGATGAGAGAGGTCTGTAACTTTTATCATAATATAGCTCAACTATGAGAGACAGAATGTAAAAAGAATTCCAAGAAATCCCCTTCTATGATTTTAAAGAATTTACTTGTATAAAAAGGTGCAGAAAATAAGTATTTGGTCAATAACAAAAGTTTACTTCAATACTTTGTAATGTAACCTTGGTTGGCAATGGCAAAGGTCAAATGTTTCCTGTATATCTTCACCAGAATTGCACACACTGTAGCTGGTATTTTGGCCCATTCCTCCATGCAGATCTTCTCTAGAGCTGTTATGTTTTGGGGCTGTCACTGGACAACACAGACTTTCAACTCCCTCCACAGATTCTCTATTGGATTGAGGTCTGGAGACTGGCTAGGAAACTCCAGAACCTTCAGATACTTTTTAAGTAGCCACTCCTTTGATGCCTGGGCGATCTGTTTGGGATCATTGTCATGCTGGAAGATTCAGCCACATTTCATCTTCAATGCTCTCACTGATGGAAGGAGGTTTATCCCCCAAATCTCTCAATACACAACCCCATTCATCCTTTCCTTAATATGGATCAGTCATCCTGTCCCCTTTGCAGAAAAGCAGCCCAAAGCATAATGTTTCCACCTCCATGCTTTATTTACAGTGGGTATGGTGTTCTTGGGATGCAACTCAGCATTCTTCCCCTTCCAAACACAGCGAGTGTCATTTACACCAAAGAGTTCTATTTTGATCTCATCTGACCACTTGACATTCTCCCAATCCTCTTCTGGAGAGGATCTTTGACAAACCTAAGACGGGTCAGGACATGTGCTGTCTTAAGCAGGATTTTAATCCATGACGACATGGTGTGTTACTAATAGTAACCTTTGTAACTGTGTTCCCAGCTCTCTTCAGGTCATGACCAGTGCCCCCCGTGTAGTTCTGAGCTGTTTCCTCAGCGTTCTCAAGATCATTTGTACCTCATGAGGTGAGCTCTTACAGTGGCTTGCAAAAGTATTCGGCCCCCTTGAACTTTTCCACATTTTGTCACATTACAGCCACAAACATGAATCAATTTTATTGGAGTTCCAGGTGAAAGACCAATACAAAGTGGTGTACACGTGAGAAGTGGAACGAAAATCATACATGATTCCAAACATTTTTTACAAATAAATAACTGAAAAATAGGGTGTGCGTAATTATTCAGCCCCCTTTGGTCTGAGTGCAGTCAGTTGCCCATAGACATTGTCTGATGAGTTTTAATGACTAAATAGAGTGCACCTGTGTGTAATCTAATGTCAGTACAAATACAGCTGCCCTGTGACGGCCTCAGAGGTTGTCTAAGAGAATGTTGGGAGCAACAACACCATGAAGTCCAAAGAACACACCAGACAGGTCAGGGATAAAGTTACTGAGAAATTTAAAGCAGGCTTAGGCTACAAAAAGATTTCCCAAGCCTTGAACATCCCACGGAGCACTGTTCAAGCGATCATTCAGAAATGGAAGGAGTATGGCACAACGGTAAACCTACCAAGACAAGGCCGTCCACCTAAACTCACAGGCCGAACAAGGAGAGCGCTGATCAGAAATGCAGCCAAGAGGCCCATGGTGACACTGGATGAGCTGCAGAGATCTACAGCTCAGGTGGGGGAATCTGTCCATAGGACACCTATTAGTCGTGCACTGCACAAAGTTGGCCTTTATGGAAGAGTGGCAAGAAGAAAGCCATTGTTAAAAGAAAACCATAAGAAGTCCCGTTTGCAGTTTGCCACAAGCCATGTGGGGGACACAGCAAACATGTGGAAGAAGGTGCTCTGGTCAGATGAGACCAAAATGGAACTTTTTGGCCAAAATGCAAAACGCTATGTGTGGCGGAAAACTAACACTGCACATCACTCTGAACACACCATCCCCACTGTCAAATATGGTGGTGGCAGCATCATGCTCTGGGGGTGCTTCTCTTCAGCAGGGACAGGGAAGCTGGTCAGAGTTGATGGGAAGATGGATGGAGCCAAATACAGGGCAATCTTGGAAGAAAACCTCTTGGAGTCTGCAAAAGACTTGAGACTGGGGCGGAGGTTCACCTTCCAGCAGGACAACGACCCTAAACATAAAGCCAGGGCAACAATGGAATGGTTTAAAAAAAACATATCCATGTGTTAGAATGGCCCAGTCAAAGTCCAGATCTAAATCCAATCGAGAATCTGTGGCAATATCTGAAAACTGCTGTTCACAAATGCTGTCCATCTAATCTGACTGAGCTGGAGCTGTTTTCCAAAGAAGAATGGACAAGAATTTCAGTCTCTAGATGTGCAAAGCTGGTAGAGACATACCCTAAAAGACTGGCAGCTGGAATTGCAGCAAACGGTGGTTCTGCAAAGTATTGACTCAGGGCACTGAATAATTACGCACACCCCACTTTTCACTTATTTATTTGCAAAAATGTTTGGAATCATGTATGATTTTCGTTCCACTTCTCACGTGTACACCACTTTGTATTGGTCTTTCACGTGGAATTCCAATAAAATTGATTCATGTTTGTGGCTGTAATGTGACAAAATGCAGAAAAATTCAAGGGGGCCGAATAATTTTGCAAGCCACTGTACATGAAGCCCCAGGTTGAGGGAAATTGTCAATGATCCTGTATTCATTCCAGTTTCTAATAATCGCTCCAACAGTAGATCTCTTTTCACCAAGCTGCTTGCCTATTGTGGATTGGCTCATCCTAGTTATGTGCAGGTGAACAATCTTGTCCCTGGTGTTCTGTAGTCTTGGCCATGGTGGAAGTTGGAGACTGACTTTTTGAAGGTGTGGACAGGTGTTTTCTTATACAGATCATTTCAAACAGCTGCTAATAATACAGGAAACTAGTGAAGGACAGAAGAGCTTCTTAAAGTAGCAACAGGTCTGTGAAGGCCAGAATTCTTGCTCGTTTGTAGGTGCTAAATACTCATTTTCTGCATCATTATACAAATAAATTCTCAAAAGGAATCCTACAATGTGAATTCCTTGATTTTTGGTTTACATTTTGTCTCTCACAGTTGAATTGTAACTATGATGAAAATGACAGACCTCTCATCTTTTTAAGTAGGGTAACTTGAACAATTCCTGGCTGCCAAATATTTTTTTGCCCCACTGTATAAAGATAAAACAAACTTGCTTCGCTCTTCTTATTCACAGTCATAATTCCTGCCTTAAGTCACAATAACAGCCCTTTTCATTGTCCCAACTGGTCCATTTCTTCTCAAAAGGTTCCCCCCTATATCATATTTAACAAACGTTGAGGGAAAAAAAAGAGGACTCCTGGAGTGGCAAACAAGAGGAGCGTGGTCATTAAAATGGCAAACAGCTGCCTGTAGAGCTAGCATCACATCCCTGAGGACAGCTTTCACCTTGGTGAGATGAAAAGGATGGGGATGCTGTGTCGGATTCAGATGGAGCGCTACGAAAACAGGCATCTGTGAGATATCAGTGGTGTCTGCTAAATGTGTGATTACCAAATCAAGGCAGGGAGGCTTGGTGAAGGTTCCTAAGTGTGATTAGAATACTGATGCAGAGAATCACAGTTCATGGGGTTATAGACCAAAGATTTTTGCAGCACTGAAGATTTAACCCACTATTGGGTTACTTATTTATTTGTTACACTTTAAAGTTTCAGATCATCAAAAGACTTCATATTATTAATTTAAATTTATGGAGGCTAGAAATCTATCCAACCCAAACTTACTCTATGTGAAACACTGATCGTTAGCGTCACCGATGCTTGAGTACTGCCTGGGGAAAAAAATCAATAAATCACTTAAAGGGCAGCTCACCCCCCTATCAGAGGCTTATTCTGCCCAAACTTGCGGTTTTAAGAATGAGCCAGGGGAGGAAAATAGGAAAATCCCACAGCATGCATCGGTGGTTGGCGCACCACTGGGCTCTTGGGAGCAACACGCTCCAAAGCCCCAATAACTTTACCACACGCAGTCAACTCACAGTTAGCGAGATCCATGGAGTACGGTGTCCAGGTCTGAGATGAAGCTCAGATGCTTTAATGGCAATCTTGTTTTTTTTCATTGATTTAGTTACTTATACTCTGTGCGTAAAGTCGAAAATATCTGCACATTTGCACCAAGTGGTCAGACGTTTTTTTTAAAAAGCTATCAAATCCTGAACCCTCTGTGAATCTATGCATGCTAAATATCCCCTCTGTGGCACAAAAATCGATGTTCCTTTCTATTCTATTCTAGCTAGATATTGTGTCGAGAAAAAAATGCCTAAAAGATCTCAGAAAGTAAGACTCGTTCATACCCTCATCTAAAAAAATTATAATTAAGTGGGCAAGTTTATTTATCCAGCACCTTTCATACACAACTCAATCCAGAGTGCTTCACAGGACATAAAAGACAGAAAGAAATCAACATAATACATAATGTAAACTGGGAGGCGAGATATGGCCTTCCAGAAGTGATTAATTTATTGTGTTCTCTGAGTTCTTCAGGTGTCTAGACCAAGAAGCTCATAGGCTTTTCGTTCTCATTGTACTCCTTTGCCCAAATTGCTTTTTTTCTTAAAAACAGCAGATTCATAATTTTCAACTAAATTTTTTACCTTTGCAAGTCTTCTTGCGGCTTAAAACCAGATTGGGGGGGGGGCTGGTGCCTATCTTCAGCAGTCACGGGGCAAGAGGCGGGGTACACCCTGGACAGGTCGCCGGTCCATCGCAGAGCAACACAGAGAAATATAGGAGAAGCAACCATGCACGCACACACTCATACCTAAGGGCAATTCAAATACCAATTCACCTAACAGCCATGTTTTTGGACTGTGGGAGGACGCCGGAGTATCAGGAGAGAAGCCACGCATGCACAGGGAGAACATGCAAACTCCATGCAGAAAGACCCCAGGCCAGGATATGAACCCAAAACAGTGCTACCAATTGCGCCACTGTGGAGCCTCACTATGTATACCATAACTAAATATTAATCACATTTAGCTTTTATGTATTCTGCATGTAACAAGTGCTCACCAAGATGAGCTTCACTGAAATAATTATTCATCCACCTGCATCTTTCGCCTGTCTTTGAGAATTTGTTTTATATTCATTAAACATCTGTTGATGCTAGGTCTGGGCATAGGGCCTCAAATCAATATCACGATATATTGAGCAGTTCAACTCTGTAACGATTAATAGACAACTACCCCAGCAACTTTTATTTCTGTAGATGGTTCAGCGGCTTCTTTTGTTCCTCGACCAGCTCTACCCCCCCTTCGATACTCAATGGTAGTCGCCTCATTTACATAATGTGCACAAAATTGTAACGGATGCTGTAGGAGAAGGGTGTCATTTTTTAAATAATAGTTTTTTTAAACCTGTGATGGGAGGATCCGCCACACAGGAATGAGTTACGGTGGCAACACATTTATTCTGTAGTTTACTTTATGTTACAGATATTTATATAGTTAAATAGTTTTGATGTTTGTTTACATTTATTAAGTTTGACTGGTTTGCTTGGGTGTGATACGTACACATCTAGGTGATCCTGTTTAACTATGGTTTCTTTTGATTATATTAATTTTGTGTCTCTTGAGTCACCAGTAATTTTCCATTCCCCTGGGACACAGAGGTGATGTGGAGGAGCCAAAGCTGATACATCCTGCAAGGCCTCTACCACTGACTGGGAAATGGGGGAGCCAGAAGCTTTACTTTGCCTTATTGTTTAGTTTGCTTTATTGTATAGTTAGTTTGCAGCAAATGTGCCTTAATGACTAGTCATTTCTTTATTCATTTATCCATTTATTCAGTCATTTATTTATTCATTTTGTATTGTATGTTAGTCTTGGATTCCCCTTCCTCTCATTTGCCATGGTCTGATCACCCAGTATATGAACCTCCCTAGTATTTCCTGTGTTAGGTCAGTTTTGAAATTGGCTTGTTTAAGGTCAGTTCAAAGTCTGTTTGGTTAGGGTTAATTTGTTGCACAGTTTTCTAGTTTAGTTGACCTCTTTTAGGGGCCCCATTTTTGTCATTTGTTCTGTTTTTTCAACTGGGTGAATAAAGAAAGCCCTGCTTTTTCTAAATTCCTTTTCCTGTGGCTCATTTAAGCCCTACATGGTTTCTGACGAATTGATGTCAGTGGTCACCTACAAATTGGTGACAGCTCGCCTACCATAACAAAACCAAAGGCTGTTTGGTTAGGGTGGAACTGTTGTAAAGTTTTGCCTTCTGAATATTTCTGAGTTTTTATATTACTAATTCTGGTATATAAATAAGCGTTACAATACAGGCAGTATGTCCATGCAACATATCCAATAAACGGCTTCAACCAGCCTTTCATTCAGAGTTCAATTCCAACTCCTTTCTTTATTTCTGACAGTCCAGTTTAGACTGAGACATGATGACTGCTTAACATCTGTCACAGTGAGGTGCACACTCTGTTGACGAGGAGAGTAAGTGACTGAGCTGTGACTGAAATCGGTGATTGATTTTGTGTGCAGTCGTTTATTTTGAACAGGAAAAGTTTGCATTTACATATAAGCGCAGGTAGAATCAGCCAGCAGCGGCTTCGAGCATGCGTGATTCATTAGCATTCTGGATTGAGCAGGGTAAATATCTGCTCTCTCCAGCTGGACCTGGGTGAGCGGAGCTGCAGAACGGGGGGCTGACTGCCTGCTGTGAGCGCTCTGGTCCCACTGCAGCCCCTCTGCTCAATGAATAGAGTAACAAAGATACATGCATACATGCTTCACCTCAGAGTCCCCAAAAGTCTCCAATAACACCATAAAAAGTCACTAGATTTGTTGCTAGTCGCTTTTTTGAAAAATAGTCGCTAGAAATGTCTAAAGGCTAGCTAAATATAGCTATAAAGTTGCTACGTCAGCAACACATCAAGTCGGCAAGGTAGTACAGTCAGCATCTTAAAGGGACAGGAGCATTGCTAAACTAAAACACGTCTCTTCATTTAAAAAAAAAATACTGAATATACTATACCGACATGGGCAAAATGACTTCGATAAAAGTAATACATTTCGTTATCGGTAAATTTTCGGATCATCACCCAGCCCTAGTTAATGCCACTTGGTTTTAAACTACAAAAAATATTTACCACTAAACCAGCCTAATACATTCAAACAGCCCTGAAAAATATCAAAGAATCTTAGCTCCTGACCTGGATGAGTTGTCATTATATGCAACCATGAATTCTACTTTCTATTGAAAAATAAAAGAAAAAAATGAAGGACAATTTCTGGACAGATGTTTATGACCCAAGGCTCAACCGCCCTCGAGTTATGCAGGAGAACAATGATCCAAAGCACATAAGCAAGTCTAGCTCTGAATGGCACAAAAAAAGAGAACCGTTTGGAGTGAGCTAGTCAAAGTTCAAACAAAAATTCTATAAAGATTTTGCAGCGTTACCATAAACAAAATATTCATGCTCACAAACCTTCCAATGGGTTCAATTAAAACTATTCTGCAAAGGGGAATGGGTCACAATTCACCCACAGTGATGTAAAAGACATTTGATGGCAGTTGTTGCCTTCAAGGGTGGCAAAAACAATTGATAGTTCTAGGGGGCAATTACTTTTTACACAGAGCCAGGTTGATTTAAATCTCTCATTTCTCTTAACGGATAAAATTGTCAGTTGACAGCTGCATTTTGCATTGACCTGGGTCTAATTTGTCAGCAACTTGTTCTGATCTGAAACATTTAAGTTTGACAAAGAAGCAAAAACAAAAGAAATCTGTACTTTTCACAGCACTGTATCTCAGAACTAAATAATTGAAGCTACTCAGGTCTGATTCAATAACTTTGATACAACATTTAAAGCTTCAACATCTCACCGCAACAAGTTATACAGGGCTATGCAACAGGGGTGTAACAGTACATTGTACATGGTTTGGTATAAGTCGGTACAACAGCCAAACTTTTTTTTTGGGGTAATAAATAATTCTCTCAAAAACGTAAGAAGAACATCCTTGGTCTGAGCTTTGCACTGAGAGTAGCAAATGTACAGAGAGGCAGACTTTGTGCAACTCTGAGTTAAATTAAAAACTATAAGATTTTTTTAAACCCCATGGTTGTGGCTCAGCGGTAGAGTTGTCGGCCTGCAACCTGGAAATCATGGGTTTGATTCCTGCTTACCCCTGCATACCGTTGTGTCCTTGGGCAAGACACTTCACCTACCTTGCCTACTGGTGTTGGCCAGAGTGACCAATGGCTTGAAATGGCAGCCTCGCTTCTGTTAGTCTGCCACTACAATCGTTGCTTGCTTCCACCAGTGTGTGAATGTGAGAGTGAATGAATACTGGAGTTGTAAAGGGCTTTGAGGGTCTCCAAAAGCACTATATAAATGCAATCCATCATTATTATTTTTAAAGGACTGAATGTCAATGAAAATGTTTGATTAAGGGAAAGATGCATTGAGTCGCCTTGATGCAGAATAAAAGGTATCACATCTAAAGAACTTCCGTGCAAAATCAAAAATTCATGGATGATGGATGGGTGGTTGGTTAATTGGTTGCATGGATGGATGGAAAGATCAACAGACGAACAGATGGATGGATGGGTGGTAGGTTGGTTGCATGGATGGATGGAAGGCCGGACGGACCGAAGGACAGACAGGTCAACAGAGGATGGATGGATGGATGATCAACAGATGAACAGATGTATGGATGAATGCTAATTATATTGATGTGTTGAATCTGTTTGCAGTAACAATAGAAAAAGGCCCGATGAAGCTGTTCTGCCCAGTAAGAATTGATTATGGCCTTTCCAGGTTATATTCCGTCTGTCT
This sequence comes from Valencia hispanica, assembly GCA_963556495.2. NCBI lineage: Eukaryota > Metazoa > Chordata > Actinopteri > Cyprinodontiformes > Valenciidae > Valencia > Valencia hispanica. Next base: position 41,953,062 of record OY747716.1, on the reverse strand, counting down.
CCAGCGAACTGACTGATGAATGGAGACGGTCTTAGAAGAAACCATAAAACGAACAAAACGAGGTTTAAAAAAAATTCAATTTCAAACTCCAACCAGACGAGCCTTTATAGCTAAACTGAGAAGCAGTCCTGAAAGCACAGATGTTGGTTTATCTCTGGGGGGAAAAAGTGAAGCTAACAGAGACAAACTAATCAGCTTACGGCTCTCTCTAAATCTTCCTCTCCGGTTTCTCTCACTTTTTGTGAGCCTCACTTAATAATTCATCCAAAAAAACACTGATATCATGGACGGAAAACAAAAACCTCTTAAGAGCTTTTAAAAGGGAGGTCTAATGTTTTTTTGAAGACTGCTCCTGTGTGTAAGGATCATTATGAAACCTCCTTTATTCACAATGGCCTGTTATTTGTCAGCTCATGCCAATCTTTAGTTCGGGAGTAGATTTATATGAAACGCAAGCCAGTAATAATTATTCTCGCCAATAATCATTATCTTGCATAACTCCCATTTTGTTACATAAGGTTGAGACCAGAAATGTACATACAGCTTTTTTTCTTCCTGACTGAAGTTAAATCAGACCAAATTCTCTGTTTTTAGGTCAGTTAGAATTACCTCAGTTATTTCTGTTTGCTAAATACCACAATAATGAGAGAATATGTCAGAGATTTGTTTAGACGTCTTTATCACATCTTCATGTAGTCCAGAACGCTGCTGCCCGCCTTGTGACCAACACAAGAAAATTTGAACATATAACTCTAGTTTTGGACTCTTAATCCATTTTGGATTGATTTTAAATTAGTAATTTTTGGTTTTAAACCAATAAATGGACTGGCACCATCCTATCTGAGCAATCAACTTCAACCGCATAAACCAGCAAGATCCCTTAGGTCATCTGCTTAGAATCTACTAGAGGTCCAGAGATCTAAATATAAACGCTGGGGTGATCGGGCCTTAGCAGTATATGCCTCTAAGCTTTGGAACAGTTTGCCATTTAATGTCAGAACTGCCTCGGATTTGACCGCTTTAAAATCACTTTTAAAAACATTTTTATTCCTTGGCCTTTAGAGTGTGACACTGTCCTTGTAATTTTACATATCCCTATTTGTTCTACTGTTTTCTGTGGAATACTGTATGTTATTTGCTGTATTGCCCTTGCAAGTTAGCCTTCTATGATCAGCTGTTATCTTTGCTAAGCACTTCCGTCAACAAATTGTTGGTTTAAAGTGCTATATAAATAAATTTTGATTAAATTTATTAATGTCTTCATAATCAGAAACCCATATGACGATGTCATGCCTTCAGAGACTTCTGATAGGTTGACTGTCACATCTGAGTTAACTGGAGACACACGTGTGGATGGATTTTAATGCCACACCTCGAACACACTGCTTTCTGGTTTGACTCGATGGGAAAGTCCAAAGAAAGAAATCAGCCAAGATATCAGAAAGAGGATTGTGGAGCTGTACAAGTCTGGTTCATCCTTGGGAACAATTTCCAGATGCTTGAAGGTGCCGCGTTCATCGGTTCAAACAATTATACCCAAGTATAGACATGATGGGAATGTTCAACCATCATTCCGATCAGGAGGGAGACGGGTTCTCTGTCCCAGAGTTGGACGGGTTTATTAAAGAGCGCTGAAAATAAAAACATTATTAAAATCTACTAAAGTTCAAACAAAAAATCTATTAGAGAATAGGAAAAAGTTTAGAGAGACACTGATTAGTAAATGATTATTGAAATGCTTTCATAATTGTTGGGGGATGCAGCAACAAGTTTGGCAACAGAAACAATTAAAAAAATTTGAAATGTGTAAGGGTACACCAAAAAAAAATCATGGTTCAGTTAATCAAGAAAGATAATTACAAATGTGCATATGACTTTTTTTTTTTACTTTCATCAGCATTAAACAATGAATCTTTTTTCATGAATTTCTTTCCTTCAATTCCTGAAATTAATTTTATTTTAATATGTTCTATTTCTTGAAGTATAGAACTGACTGAACATTTGACTGGATAAAAACAATTGTGCAAGCAGACGTTCATAGAGTATGAATCCATGTACATTGGCTTGCAAAAGTATTCGGCCACCTTGAACTTTTCCACATTTTGTAACATTACAGCCACAAAGATGAATCAATTTTATTGGAATTCCACGTGAAAGACCAATATAAAGTGGTGTACACGTGAGAAGTGGAACGAAAATCATACATGATTCCAAACATTTTTTACAAATAAATAACTGAAAAGTGGGGTGTGCGTAATTATTCAGCCCCCTTTGGTCTGAGTGCAGTCAGTTGCCCATAGACATTGTCTGATGAGTGCTAATGACTAAATGGAGTGTACCTGTGTGTAATCTAATGTCAGTACAAATACAGCTGCCCTGTGACGGCCTCAGAAGTTGTCTAAGAGAATGTTGGGAGCAACAACACCATGAAGTCCAAAGAACACAGCAGACAGGTCAGGGATAAAGTTATTGAGAAATTTAAAGCAGGCTTAGGCCACAAAAAGATTTCCCAAGCCTTGAACATCCCACGGAGCACTGTTCAAGTGATCATTCAGAAATGGAAGGAGTATGGCACAACGGTAAACCTACCAAGACAAGGCCGTCCACCTAAACTCACAGGCCGAACAAGGAGAGCGCTGATCAGGAATGCAGCCAAGAGGCCCATGGTGACTCTGGACGAGCTGCAGAGATCTACAGCTCAGGTGGGGGAATCTGTCTATAGGACAACTATTAGTGGTGCACTGCACAAAGTTGGCCTTTATGGAAGAGTGACAAGAAGAAAGCCATTGTTAAAAGAAAACCATAAGAAGTCCCGTTTGCAGTTTGCCACAAGCCATGTGGGGGACACAGCAAACATGTGGAAGAAGGTGCTCTGGTCAGATGAGACCAAAATGGAACTTTTTGGCCAAAATGCAAAACGCTATGTGTGGCGGAAAACTAACACTGCACATCACTCTGAACACACCATCCCCTGTATCAAATATGGTGGTGGCAGCATCATGCCCTGGGGGTGCTTCTCTTCAGCAGGGACAGGGAAGCTGGTCAGAGTTGATGGGAAGATGGATGGAGCCAAATACAGGGCAATCTTGGAAGAAAACCTCTTGGAGTCTGCAAAAGACTTGAGACTTGGGCGGAGGTTCGCGTTCCAGCAGGACAACGACCCTAAACATAAAGCCAGGGCAACAATGGACCTGTTTTGCAACGAAGAATGAGCAAGAATTGAGTCTCTAGATGTGCAAAGCTGGTAGAGACATACCCTAAAAGACTGGCAGCTGTAATTGCAGCAAAAGGTGGTTCTACAAAGTATAAAATTTTGGAATCATGTATGATTTTCGTTTCACTTCTCACGTGTACACCACTTTGTTTTGGTCTTTCACGTGGAATTCCAATAAAATTGATTAATATTTGTGGCTGTAATGTAACAAAATGTGGAAAAGTTCAAGGGGGCCGAATACTTTTCCAAGCCACTGTACTGTTACATCTCAAGTAAAACTGAATTTTTTAATGTTTGAGTTTTATTCTCGTCAAATTAATGTATAAATGTTTTTCATTTTCATAATACAGCTGCAAATAATTTCTTTTAGGTTATTTTTTTATTTCACTGGTAACTGAGAAACAGATGTTAGCTTCCAGATGTGTACAGATGTGCACAACGGCACATTTCTGATCGTCATCTGTGTTTATTCAGGCATGATCGATTTGTTTACAACCTTTGGGTCGACAAATCAGCCACATGAGGAGAATCTCTTCTGTAGATAAAGAGTTATTTACCTCTTCATCCGAGATCAAGAGCAGTGGAGTTGTCTTCCTGTCCCTAATATAATGAACACCAACTTTCAGCTTTCTAATTATATGCAAACAAGGAGGGGAGGGGCTTGCACTCCCTGCACGTTCTCTAGAAGCCATCTCATATGAGCTGAAAGGGAGAAGGTTGCTTCACAAATCCGTGATCTGTCGGATCCCTGCATCCTGAAGCTCTGATCACTTTCTTTAATGTCCCATCGCAGCATGCAGAGAACAAATTGAGCCAAGATTAATGCAGAGGTGTGTTCCTCTCGTCCCTGTCTCAGTAATAATAAAAGACAAGCGTTTGATTAATTCCAACAGCAGCAACATTGTGAATTAAAGAAAGATTAGGGTTATAGTTTCAGGTTATGACGCAGCTACTGAAGTATGTGGGATAAATTTGGTTTGGAATAACATCAGAGAGAAATCAGACCCTGATCACTGAATTAAAAGGCAAATATTATCATGTCTTAGATGTAAATGTACAAATATTAAGGGTATGTAACAAACAAAAAAAACAGCATTAGCCTTTTGATATTCCTCTTTTCCAAAGCAGATAAGCAATTTTAAAAACACTTTTCTGGCATAGAGAGAGCCTTTGGAGCCGCAAAACATAATCACCATTACAATATAGAGATGATTGTGTAGTGCATGCATTTCTAGGAGAAGGTACGATGTCATACGATGTCATTGGCTGTGATCAAAAAGCTCAACCTGGCTTGGGGGATCTTCCACAGACCATGACAGGAGTCTGTACGTGACACGCTCCCATGTCATCCAGCCTCCCTGTATTTATCACAGTTATTTAAAGTATTTATCACAGCATTCACCAGCATTATTTCACATTCCATGTCTTCCTGATATCCTGCAGCCCAAACTACCATCAACCACATCTGTATATTAGCCAAAACGGACGTTTTAGTGCCAAACAAAACACCTAACTGTAGATGGACTTTTTAAACTGGCAGGCCGAACAGTCACCTACGAACAACATTTGGACTACATTACTGTAGTGCAGTTAAACCCTGGAATAACTGCTGATACCCGTGAACATCACAGGAACAATACAGAAATTAAAGCATTTATCTGAATGCTACCATATGTTAGTTTTAAAGATATTTGCTTCTCTAGTGAATTACAGCCAGCCTGGACTCACCACAGAGCGCTTCGAAATCTCTAGGAACATTTCTCCTGACTCCCGCTTCTTCAGAGTAATTGAATTTTTCCCTTATGAAATCACATTTAAGCTGGGGACCTTGCTTTCACCGTTATTGTCTTGGGAGGTAGTTGCATTGTGCATCGACGCCAGAGTTAGGGTTGCAATATATGATGTCTTCACCGTTTTGGCTGCTTTCTCCCCTACCTTGACCTCAGTTTAATTTTTTTACTTTAATCCTAAACACAATTAAAAAAGGAAAACTTATACAATTGATAATATTGACATTTTTTCACAACATTGGACCCATTCGATGGCACTTTGACAACTGCTCTCCTTAAGGACAAATTTTACAAGTTTTCTAGTCAAATTCAATTCAAAAATACTTTATTGATCCCAGAGGGAAACTAAGTGTTGTTGTAGCTCATATAATTGATTCTTTAATTCAATTCAATTCAGTTTATTTATATAGCGCCAATTCACAACAGATGTCATCTCAAGGCACTTAACAAGAAGTAATTTCAATACATTTTTACAAACATTCCAATCAGTTAAAAAGTTTCCTATTTAAGGAATCCCAGCAGATTGCATCAGTCATTGGCGTGAGGTTGGGGAGACTTTCCAACCACAGCAATCCTTCAGCAATCCCTCATACTGAACAAGCATGTAGCGACAGTGGAGAGGAAAAACTCCCCTTTTAACAGGAAGAAACCTCCAACAGAACCAGGCTCAGTAGGAGCGGCCATCTGCCACGACCGTCCGGGGGTTTGAAAAGACACAGCAGAGACACAGAAGGAACAGAAGATCTGATATAAGAGAACTTTCTATGTTACAGAAAGTAAAAAGTTGATAACAGGACACAGTGGATGTTCAGTTACTGGGAGCACCATCCCAGTCGATGCCCCCATCCAACAGGGCATTCCAGCCAAGCAGTATACCAGACCAGGTATATCTTCTATGGAGAGTAAAACACTGAGAGAACACAAAGTTAACAGTCGAAATAACAGAATGTACTGTAATACAACTGGAGAGTAGTAGTAGAAAAGGAAGTAGCGGAGTGAAGAAAATTGGTAAGTCTGTCCTCCAGCAGTCTAAGCCTATAGCAGCATAACTACAGAGATAGTTCAGGATGACCTAAGCCACTCTAACTATAAGCTTTATCAAAAAGGAAAGTTTTAAGCCTGGCCTTAAAAGTAAACAGAGTGTCTGCCTCACAGGCTAAAGCTACTTTTAGAAATCCTAGGAACTACAAGTAAACCTGCAGTCTGAGAGCGAAGTGCTCTGTTGGGAACATATGAAACAATTAGATCTCTGATGTATGATGGAGCTTGATTATTAAGGGCTTTGTATGTAAGAAGAAGGATCTTAAATTCTATTCTGGATTTAACAGGGAGCCAATGAAAGGAAGCTAAAACAGGAGAAATGTGATCTCTCTTTGCCGCATTTTGGATCAACTCAAGGCTTTTAATGGCATTTTGTGGACTACCTGATAGTAAAGAATTACAGTAGTCCAGCCTTGAGGTAACAAATGCATGGACTAGTTTCTCAGCATCACTCCTGGACAGGATGTTTCTAATTTTAACAATATTCCGGAGGTGAAAGAAGGAAATCCTAGAAACCTGTTTAATATGGGATTTAAGTGTCAAGTCTTGGGCAAAAATAACGCCGAGGTTCTTTACGTTATTACTGGGGGCCAATTTAATGCCATCCAGATGAAGTGATTGACTAATCAGTTTCTTTTTTAGAACTTCTGGTCCAAAGACAGCCACTTCTGTCTTGTCAGAATTTAAAAGCAAAAAGTTTAGATTCATCCATGTTTTTATGTCTTCCAGACATGCCTGTAATCTACCTAACTGACTGGGTTCATCAGGATTTATGGATAAATATAGTTGTGTATCATCGGCATAGCTGTGGAAATTTATCCCATGGTGTCCAATGATTCTACCAATTGGAAGCATATATATGGTGAAAAGAATTGGTCCAAGCACAGAACCCTGTGGAACTCCACAAGTAACCCTTGAGAGTGAAGAAGATTGATCATTTAGATGAACAAACTGGAATCTGTCAGACAAATATGATTTAAACCAGCCTAGTGCTGTTCCTTTGATCCCTGCAACATGTTCAAGCCCTTTTAAGAGAATATTATGATCGACTGTGTCAAAAGCAGCACTGAGATCTAACAAAACCAGAACAGATACCAGTCCATTATCTGAGGCCATGAGAATATCATTAGTAACCTTCACCAGTGCTGTTTCAGTGCTGTGAGCTCTAAAACCTGACTGAAGCTTGTTACTGTTTAGATGCTCACAGACTTGATTAGCAACAATTTTCTCAAGGATTTTGGATAAGAAAGGAAGGTTAGATATAGGTCTATAATTCACTAAGTCATCTTGATCAAGGGAAGGTTTCTTGAGTAAAGGTTTATTACAGCTATTTTAAATTCCTGTGGTACGTATCCGTTTAACTAAGGATAGATTAATCATATCCAAAATGGGGCCAGGAACCAAATGGAACACTTCTTTAAATAATTTGGTTGGGATTGGGTCCAACATACAAGTTGAAGGTTTAGATGAGGCTAATATTTTTGATAATTCCAAAAGCTCGACTGAATCAAAACAACCTAAGCACAAACGAGGATCTACAGTTCTTTCCGATACTGCCTCATTTACTGAAAAAGAAGTAATCATGTTTGGGAGGGTGCCAATGATTTTATTTTTAATAGAATTAATTTTATTTATGAAGAATCCCATAAAATCATCACTGCTAAGAGCTGGGGGAATAGTTGGCTCAACAGAGCTATGACTCTGTAAGTTTGGCAACTGTACTAAAAAGAAACCTAGGATTGTTTTTTTTCACCTCTATTAATGATGAAAAATATGCTGTTCTAGCTTGTCGAAGGGTCTTTTTATACAGCAGTAGACTTTTATTCCAGGTTAAATAGGAATCCTCTAGATGTGTAGAGCGCCATTTTCTCTCCAACTTCCTAGTATTCTGCTTTAAAGTATGCAACTCTGCGTTAAACCAAGGAGTCAGCCTCCTATGGCTAGCCACTTTCTTTTTTAAGGGGGCTACACTATCTAATGCCAAACGCAATGAGGACGTAACGCTGTGAACCAGACCATCAATTTCTGAAGGGTTAGAGATAGAATTGCTGCCATCCACTGTGTTACTCTGAGACACTGAGGAAAGTAAGAATGGAACAGATTCCTTAAAAATTGTTACAGCATTGTCTGATAAAGCTCTACTATAATGAAATTTTCTTTCAGATTTAAGATGGTCAGTTAAAGTAAATTCAAAAGTTATTAAGAAGTGGTCAGACAGGACCAGGTTATGTGGGTGGACTGTTATTTCCTCACACTCAATACCGTATGTCAGTACAAGGTCCAAAGTGTGTTTGCCCGAGTGGGTCGATCCCTGTACTTTTTGAGTAAAGCCAATTGAGTTCTGAAATAGCACTAAAGGCTCCATTTAGGCTATCACTTTCAGTATCCACATGAATATTAAAGTCCCCCACTATAATGACCCTATCAGTATTTAATACTAAATCAGATAAAAAAATGTGAGATCTGATCCAAGAATTGAGAGCAAGTGCCTGGTGGACGATACAAAACCACAAACAAATATGGTCTTAATGTTTTGCAACTTGGATGAGGAAAATTAAGGGTTAGATGTTCAAAAAAACTGTAGCTATCAATTGGTCTTGGACTAATTAGTAAATCAGAACTAAAAATGGTTGCAACTCCTCCTCCTCCTCGCCCAGTATTTCTAGGAATGTGAAAATTTAAATGACTGGAAGGAGTTGACTCATTTATACTGACATAATTCTCCTGCTGCAACCAGGTTTCTGTGAGACAAAGCAAATCAATGTGATTATCACCAATCAAGTCATTTACTAACAAAGTCTTTAAGGAGAGAGATCTTATGTTTAATAAACCACATTTAATAGATTTATTTTTCTGTTCAGTCAAAGTCGTATTTATCTTTATGAGATTTCCATAATTTGCTTTTGTTGGCTTAACTTTTAATCCATTTAATTTTGGCCGTGGGCAAGACACTGTTTCTATAGGGTAATGGGTGGGTAACAGTACAGAAGCAGCAGAGAGGTGGGTTAAACTACAACTCTGCTTCCTGGTCTGGACCCTGGGTTGTCAGTGGTTTGGAGGACTAATAAATTCGGCCATATTCCTAGAAAGAAGAGCTGCTCCATCCAAAGTGGGATGGATGCCGTCTCTCCGCATCAGACCAGGTTTTCCCCAAAAAGTTCACCAGTTATCAATGTAGCCCACATCGTTTGCAGGACACCACCTAGACAACCATTGATGGAATGACAGCATGCGGCTAAACATGTCGTCACTGGTCCTATCAGCCAGAGGACCAGAAAAGAAAACATGATGACTTTAAGGAGTTGTTGTTGTAGATCATAATGACTCTAGCTAAAAGTGACATTGATGATTGACATTTCTTTTTTTCTTTTTGTTGAGCTCAATTAAACACTTAGCAACTAGTGCTTCTCTTTTCTAACTGAATAAAATGACTGTCCTGCTGCGAGTCGGTTTGAATCACGCGTGGATGTAAACAGACTCATCCTGTGTTTATTTCCTTGATGTTTCCTAATGAGGATGCAGCTGTGACTCAAGATGCCACAGACAGACATTCAGGGGAGGTAGCAGGGCTGCTTTCACACAGACAATGTGCTGTGTGCGTTATGGATGAGGAGTGCCATGATTTTGCCGTTCTTAGGCGACAGATTAGGAGATGCACACCAGCCGGGGGTACAGCAGAAAAGCGATAAATCGCAAAAACTCACAGATGGAAGTTTTGTTGTGTTACAAGTCTTAAGGAACTGATCAACTTTCACTAACAAATGATGCATCAAATTTTTATGTGCAAGAGATGGGGTGTATGCCACTCCATCATAAGTCCAACATGTGACACATAAGCCAAAGGAAACATGCCAGTGCACACTCGTACTGAAAGGCAAGAATCTTTATCTATCCCATTTTTGGACTGCAGGAGTAAACGGAGAAAAAGCTCGCCTGCATTGGGAGAAGAAGCAAACTCAATGAAGACAGACCTCAGGTTACAGTGCTAACAGCTCCAACAGAAATTAACATTTGCCTGTCCTTTAAACAAGGTGTGGACAAAGTCTGTATTAAAAAAGCCCCAGTAGCACCCCCACCTGGTGAGGAAACTTCTAACCTTTAATGTCACCAGGGAAAGTTCAACTGTGGTCTACAAGTCCCTTTTCACCATCAAACTTAAAACAAAACTCACTGAGGCCAGTAAAACAACCCAACTCCTGCCTGTACAGCCAAAGGACCCCTCCCACCTATGTAGCCGTTTCTTATGATCTTGTTTTATGGGGTTTCAATTGTTTTTTTAATGTAAAATCTTGAGCTTATTGATGAAATGTTAGCCAGACAATAAAGTTCTCTCTATCAAATCTATCTTAAGATCAATAAAGGCAACTTACTGCTTATCCATTTGGCGTTTGGATCGTGAACCTTGAATTCTTTTCGAAAGAGGTCTCCAACCGTCACCTTGCCTTTCAGAGCAAGATGGTCGTCTTCACCTGCAAAGGAAATTACCACTTTAGTGTAGGTAAGCGTTAGGATGCAGAACAGTAGCAGTGTGCACTTTGAAGAAGATGGAATGGGGTAAAAGTTGGGATTAATAATGAGGTGTTGTCAAAAGGGACATCAGGTAAGATTTTATCCACAAAATGCTGATTCCCTGATGACCAAAGCCAGGCAATGAAAACTTTTTAAGAAAACGATAAGAAAGAAACTAGGCATAAATGTTGCCTCGTTTCCACGGAGCAGTATGGCACGGTTCGGTGCAGTTGGGTACCCTAATTTATGGTTTGGTGTAATCAGGAGAGCGTTTCCACTGCCAGTTGGGCAGGCAGGATTAAACATTTATATTCTGTTAATATTTCAGTTTATATTCTGTTAACATCTTGTAAATAATACATTTACTTTTTAAGGCACAACAACACATGCCCACTCAGTAAATATCTTTTGTTTTTGAATTATCTTACGCAGTTGCTCATTCAAATTTGAGTATGCTACATTTTTAATAAGTGGACAGTACCTTGGTTTTGTAATTTTGTCCTTAATGTACATATATTATTCTTAGTTATGTTTTTTATACTTTTGTACTTTTCTTGTGTGAATCTAAATGCTTGTATTAGATGTCACTTTGCTGCTGTCACAGCTGAATTTCCCCTTTGTGGGACAATAAAGGATTATTCTATTCTGTTTTATTCACTCCAACTGCAGTTCGTGTGCAGAATGTCACTGGAAAGCACTGAGTGAAAGCAATGAATGTTTACCAATAGTTTGCAAAACATTGACAAAATCTGACATATGTTTAAAGATATACTTGTAAAAATAATGTAAACTATCATACACTGTGAACTGAGATCCCTGTGATCCCTTTCCCAATGAAAGAAAAAAATGAAATACAGGTTTTATTTTGAAATATACCGGATGCACCTCACCGGCCGGAACCGCACCGCCCCGCAGCCAGTGAGAATGCTCTGATTGACTATATATTTTTTCATCATTGCCGAAGCCGCACGGAGTCGGGGCCACATCCGTTCCGTGGTCCTTTTGCTCAGTTATAATATTAGATCGAACTCACACAGGTACCTCCAAATCCTACAGGATGACATCGGCTTCCCAGAACATTAAAGACAAAAGACTAAAAGCTACTTTTAATGTTTTACTGATGCATATAAAAAAAAAAAACTACACTAATGTCTCTGTTTCACTGAGCACTGTGATAAAATTGATTGGCTTTATTTTATCACATAAATACAACAGACCGAGCAAATAAAAGGAGAAGAATATTGCTCTTTTTTTCTGATTATTACATACTTAAACTAAAATCAAGACTTTTTAAGGGTTGGGTGATAAAAGCTGTTATTGTGTGGTAGTTTAGTTCAAGCAGCTTTTGAAGTAGACAAAGTGAAACAAAAAATGGGAAAAAGAAGACCAGGAGATAAGAATAATTCTCTTTTACTCCCGACAACAAAAAGTCGAGAAGCCATAATGTCCTTTTGTCAGATTTTTACTTCAAACTGCATCTTAACAACTTTCTCCCCACAGGCTGCTCACTTTTCAAAGAAGAATACCGTACAAGAGCATAATAACAAAGGCATCATCATAACTCCCTCAGGCTTTTTATAAAACTAGGATGGCTTCTATTTGTCAGCACAGATGCACATATTTACCGCCGATGCCTCCTGCAATTTATTTCAGCTTAATTTCATCCATCGATGCTCATCATATCATCTCTGGCTCTATAAAATCACTCATTGCAGAGCGAAGGGAGAAGGCATAAAAAAAGAAAGCTGTCCCGATTGTGTCTTGTGCGCTCAGCCTAAAATTTTATACTTTTATGTTTTATTAAAAACTTCTCTGTAGATCGAATCTTAGAAGGCATGTATGAAAATTGTAAAATTTTGTTTATCTTGTTTTCTAAGACAAACATTTTTTTATCCCCATCCTGATTTCAAACTAGTTGTCAACACCTAGAAAATATGTTCTCTGTCTTTATAATTGAAATATCATTAATATCTAATCCACACAAAGCTTCTTGCAAGAAGAATTTAAATCTCTGTTATGCGGGAAATTATTGTAATTTTTAGGATTAGGCCATCTGGGTGCGGATGTTAGAACTAATTGTTTGAATTTCCCTTGTTTTCTACAGGAAAATTGTTTCCACATGCAAATTTGTAAGATATAAATTGACTGTTAAATGAAACATTTGTATTCTTACATTTCTTGAATCATAATTTACAGACAGTTTATACTAACTGTCCCTAATCACCAGATATAACACAGATATTCTCCATTTAATTTGCTTGCTGAAATTACAAGGGGATTCAAATGTAATATATTGTAGTAAAAAACAAATACAAACATGAGAGCTGAAAACTATTAACAGAAAGGCAACATTAACTTCCTTTGAACATTTAAACTAAAAACTGATGAGTCAAAGTTAATATACAGTGGTATTCGGGGGGGATTAGGGACCAAAGCCGCGCACTAATAGCTAAAATCTACAATTACTTGAGACCCCCTCAAAAACGCTTTTAACTTCCTAATTTAATAGTACAAACACCCAATAAACTTTAATATGCCAATTTCTGACCCAATGCACCTCTTCCGACAATCATAAAGATCCCCTGATTATCGCGATGGCCCTAAAAATAATCCTAACAGACATCCTTGTCGTGTGTTCAGAGTGCTCTGGTCTGCTCGGAAGTACGTCGGAACCGCGCCGATCACTAATCAATATCGCAGCCTGTTGAATGTGACATGTAGCCAAATAGAAAGCGACTAGTCCACAAACTATAGCCCATGTCTCCTCTTCCTCAGTTATGTTTCTTTACTCTGAAGTCCCGTTTGATCTCGTAAGGTTTGGGGAGATTTCCCGTCTGAACGTTCGTGAAGTGAAATCTGTTCATGTGCGGTTTATCTTCATCGCCGTGTGGGCACACACCACAAACTATAGGACCAAAACTCTTCTATCCATGATTTTTTTCCTTTATCGCCATGTGTGGTAGCTCAGGTTTTTAAGATCCAACTAGAATTTTAAAATCTTGCCATGTGAATCAGGCTGTAACTCTACCGCAGAAGCTAACATCTACGGTCTGCCTTATTTCGGCTCTTGGGGTACAGCCAATCAGCGCCAAGAAAAAGAAATGGTGCTCCTGGATTGGTTGCTTTGCAAACGCCAGCCAATAGCATGTCAAGTGCCATTGACTGAAGGTATTTCAACACCCCAAAATGCATTTATTCTAGAATATTTTAGATATGCTCAATGAATTTTTTTTTTTGCAAAAAGGCCAATTTTACACAAATAATCTGGAGTCATGTTTTAATAGGCCCGGGTAGCATATCGATATATCAAATTTAATGTTCATGATGATTGAATTTTTGGAAAAAACAAGAAAATAAAAATAATTTTTTTTTAAAGAATAGAAAGAGAAAAAAATTTGTTATCAAAACTTACATTTGGCATGAAAATAAAATCTGAGATTTTATGCTTAATCCATATCGTCCAGCCCTAACCTCCTTTAATTATCCAAACGGTTGTATAATGTCTGATGACGTCTAGTTTTTAAAAATACATCTTTAATTTAAATATAACCTTCTGATATCTCCAATTAGTACCGGGAAATGTTAAATATTGACGAAAATAGTGATTTGTTTTATATGAAAAATATTATCATGATAGAATCTTTTTCACCACCCCTTTTCACCACCCCTCCGTTCTACAGAAAAACACACTAAAACTAAACCGCTGAACACACTTTATGGGTTAATTCATATTTTTATAACAGGAAAAGTGGAATTGAAACACAAACAAGGGAAGAAGTGGAATTCTGAAAAAAAGCACACTGTAAAGTACTACAACTGATTTGACAGGGCCTGAATAAACCAACGACAGAATGGCTTCATCAGGACAAGAGATGTCCTCACAATCTGATAGATTTGGAGACATGTTTAAAATGTGGGACAGACTCCTACTAAAGAACTCTGAATGCTGAAATTCAGTCTAAAGGTGCGTCAAGAGATTTGCACACTCATGCAGTCAGGATGTTTTACTGTTCATTTGTTTTGCTCCAAAAGATCTGTTTTTTTCCCTCCAGTTGTACTGCAGGACTGTCTGTGCAACTAACCACCATTTTATAAGCTTATCTGAAAGTATGTTTTCTTTTAAATCTGACTGCATGTCATCCTTTCGCTGTTCCACTGAGCTGCATGCCGTCAGTCACAAAACCAGAGTGGCAGCAAACACACAACCTAGATGTGCCGAGAAGACATTAACCTCTTAGGTATAGAAGTTGCGGATTGTCGGAGGAGGAGGTGGTGTTCAAACGTCTAAATATGTGTGCCGAATGTGTGTGCGCGTGCATGCGCGCGTGTGTGTGTGTGCGTGTGTGCGCGTGCATGCGCGCGCGTGTGTGTGTGTGTGTGTGTGTGTGTGTGTGCCTGTGTGTGTGTGTGTGTGCGTGTGTGCGTGTGTGTGTGGAGGAGAACAAAGTGGCTGTCAGGTGCACTTAGAAACTGGTTGCCAACCTGTACGGGGAACATCCATCAACCTAACCCCTTAACTGAATGGAAACAACTCCTCAGACAAGAGGCAATGCCGCAATTCGCTGCTCAATGTTTCCTCCCTTTGTTTCTAAAACATTCCATCACATATAATTCGTGCAAAAGAGGATGTACTGAATAACCACTGGATTCAGCATTTTGGTAATAGAATACTGCTCAAAGCACTTTAAGTGTGAGGTGATGCCTCACTTGAGCCCATTTGCACAGCAACAAATTTGATTTTTTTCCTGCAAGTTTAATGCTTTGAAGGATGTTTGTCTTAAAAGAAAAATAAAATCACCTAATTTGGAAGACTGCTTTTGTAAAAACTCTTCTTTCATCCACAATGATAACCTGTTGTTATTGTGTTCAATGCTCTTTGGTTCAAAACACAATGTCTCCTCCCTTTAAATAGAGGACTATTGAGGACGAAATGGCACAATCATCCTCAGAGAAACGGTTCTTCAAATTTTTTTTTAACATTTCTTGTAATAATAAGAAGCAGCTACAGGAAAAAAAGCCAACTTAGATTACAGCAAACTGTCTTCATTATTGGAGGTCACACTTGAATAAAAACCAACAATTGTCTTATACAGAACAAGGAATCTTCATATTCCAACAGGTGGGGCCCTCATTCTTTCCTTATATTCTGTAGATAACGTATTTGTTCTGACTGAAACCACGTTGTAGTGAATAAGCAAAGATGAGAATAAAGGACTTCAATTACCACCACACAGGGAGACACTCGTTTTAAGTGGCGGAGATAATTTCCTCACAGAGAGGAGCCAGAAAATATCCCTTTTGTCACACAGAAAGGAATGCCGCTGCATGTTTGGAGATCAGTATTAGCTCGGCGTGAAAACATCCTTTTCAGCAGTGATTTAAATATCGTAGAACAAAACGGCATTATTTTTCCTCCTCCTAAAAGTTTGTCTTGGCAGGAAAGAAACTTTAGTTTTTAAAAACACCAAGAGGAACTCATTTGGCAGTGCAAACAAGCTGAAACGACATCTACAGAACCCAGTACAGCCAGTGATTCAGCAGCTTCTGGAACACCCATTAGGGGCAATAACTCTCAGTAGTTGTTTTCTGTTTGACTTTATCAGGCCCTCACGTCGTTGCGGAGGAGTGTTTCTCCACTATTTCTCAAAAAGTTTCTCCAGTTTATTACCGTTTGCAGACCTTCATCTCCAGACGGCATTTTTTAAAGTCCCACTGCAGAGTTTTAATCGGTCAAAGCCCGGACTTTAGGTGGGCTGCTGAAATCCACTCTGTAGCCATTCTGTTGCAGAATTGTTGCTCTCTTTGGGATCTTTGTTCTTTGGAAGATTTAGTTTGAGCCAAGCTTCAGTTGCCAAATGGACTGGTTCATATTTGACTCTTTAATACATTTATTCCTGAGGGTTAAAGACCATGGCTGCTGTGAATAGTTAAAATCTGAAAATACTTGAGACTCCCTCTAAAAACGATTATAAGAGCCTATTTTAATAGATCAATCACCTCAATATGCATTAATACGCACAGTGGAAACTCTCCTGGCACTACAGCAGAAGCTAACATCTACAGTCTTTCTTGTGTCCACTCTTGCAGGTACAGCCAATCAGTGCTAAGGAAAATAAATGGCACTCTTTGCAAAAGAGTTACAGACCACACAAAAAAGCGCGAATAGGCGGGCGTCCACCATACTTTAGTATACAGAAGAGTTTATCGTCAACTCAATGACTGCCAGGTTCTCACGTTCTGTGGCTGTAAAACTCGACCAAAATCATCATACTTCCACCACCGTACATGGTGGTTGCTATTAAGCGCCGCTGAATGTGCATTATGCCCAAACATCTCTACTTTGGTCTCGTCTGTCCAATCGACATTGGTTCAGAAGTCCTGAAATAATTATTTTTGGTCCTAAAGATGAACGAAATCTAGGTGTAGTAATGGACTCAGACCTGAACCTCCAGGGTCACATTTAGCCAATAACAAGGTCAGCGTTCTATCACCTGAAGAACATTTCTAGATTTAAAGGATTGATGTCGCAACAGGACTTAGAAAAACTCATCCATGCGTTTATCTTTAGTCGGACTGATTACTGTAACAGCGTCTTCACAGGTCTGCCTAAAAAGTAAATCAGACAGCTGCAGCTGATCCATAACTAGAACCAGGAAGTAGAGCACACCACCTCAGTTCCCAAAGTCCTTACACTGGCTCCCTGTAGCTCAGAGAATAGACTTCTAAATACTTCTTTTAGATTATAAATCATTGAATGGCTTAGCACCAAAATATATTGAAGATCTACTGTTACTATACCAACCCCACCAGACCACTCAGGTCCTCTAATTCCAGTCTAGTCAACTCAACATCTCTATAATCAGAACCAAAAATGGAGAAGCATCTTTCAGTTTCTATGGCCCCCTTATCTGGAACAGACTGCCAGACGACTGCAAAGATGCTGAAACACTGAGTTCTTCTAAATCAGAGCTAAAAACCCATCTGTTTAGAGCTCCATTTGAGTAACTGATTAATAATAGCTGGAATGTCATAACACTAGTATGTTTTAATGTTCGTTATTTTTTTGATGCTGTGTTTTTCTGTTATTGTTCAAATCAAATCAAACTGTATTAATAAAGCGCTTTTCATACAACAAATTGCATCACAAAGTGCTTTACAGATTCAAATGACCCCACATAAACTACATTCCCATCCCTCCCCCACAGATTGAAAAGCATGATCACAGCTTTACCCCCCACCCCCCAACCCAACTCCTATGCACCCACACAGTTAAAAGCAACAGTAAAAAAGGACATTGGGCCGAGTTGTTGTTTTATTGTTGCTTTTATTTTTTCCCCTAAAATCACCCAAAGCATCTTGAATTTCTTTGTTGCTGAAAGTGTGCCAAACAAATAAATTTGTCTTGCCTTGAGGTTTATTTATACACAACTTTGCTAAATGACGTCTTCCTGGGATATTATTTTATAGGAATAGGAGGCTTTCTCCTTGCAACCATTTTAAGAGCCAGAAACTTTAACATCGAAGATGCTAACTGAGGTCGGTAGATCTGAAAGATTTAAATAATCTTTATCTAAGTGGAATGATAGGCTTCATGTTTAAAAATGATCCTATAGCCCTTCTTGGATTGCTGGGCAGCAATAGTTGCTTTGTGTAAACACACCTATAGCGCTCTAAACCCGCAAAACGGATTTTTAACAGGAGTTCACAGATGCTGATGATCAGTTATTAAGGAGCATTTAAATCACAGCTGGTTGTAAGAAAACATGGTTTCAAGACGATTTGGAAAACTCTGATTTAAGAAGATCTAGAAAAGCAGTCAAATGGCCCCTTATTGTGTTTCATTCAGTAACTTTCTTTCAAAACAATCTTGAAAAAAGGTGTTTCAAAACAAAAATCATGTTGAGCAGTGCACATTTAAAGATAAAAGATGTAAACTAAATTAAAACATCAGTCTCAAGGAACTTTTTACTGTTTGGTGTTTCAGATATTTTAGATAAAAGAATAAGGGATCTCTACAAACTGAAACATTTTTCCCCTTTCTAAGTTTTCTATATTTATCCAGAAAATGATTAAAGCAAATTTCAAACATTTCCAGAATAGAAACCCTGAAGAAAACAGGATTTACAATGGAGTCAGAGGTTTCTTGTCAACTTGTGTGTCAGGTCACATTTAATTTGAAGTCTGACTTGATACCGTCAGCAAAATATGTTTTTTAGGATTAAGTTCCAATCTATTTAACATCAACATATTATATCTCTAAAAAACAGCTTCAGACCAGAACTGAGATCACAACCCACAGCTGTCAGAATTTCGGAAAACTAGTGACTGCAGTTTGAAGGATAAAAATCTGCAACAAAACCTGGTATCTCTAAAAGTTATGAAGGTGGGTTTTTTTTACAGAATGTGTCAGTAAGACTGAGCAGAAACACATTCAACTTTAGAGAATTCAGGAATCCAATTAACAACTACAATAACCTCCAGGAAGTGTAAATAAACCGTTTCTGCACTCGCCAGCGCTGTCCTTGAGGAAGGATTCGTGGAGCCTGCATTGTCTAACGGCTCCACTCCGAAGCACCAAAATGCTAATTAAATCACACCAACTTTCAGAACCAAATTTGACAAGGTCAGTACTAATATTAATATCTAAAAACCTTCTAAAAATACCAAACATTATTGAATTTAGCAGGCTAGTCTGCCTGTGGCCTTAAAGAATAAAGGATGGAGCATGTGTAAAAGATACGGATTAGAGCAGCGTTTCTGTTTGAGAATACAAATGATGCAAATCGAGCGGACAGACTGAGCCATGAGGAAAGCTAGAGATGACACCTGCCTGGTATAAAGTTTTTTCTGCTCCACTTCTGCTGTCTTGGCTGGTTTCACTCTATAACAAACGTTTGACATTTACAGAAAAGGGATTTTGGAGTCACATTAACACACCGATACGCAGGTCGGTAGGCAACATGGGCACTGACTGGAGGCTGCTGGGATCGAACAGACAACTTTCAGATTGCAAGACGACCAGTTTTGCAGTTTTCTGGGAGTTTGTTTCAGATTATTACCCATTTAAACACACCTTATTTAAATAGATTAAAAAACCATCCACACCAAACCGCATTAGTGCATTGTTAAGCACATTCATAGGCATGCCTAACCTGTAGGGGGCAGTAGTTCCCCCAAATCCTATGCAATCAGAATAACTTTCTAATTTCTAAATTCCATCATAAAGCAGGATTTGAGGTTGTAAAAAGAAGCAAGCAAAAAGCGCTTGGACAATAGATAATGCTAACACATCTCACACATCTCTGAGGGCATAAATGCTGTTTCTGAGTGTAAACAGAGGTCACATGTGATGTCGGAGCATTTCTGTCAAGGAAAGTGACTTGCTTAACCTAAAACTACGGTAATTTATGTCCACAAGCAAACGCTTAAAACGGAGAATTCGTTCATCATCAGTTTGGTCTGAGCTTTTAAAAAGAATTGTTTATCATTTTAAAAAATATCTTAGCTTTGAGAAATGCTCGAAATGTGATGTTCAAACAGCCATGCCCCCCACTTATTCTCTGTCTTAGTGAATGCGTCTAGGGCAGAAGGTCAAGTTAGAGAAAACAAGCTTAATGTTTCTGATAAAGATGTGTCCGATCACCAGGGTGATAGACGTCAGAGCAGCAAGATATCTACTGGACGTTCTAGCCTTTGAAGGACTGCTTCATGCTTTACTATCAGACTGGCATGGACTGGTCCTCCAGGAGCTAAACAAGAAGATTAAAGGAGATGTGCTGGAGAAGATAAACAGTGATTGCTAAATACTATTTAAGGTGTTTAATCAGAAGGGTTGGGAGGGAATGCGAGAGTTCACTCTGTCCCTCCATGTTTTGGCCAAACGTGTTCATTAAATACTTCAACGCCTAAATGACTCAGTTTCATCGTTGCTTTTGGAAGAGCTTTATATTCTGCAATAACACCAGCGTGGCTTGTCATTAAGAGAAAAAGACGAACAAGGTCGCTTTTTTGTTTTTGCTTGTTGTCATTGTAAATTAATTCTAGTGAGAGCGCACAATGGAGGCCACATTAACCTGATTTGACTCCTGCAGTGCATTAAACCGTATCAAGGAGCTTTATGGGCCTGGATGCAAACAGATGGTAGTCTGATTAAACTTTTGCAAAGAACAGAGCAAACCTCAAGGTCAGTTACAAATAAAACTCAGGGGCTTTGAAACAACTAGGCAGAGAAGTAGACATCCAAATTATGCAACTCAGTCAAAAGAGGCACAAGGGAGACAGCCTGTTTGTGAAGAAAGTAATGTTGCACAAGCTCAATTTGATGAAGTTTCCCGACCTTGACTGAATCTGTTAAAGCGAAAGTGTCCACATGGAAACCGAGGAGTTTGGGGGGGGGTTGTGAGTGCAAACACCTTGCCAGAACCTGGGGCCAAAAAGGGACAAGGGACAGCGAGACACCAGCACTTTGTTCCATGCATTGTTTGTGAGGAGATTGATTGTGAACTCTAATGGGCATGTCTGTGCATAACAATGGCTGTGTAAACAGAGCGATATGTGGAGCCCATGCCGTGGTGGGGACCCCGCCCCTCCCGCTCCTGTCCTGCACCGCTGTACCTGGTGTCAACAGGATGACGGAGGTGACGATCAGCGAGCAGATGACCAGAATGACAAGAAGGGCGATCGCTATTCCCTTCCAGTTCCTCTGCGGAGGGTTGCTGCCCACCAGCTCCTGCGGAAGACGAAAGAAGGAAGAAAGATCATCAGTAAAAGATAACACAGTTTTCCGTGAAGCCAATTAGGGCAGAAATGAACAAGAAAAACTAAAAGAGCAACATCAAAACAGTCGATGAGACGTGGTATAAACGGAGAGCTCCTGGGAAGACGAGATTGGGGTGTGAGTCAAGGACGAACATGAGTCAGAGTCACAGCTTCTCAAGGAGACGCGGTAGCGGCGGCGGTGGCAGCGGCAGGAGGGGTGGGGGGGATCCTTAATGAGCCGAGCATCAGCAGCCATCACACGCAAACGAATGTGACAGATAAAAATGGAGCTCACGACACGTCGGTGAATTGCAACGCAGAGAGGAAGCTTTGGGGCTCGCAAAACGGCTCTGAGTAATGAGCAACCTTGAGGCATATTTTATCTGCCTGACCCATGAATCCGAAGAGCAATGAGCTGATTGGGGTTTGGTATTGTTCTATATGAGAGATGGCTCCTTAAAAGGTAGCACTAAACGGTGCAAATCTCCTCTGAAACAGCGGGGAGCAACTTAAGGGGGTATACTTATACCCAAAGCAAAACAGAATTTAGTGGATTTGACACATGGTGATCTGCAGCAGGTGGTTCAGGGAAATTACTAAGCAAGCAGTAAATTTGCTCAATTTATTACAGAAAATTTATCCAGCAGCTACGTATCATTATGGGTGTACTCCAAATTTCCACTTGGAAGCTGGTATGGCCTCTGCTTTATCTTCGTAAAGTCTGGTGTCAAACCTTATCTAAAAGGGTGACATAATGAATTATTAGGACCACTTTTCAGCTAGAAATAATTTCTAAATGAAAGATTATAGTTAAACTGTATGGATAAAACATCAACAAAAACACTGAACTGAAACGTTGAGTCATCAATATACCACAAAAGAGCTTTCATACCCCTTTTTTGCATTACAACCACATACTTCAAGTTGTCTTATTGATAGAACAACACAAAGCAGAGTATAGCTATGAGCTAGAAGCGATTTATTCATTCCACTTTACTTTGAAAGCCCAAAATAATATCCAGTGAAATAATAAGGCGGTGTAGGTACCAGATATGCTCAGGGGCAATGCGGTTGCTGATAACGTCCTACTACGGCAACTACACTCGGACAAACTAGATAGTGCCCCATTTTTAACCCTGCCAAGCACTACATGGTAAAATTTAACAGAGACGTAAATGTTGATAACTGTTCCAGTGGGGATCATCAAGAAAACGTGACATCTTTTCCGGGACACATGGGCTTTTGAAAGAGTTTAGAGGTTGTTATTAAAAATAATTTGATGGATTTTCCCTTAAAAAGGGAAAAAATATTTTTTTCTGGGGTTTTTAGTGTGCCCCAAAAAAATTGATTAATGGTTACCCTATTCACCCATACAGTCTACCAGTTTGTAATCTAATCTCAGCATAAATCTAGCTGTTCCGTGAACACCTCAGAGGTTCTTTAGAGAACATTAGAGAACAAACAGCATTACTAAGACCAATGAACACGGCAGACAAGTCAGGGAGAAAGTTTTGGAGAAGTTTAAAGCAGGGTTGGGTTCTACAACAGTATCCCAAGTATGAATAGACAGATATATCAGTCGGACGATATTTACTGTTTTTTTTATACATCGGATGGTAGATCTCTTTAGTAGATATACCCTACAGCCGTATAATTTGTGTATGTTAAAAATCAACTATGAAGTGTTGCTTGTGGAAGAAAAAAAACAAGCCGCTGCAGTGGTGTAATGTTCATTACCTTGTTGCCAACTTTAAGGACTGTCTAAAACTATCCCCTGTTTGTTTGCTTATCATAATTAAGGGCACGAAATTAAGATTCAAGAGTTGGTTAAATTCAGTGTACAAAAACTGATTAGGTTGAGAAATGTTGTGCATCCAGTGTTATTAGTGTGGCATTTTATTATGTAAATAAGGCAAAAAAATGTTTAGACCTCGGCACAAAACAATTGGCAGCCATCTCTGTCGATCTCTAATTCCAAGTTTTGAACATCACACAGAGCTCTGGTCAATCCATCATCTGAACATGAAAGAGGTACGGCGCAACTACAAACACACCCACACATGGCTGTCAATTTACTGACAGGCCAGGCGAGAACAACATTAACAACAGAAGCAACAGAGTACAGTGGACCTCTGGTATTCGCAGGGGTTAGGGACCACCGTCACCCACGAATACTTGAGATCCCCTCTAGAAACGCTTATTACTGCATATTTTGATAGATCAAACACAGAATATGCATTCATACACACAGCAGAAATTGGCTTAGCACTATCACAGAAGGTAATATTCACAGTCTTCCTCATCTCTGCTCTTGGGGATACAACCAATCAGCACCAATGAATATGAAAGGTGCTCCTGGATTGGCTGCTCTGCAAACGCCAGCCAACAGCATATCAAGTAGCATTGTGCCTAATAACTTTAGCTTTCCTAGCAGCATTTTCTTTCTAATATTGTA
This sequence comes from Valencia hispanica, assembly GCA_963556495.2. Taxonomy (NCBI): domain Eukaryota; kingdom Metazoa; phylum Chordata; class Actinopteri; order Cyprinodontiformes; family Valenciidae; genus Valencia; species Valencia hispanica. The sequence continues at coordinate 41,929,295 of OY747716.1, read as the reverse complement.
GAGTTACTCTATGGAACCATCAGCGGGGGTCCGTTGTAGAGGGTTGTGACTCTGGAGGAGGTGCAGTGATCCACCGCTCAGCCGCACTCCACAAATCCGGCCTATACGGAGGAGTAGCAATAATAAAGCCAAATAGTCCTAGTTGCAGATTACATCATCACAATATGTGTGTGTGGCTGAACAATTGCAAAGGACTGCTAATAGGACATATAGTTTTAGGTGTCAGGGATTAATGGTCTGTTTATGGATCGTATATTCGGCCCTGTTCTATATCTTACTTGACTGAGAAGCAAAATCTCTTGGAGGGTGATGGGCACATTTTGCAACAAAAAAAATTGTCAGGAAAATATTGGTTAAATGTAATTCTATCTTTGGCATTTTCAGCTGTAGTGTAATAATTAGAAATTTTCCAAATCTAAAAATACCAGCCACACTATAAACATGGTGAAAGTAGCATCATGCTGTGGGACAATCATGGAAGTAAAACTGTTGGATGCTGCAAAAGATTTGTTACAAGGGTGGAGGTTCACCTTCCAGCAAGACAGTGACCCTAAACATACAATCAGAGCCTCAACGGAATGGTTTAGAGCGAGAAAGTAAAATGTTACATTGGTCCAGTCAAAATTCCGACCTAAATCCATTTGAGAATCTTTGGCAAGAGCTGAAAATTTATATTCCCATTCCATTCAGATTGAGTATAAGGTTTCAAATAATTTTAGTTGGGGGTATCAGAGTGAAGGAGGCTACAATCCTGATGAAATGCAGCAAAGTTTGAGGCAGGATGTTTATGTAGCTAAGCAGGCACATCAGCAAAAAAGTACCTGAACAAAAACTATGTTTTTCATAACCAAGTAGCCCTGAACGTCTCTCCAAATAACAAACCGCTAATTCATTAACAGCAGGGAATCTGCAGAAAGGCTCGTCAAGTATAAACTGTTAGAGCAGGATTAATATGTTTTTCAATCTATTTGTAAAGGAGAAAATGTCAAAGCAGAGCAAACACTTCAGGGACCTATGACTGCGGTGTTAATGAATACACACCGAGGCTTTAATGAAGTTGAATGGCTGAGCTGAGAAACAAACCTTTTAGTGACCTCTTTCCCCAACGTAATTGAAAAGAGTCCAGGAAATCATTAGTCTGCAGATAAGGGCAATCAGGCCCAGACTGTCCATTACACACATTCATTAAAACCAAGAACCAGTTTGTTAGTGGGACGAAAGGTTATTAAAACTTGGATTGTGTCCGTGTTGCTTTACACCTAACACATCTTTTAAGTCGGTTGGGTTTACAGTGCAGACAGTACTGAATCTGGTTTCAATTGATTTGCTTATAACTATAACTGTGTACCTTGGCTGACCTTTCCTGTATGGCCAGCAATTTAGCAATAAGTCCAACACATCTTGATGTCTTAAACAATTAAATATTAAGAGGAAGAATTGTTCCTACTGCTGCTACACTTATAGAATAAGCTAAGTTACTGTATACAGTGGACTACGACCTACAGCCAATAGTTGAAATTGCAAATACTTGTGACCCCCTCTAAAACGCTTCTAAATCCCAATTTTAATAGTTCTAACACCAACTATACCTTAATTTGCATCAGGGGTGTAACAGCACATGTATTCGTATTCAGATACGGCTCTGTCAGTTCGGTACGCACGTTTACCGAACGAATCCAGCTGTTTTCTACCTGAACACTAACAGGATGGTTATGTGCTGAACTCAGAGCGCAGTGCAACGTTCAACAGTGCGACTTTAAAAAGTGACACCAAAAAAACCCAGAAAGGATTTCGAGCTATCTCTAAACTCGGCTATTTTGGAATATTATTGGTTTCTCATGCTACAGTAGAAAAAGAAAGATGGACCGAACCAAAGTGTATCGACCAGTGTCCTTAAAACCCCAAATACGTACAGAACCATGATTCTTGTCTACCGTTACACCCCTAACATGCATTAATACGCACAGTGGAAACAGTCTTAGCACTACCAAAGAAGCTAACATCTGCAGTCTTCCTTATTTCTGCTCTTGGTGGTACAGCCAATTAGCGTCAAAGAAAATGAATGGCACTCCTGGATTGACTGGCTAGTTTCCGAATGCCAGCCAATAGCGTGTGAAGCAGCATTGCACCTTTTCAACCTGCATTTTCTTCTTAATATTTCAGTTATCTTCCATGAAAAACTTTGCGAATAATCTGGTGTTACGTTACATGGGAAAATCCGCAAACACTAAACCGAGAATAGGTTTAGGTCTAGGTCTAGGTCTATTATTATCATGTTTTTACAACACCTAGTTAGGAGATGATTGTAGATTTGAGGAACCCCTCAAACACAAAAGAAAGCCGAATTATTGCCTTAGTCCAATTGAAATCAGACTTTTGAAAAGCATGTATACACTTTAGTCTGACTGAAGTCGAACCGAACAAGAGTCGAAGTAATCCAGCTAAGGCACCCGGATAATGCGATTGGGAAATCAAATTTCTCTGCATATAACTCCAACCCCGCCTCATCCCAGCTTTTCCACAGGAAGTTATGAGACCGCGGAAGCGGGAGTAACACCGGTACACAACAACACAGCAGCAACAACCAGTGTTACACAATCAAACAGTACAGTACGTACAAAATGTACCGTGCAGCAGCGTTGTTGTCATCCAGTTTTTCACTCATTGTTCATATCCTGCTTTTACTCCATCTGCTTCACTGCTGTCAGCATGTGTTTACTATCTGTTTGACTCTGGGCAAACTAGAAAAATCCAACATAAAAGGGTGTATGTCGCCACCTAGTGTCGCGGAGTCAAACCCACTTCTTTTAATAATAGGATTTTCTGAGTAATAATCTGAATGTAAACTGAGATAAAGGCTCCCAGAATTCTGGTTAAGCTATTAGTCAGATTATTGCCAACAGTCGATTTAAATGTGCATGTAAACATACTGACTGTTTACATAATGGGAGAACAAGTGGAGGCGGGTGGAGGAGTATAAATACCTCAATGTTCACCCGGACAACAAACTGGACAGGAGACTCAACATTGAAGCCGCCTACAGAAGGGACAGAGCACACTGGACGTCCTGAGGAAGTATAGGTCCTTCAAGATGCTACATTACTTCTATAAATCATTTGTGGAGAGTAGACTGCCATCATCTGTCGGGGTAGCAGAATTAGAGCCAGGGACTTAGAATTGATAAAGAAGGCTGGTTTTGTCTTGGAGATGACGGTAGAACCTCTGGAGTAGGGATGGGCATAATTAATCGACGATCGATTAATTGATCATTAAGAATTTCATCGATGACATTTTTTTTACCGATCAATTAGCGCATGTTCTGTTGCCTAGTGAGTTTTGAGGGGATGCAATTAATTTTGCTATGTGGCAGTAATTAAACACTTTACCACCTGAGGGCGATGACTGAAAATAAAACCCACAGGCCGACTCAGTTTCTTGCCAGTTTCTGTGTATTTCAAAAGTAGCATTGTCATGAAGAGGCAGCAGCGAAGTGTGGCGTGGGACCACTTTGACTAAAAAAACAAACAAACAAAAAAGTCTCGGTTCACTGCCAACACTGCGAAGCTGTGTATAAGTAGGCTACTTAAATGCACTTCCAACCCTGGTTAGAAGCGGAGCATCCTGCTCTTGTTCTCAACCTAGCATCAAGTCGGTGTTAGCACGGAGGAGCCGAGATGCACAACGAGCAGAGAAACTTACTCACTGATTACTTTCTGAGGGAGGCTCCGCCACCCCTGGATTGCATCCTTACAGACTAGTGGAAAGTGAATCAAACAATATTCCAGATGCTTGCCAAGTTAGCACGGAGGTATGTGTGTCACAGCGACGTCTGTCCCCTCACAGCAGGTGATCTCGGCGCTGCAAGTCAGACGCGACAGCAGCCTGGACCGTCAGTCTGGTCACCAGGCTGCTTTCGCTTCTGACCCCAGCGCATTTTAACATGCTCATCTTGCTCAACAAAAATAAGTAGACTGATGCTAAAGTTGTGTATAAGTTATGATTTATTTTTTGTTGTCGTCTTTTTTTCTCTGTTAATGAGCCTAATTTATTGTTAGGTACGCTGATCTCTCTCATCCTCTTTCTCGACTCTTTTTGCCAAATGAAACACAAAACTATAAAACCTATATGTAATATATATTTTTTTTATTAAGTTATTTTTTAACGTGACTTTAAAAAAAAACTTTTTTGGTGAAGAAAAAAATATGAGCGTCAGTTGTGTTAATGAGTACCGTCTTTTAGCTGTCGACTCCGCTGCTTATAGTGCATATTTTCTTTGTGCAACTACAGTCAATTAATTCCGTTTAACTGCCACAAGAGGTGTCCCACTTGTAATGAAGATCTCAATGAGGAAACAATATTTTTCTATTCTCACTGCCTTTTAATATAGCCTATTAACACTGAATTTTAATATAAAAATATCAATGATTAATCAAAAATCAATCGTTAATTCTCCCGATGATCGATGAAGACTGTTTAATCGAATGCCAATCCCTACTCTGGAGATGATGGTACAAAGAAGGATTCTTCATAAAATAAATAAAAGTTTGAACAACCCTGAACGCCCTCTTCATGAGACAGTGTTTTCAAACAGAGAGTTTATTAGACCCTTCCTGCCCACAGATATCAGCATCTTCAACAGCTCTTTGAAGAAACTTGAATAATGGGAGCTACATTATCATTTAATTTTCCCTCTGGGATTAATAAAGTCGTTTTTGGATTTTTTAAAGAAAAATGTTTCCAAATGACTAACTTTGTCTCTCCTGTAACCAAGGGAAAAGTACATTTTTCCTACTGGCAGCACAGAGAAACAGACAAGGGAGGGGCATTCAAGGCTTTTCTCTGGGACCTAAAAAACATATTTAAAAAATCATTTCTTTAGTGTCACTCGCTAAGCCAGCAATGTCCAACTCCTGTCCTTAAGGTCCGGTGTAATGCATGTTTTATCTGTCCCTGCTGATCCAAATGGGTGAATTAGCTCCTAAGGATGTTATCAACTTCTGGAGGACCCTCTTGAAGACCCCTCTTTCTAAAGAAGGGGGAACAAAGTTATCAAAGAGATCTAATAGTGGCCTAGAGGGTGTATTCAGACCTGCACTGTTTGGTCCACTTTAAACGGACAACGGTTTGTTTCGAACGCTGGTCCAGACCTTTTATGTAGGTGTGAATACAAACAAACGAATCCTGGTGCGGATCAGAGAATCAGACCGAGACCCACTTTTTTAGGTGGTCTCGGTCCGCTTCCAAACGGACTCTGTTCGCGGTTCGTTTCAGGTGTGAATACAAACCAGTGTCTATCCGAACCAACTGTTTTCCTTTATTTCAGGTCTGCGCTTTGAGTGCCGCCCTAGTCATTGGTGTCCAATGGATGCACCGAGTGTTTACAAAATATAGTTCACTTGCAAAAGGTACAGCGTCAATGCCAACCGCACTAAACGAAAAGAAATAAATCTGCTTTTGGTCTGGACCAAACAAGCGGAGCAAAGGACTTTTCTGGTCTTAATACACACTGAAAGATACCATCTCGTGTCTGGAAATGGCCAAATTTCAGCTTGACTGGTTGGAAACTGGGAAAATAATTCTGATCTTTTGCTGATCACTGCATGGATCATACCAATCATCGTGCCGACAACAACACTCTTCATTGTGGATGCCGGTATTGGGGTGAAGACGACTTAAAGGTTAATATTTTCAGTGACAAAGTCAGAAGAAGCACATCCAGAGAAGAAGAGTATTAAAAGGAGGCTGTGTTTTCCCAAGATCTGTTGAGACACGTCTTAGGTCCATTCAGGTTGCAAAGGAGTGCAAGACTTAAGCAGATAACAAGAAGGCTAAATGTATTGCAGCAAGGTTTTCTTGTTTCTTCTTCTGCTACAGAGTATGCTACTCTCTGCTCCTAATATAGGAAAGGACTTCTCAGAGAGGATAGGTCTCAAAAATCCCTATAATTAAGGCTCTCGCTACTATTAATATGAAAGTGCCTGAAGAAAGAGAATGCACAAGTTTAACTTCCATGGTTGAACTTTGCTCTCTAAAAAAACATGAAGGTCAAAGGTGAGGCTTGCAGGGAGAATGTAGACAAAGGCCAGAACTTCTTAAATAATAAAAGTAAATTTATATTCTTGGTTGAATAAGATATTTTCATGTCCAAATTCAGTTACATCAACCTCATTTTTGTGAAATATGATCAAACCTCATTATGTGAACATTTCTTAATAAAGAATTACATCCAAATTCCTTTACAGCTGTATTATTGTGAGGTTCAACAGGTCTGAATACTTTTAAAAGAACCTGCACAAGCCCCAAATTAGCAGCTCCAGAGTTCAGTTCTGCCTCCGGACCACTTCAGTGGTCCAGTGATAAAAAAAACATGATTAAAGCTTATGAGCCAGCACACTCCAAATGTGATTTAATTTGCTTTTTCTCCACCGAAGCATCTGGTAGATTGGAAAAACTGACTGAAAACCAGCTGCCGACTTTTCTGGATTATTCACTGAGTTGAATTTGTAGGATGGAAAAAGAATACACTGGAGAACAACATTTTATGAACAATAACACCGTTCTTCAATAAATACAGGGAAAGCAAAGGTGGTGCATAGATCTATAGGGGTTGTGCAACATAAAACAGAAAAAGAGTTACACCAGTCAATTAGTTCTATTTAATGGTAAAAAGCACCAAAATCTGACCGGGATACTGATTAAGTCTCTTTATTCAGTTCAGAAACAGAATTATTGACCTAGATTGTGTGGACAAACAAGGAATCTAAGATCCATTGGCCAGCACGGAGAGTCCTTCTACATATGTAGTGCTACTAAGTGAAACACTGAACTTCAACAGTTCACATTGAGATTAAAGACTTCTCTTTACTTCATTCTGCTTTCTTCTGAAGATTGTTGAGCAGGAAGCCTTAATAAAAAAAATAACCGTGCCCTTTCAATTTCCACAGTCGGAGAGAGACAGTCTACGTTTGCAGCTTCGCTAATTAGAAACAAAGTTCGGCCGACAGCCAATTAAGAGTAAACAAGCTACTGAGTCTGCAAAACGGTTAAGAATGCTCCCATTTGTTACTAATGAACCAAAGAGCTACAGAAATAGATCAAGATTACTTGTTGAGGCAAGCAGGGGAATTGCTCAAAAGGAGAAATTGTACCAACACAGTACATGCGTTTAAAATGACGCTACAAACTGGACCGCTTGTTTTTGAAACTAAAAGAAATGAGCACAATCAGAAAAACGAGCTTTACATTTTCCTTTTAATCCTGAGCTCCAAGGCCTAATCACTGAACTCAGGAAAACAGACAGGCTGAAAACCTTGCCTAACCTTCCCAATCCCGCCTCTATGATCTATAATTATAATAACAAATTGACCAATTAGCTAGACCTGATGTGCCGAAGTAATGCAGAGGTGATTACAAGCGACAGGCAGGAAAAAGAATCGAAAAAAAATTAGACCAATGAGATGAAAAAAAAAAAAAAAAAAAAAGAAATGAGCAGCACTTCAGACCCTTCGCTGGAACAGTGCATACATGAAATGTTAGGAGGCTGAAGGAAGGATTCGCTGACAAGAAAGGGTTGAAGCGTGACCAAAACATGACACGGAGGGTGCAAACGTCTGAGGGACACAGCCCCGAACTTGAATCAAAACAAGATCCCAGTCTCCCAGTCATGTGTGAACGTGCAGAACGAACGCGGACATTACTGCTGTTTATTCAAGCCACGGAGTGTGAAACACGACACTGAGCCGGGGGTGCTTCAGACAAAGAGTCTGATGCTCCTGCATGTTTAGAAAGGCTAAATACAGATGTGCCTCCATCACTGGACAGGTCTATATTTGGAGTTATAAAATCCCCAGATCAACTCTAACCTTTAATCTCCATATATTGTCTCAAAACTCCTACCTAATCAGTGTTTTGACTTGACTTTTACTTTGTTGAGCTTTACGGCAAGAAACTTATTGGCTTAGAAGGTTTTAGCCTTCTTTAGGCTCCTTCCGCTCACATGCAGATTTGAGAGCTTCATGTCATTTACTTGTAGAGAAGGACATAACGTTTCTAACGTCCATTACAGTGGGAATAACAAAAGCTTTTTCTTAAAAAAAGGTCTCCAAATTACTGAATTACTGAATGATGTCAGGTATTTCAAGAGAGAGAGAGAGAGAGAGAGAGAGAGAGAGAGAGAGAGAGAGAGAGAGAGAGAAAGAGAGAGAGCGGCCATTCAAGGAGACTGCAGCAAACAAAGAGAGGTGCATTCCTCTGCAGGAAAATCTCAGTGTGCAGCAGCAGCGTGCAATGAGTCGGTCTGCAGAGATTCAGGCCTTCCTCGCCGACGCTCTGACAGACACGACACGGAACCTGCTGTTAGCGCACACAGGCTGCCAACCGACTGGATCAAACCTGCAGCAAGGCACAGACTATCCGGAAAGAGATCCAGCTCATAAAATAATACGATCGAGGTCTCTCCGCTCTGATGTAGACTCAAACACGTAGCTTGGAGAAAGAGAGGAAGATAAAAGTCTTTTACTTTACAAATTTAATAGGAACTAAGGATGCCTGAGGGTTTATGAAAGGCTTTCTTTTCGAGAAGCTTCTTTTTGTAGATGTATGGTTTTAAACATTGAGGTGTACTGATAAGACTGACATAAACAGAATAATAAATTCCATTAAACAGACATGATCTTTTTCTTTTCTTTTTTTAGTTGAGGCACAATGAGAACTTGTGATAATAAATCTGGAAGCACCACCTTAAACTTCTTGGGTACGTCTCTACCAGCATTTCACATCTCGATTCTGCAATTTCTGGCTGATTTTTCTCTGAAGAACGGCGCAGTCAGTCAGACTGAATGGATTCTTGCCAGATCTTGCCATGGTTCCTTGGTTTGATTTAAGTCTGGACTTTGACTAGACCATTTTAAAACATTTCTATGCTTTTATCTAAACCATTCCATTATATTTCTGTGTGTGTTTAGGGCAGAGGTCACGCTAGACGTTTATTTTGTCCATCATTTTGACCGATGGGGTCATAATCTATCTTTACTCTGCAATTTTTAAAATGATAACATATTCAATAATATTTATTTTTTATTCATTTTAAATAATATTTAATCCAAACAAGCTGAACAGATACACAAGAAAGTTAAACGATTGCTCTTAAAATACGAACAGTTCATTTGCTGTGGACAGAATGCACAGTCTAAAAACTTCCTCCTGCAATGCAGGGAGTGAAATGTGATTCTGCGTAATCAAATAGTGGGATTGGTGCAGAAGTTATTGTCATGAGGTTTCGACATTTTTCCCTTGGACTGATTTTCTAGAGCCTGAATCTGCGCTTCACTACACAACTGTAGATTGGAATTACAAGAGCCTCCTTCAGACAAAGTTTTCAAATGAGGGAACATGTCTCCAATTGAAGTGATTCGAAGAACCGGTCGTTTCCTGACCTGCCAGCTATCAGTTTAGCAGGAGGAAATCCCGCAGCATGCACTGGGCGCTCCAAAGCGTCCGTTAACTCTTCAACTCCCAGTTAGCTAGACAGATTAACTACGGTCTGAGATGCCCTCATGGGAATCTTTTTTTTATAGATTTAGTTACCTATACTCCATGCTAAAGTTGAAAATATCAGAGCGTCTGCACCAAGTGGTCAGGAGTGCGAATTGTAATTTGTTAAAATGACTGACGGCCTTCAGATTTTTCCATCACTGTTCTAAAAACGGTCAAATACAGAAAATATCCAGTTAACACGACCCCTGGTTTAGGATCAACCACTCAAGTCAACTCTCTAACTGGTCAGCAGTAGAGCTTCCTTGAGTATGTCAGAGTGTAGTCTAAGGGTGTGCGATAAGTTATATTCCATCGCAATAAAATTCTGTTTTTAAATGTATTGATATTCATTGATGCTCCCCTGGAACCAGCAATGAAGAAAATAGTAAAACTAACAATACTGGCAGTATTTAGGGTTTTCAAACATCATTAATCTGAATGTATCGTTGTGTGGCTGCAACAATCTCCTAAGAGGACTGGGGGCTTTCTATCAAGATCCGCTTTCTTCTTGCCACTCTCCTAAAAAGGCCAAAGCTACAGAATAGTTGTTACAAGACAACGTAATATTCTCATGAATGTAAATAATATAATTATACAACAATGATCAATTATGCATTGGGACAACCTTTCCAGATTGTAAAAACACCTCTTACTGATCGTGGCCGTTGTAAATAAAAGGGTGATATAATGAAACCAGAGCTCATTATGTGATCATTTCAGTTTCTGTCTTTAAAAGTTTCTCTTAGTTGAACTGTAATTTCCGTCTGTGTTGAGATGTAGTCCAGACCCAAAATTGAGGGATTTAGGATCTCCGCTTCGCTAATCCTCCTCAAACCGACTTGATTTCTGCAAAACCATGAAGACTTTAATCGTCTCCCTTCTGTTGTTTTTTTTTCCTTTTCTTTTTTTTAATGCACAGGTTCATCCTCTCTTCCACCTTTCTCACCCTAGTTTGTTTTTCTTTAAATTAAAGATTTAAACTCGCCTGGGTTTATCTGCGTGTTTCACAGGTCAAAAAGCATCGGTGCAACGTGACGGCATTCATATTCCTGTAGGCACGCTTCTCGTTCCTAGGGTGCCACGATGGGGCCGTAAATACGACAAGCTCTCGTTTGTTTTTTCCAAGACAGGAGAGCTAATTTACAAATGGACAGCATGTGTCTAAATGCATGCTTTACTTTTTGAGATTTTTCCATCCGATTTGTTTGATTCAAGTATGAATCTCCTCCGGTCCATTAGAGAGCGACGCTGAGAGGGCGCCGCTGTCAGCTGACCTCTCTCTGCAAAGTCAGAAGCAAATTGTATCTGAGAAATGTAACAGAATCACAGCTGCTTGTGGAATTTTTTTTTTTTTTTTACAGAACAAAGCAGATTTAACAAAGTAAAAAGAAACGGAGAGAATAAAAACGGTCATATATTACCGATAATTATGATTTTTATAGCCCTATAAACTCAGTACTCCTTTATATGCCAGTCAACATTGTGCAGAGGGCAATTAATCACATTTAGTCTGTTTTATCATCGCTATGGAAACAGTGGAAGGAAACCGGGTATTTATCCCTATGGCTATAGCTCTTCTGCATGGTAAACACTTAATGACATAGCTAAGCAAGCGATGAGGCACACGCGCATGGGGAACGGGTCCCCTGCTCGCATCTCATGCATAACACATGAGGGCAAATTTCAATTTGTCAATCCTCAGACAGATCCTTCTTAGGAAAACAAAAACAATACTGAATACAGCCAGAGTTTCTCCTCGTTTCGTCACCCTTTCCACGCAGCGGTGAGCGTCTCCGGGTCTGTCAGATGAGAAGAAGGATATCTGCAAAAGTTTCTGGGGATCTGCTCGACAAAAGATCTACGTTTATCTCACAGGGTGGGGAATAATCTGAGCAATAAGATAAAATTTTTAGATGCTTTTGCTCATTATTAGCTGCTCTTTGCTTAATGGACGTACACAAATTTGCTGTGACTGTCAGTTTACGCAATTTATTTACTTTGTATCGTGCAAAAAAAAAAAATTTGAGAATACCCAATTTATAAACTTCAAACTAAAATTCACAGTCAACAAAATAGTAATTTTTACTGTACCTTCATTATAGCAATTCATGCAAAAACTAACATTTTGACCGATTTTAGGTTTACATTTATTGGATTATAAATCCAGGAGCGCCACTGATTTTCCTTGGTACTGATTGGCTGTCCCCCCCCCCAAGAGTGAAGATAAGCAAGATCCTGAATGTTATTTCAACTGAGTTTATAAATGCATATTAAGGTATATTTGGTTTTTGAACTGAAAATGAGGCGGTTACTGTACAAGAGATTTTAGAGGAGGTCTCAAGTATCTCAGATTTTAACTACTCACAGGCGGTTGTGGTACCGGAGGTTAAACAGCAAATATTTTTTTATTCATAAAATAAAAAGAAAAAAGCAGTCTGTGTCTTTCCAATGGGATTTTGTTTGATTGATGTGTGATCACTTATTGGCATCACAGAAACAAGCATAGAGTGAGCACTTCCACATTACTTAAATATCAGCTATCCTGACGTTTGTGAGCATAAAGTTTCTCAATTAAGACAACACGTTTATCTTTGGTTTTTACTTTTTGTGTCCTCTGTCATATCTCTTAAGATAAATTAGTCCTTCCAAATGTTTCTCCTGCATGTTTACCAATGACAATTAGCTGTTTCCATCCACAACATGTTAATATAAATTATTCTAGTGATGCAGTTGTTTGTTTACTGGAGTAACAATGCTGGTCAGAACAGGCAGAACTGACATGGCAACAAGGTAGGACTGGGTGGTATGGCAAAACTTTCACATCATGGTTTAAAAAAAAAAATCATATCTGTTTTACAGTATTGGATGGAATTTTTTTTTTAAACCATACAAGACCGTTCTTACCCACATTATCTACACATAAGTATGGGATTAAATTGGCTTTAAATAGCCCATTTTATTGTCATATAGACTGTATCATGTATTTTTCATGTCCATTCAAAGGTAAATGCTACTGTAAAGAATTAGAATGATAATGATTGCAGTCAAAATAGAGCATTTTTATTTAACATAGTTTGCATAACCAGTGCAATTAACCCTCTATCATTAAACATCCTATGAGGTATTTTAACTGGTAAAACGCTAGGAAAGAAATCAAACATATTTTTTTTTCCTTTTGTAAACCAACAAACATTGAACAAATTGTTATTACTGAAAAGTTAGGCTACACAATATCTTAACAAATGAACACCATTGTGTTCGACATCTCGATCAAGTGCTTCCTGTTATTCCTCATATGCAGTCCTTTTAAGGAACATATCTTAAATGGTCATGCCGGCCATCGGCTGGCCATGCCCCCCGTGGCCTAGCAGCGGGGGGCCCTCGTCGGCCGGTTCCTGGTGCAGATCTGTGCAGATCTCTACAAAGTCCCTATATGTCCGCTCATATCTCGTAAATGCTCCTGCTGATGGTATTATTGGACAGAGGAATAACCCATAGTTTGCTGGCCTCTGTTATAAATCATAGATGGAACCATGTCCGTAGGGAAGTATACAATACTTTGAAGTTGTGTGTGGTTTTTCACACTGTGCCACTATGTACAAAACTTTATATGACCTCATTGAGCATTTGCAGGTGTAGCAACCAAAAGCAAAATATGTCTCGTCATATTTTCTACTCTTTGGCTTAGAAGGAAGATGATTTAGAAGCTTATATGTCGATGTTTTATCTTCTGCTTTGCATTTATGTGGGGGCCTTGTCAAAAACCTGTCAGTTATATTAGCTTCACCCCCCCGCAATGACATGCCCTACGGAAAGCCACAGAAAAAAAGGGATGATGGTCTTTATTGTTAATAAATAAAGAAACAATATCTAGACCTCATGCAGCATATTTAGAGTAAAATATTTGATTATCTTCTTGTGTGGATATGTCACAGGCTGACTCCAATCTCAAACCCGTCCCCTGTGATTAAAATTGGATCCAAATGGATCAAACACAACAAACTCTACAATAACCTGCGTGGGTTAAGTCAATAATGCTGTCTGCACGATTTTTCCATCTCAATATGTTTCAGAAGGCAAAGGTAAACTTAAACATGTGCACCGTATAAACACATCACCTAGCAGCAAACTTTTTGCTAGTTTCACCCTGAAGACTTGAAGTGAAACAGATTCATCACTTTTGCTGATTGCCACCGACAGATAATCTAGCAGCAGTTTTTGTATCTCTGTTAACAGTGGGCAAGTCTTCAATCAGCTGCAGATCAGTTGCTCAGACACCCGCACTGGTTACTGCACAAAAAAGCAGCCATTCTTCTTTATGATAAGCTTGAACAAAAATAGTGTAATATTTAAGGCATTTATTTCTTATTACAGAGAAAGAAAACGCAGTTTCAGTGTCTCTAAAAATGTGAATATTGTGAAAAATTTAACTTTTGCAAACTTATGGTGTCACACCCTATTCAGCTTATTAACTAGAAACACCTGAAAAGGTTTTCCTGAGCCTCCAAATGGTCTCAGTCTGGATCAGCAGGACACAATTACTGGGAAGACTGCTGAGTGGACAAAAGTCCAGAAGAAAGTCAATGCTGCCCTCTACAAGGAGGAGAAGAACAAAAAATCACTGATAAAAAAGTTACATTGAAGGATAAAGTGTGGTAGAAAAAGGTGCACCGGGAAAAAGGGAAAACCACAGCTAGATTGTTCCGTGCTTTCAACACTTGGGCTGATCTGGCGCTTGAATTATTACCAGTCTCCAGGACAACATCAAAACCCTCATGAGAAGTCGTCTGTCCGAAGCAAAAGTCCAAAACCTCACCACAAAAAAAAAAAACCTCTCTAGCAATCCCACTTGAGAGATTTGATTACGCACAAACCGTTGCGCAATTTTGGTCCATGCAGACCAGGAGGAAGTTGTGAGACTGTCCGTTCAGCAGGTTAACTGTCAATATTTAAAGTGCAGTCATTTAATTTATTGTTTAAAAGTCAATGCTATGATTTTAGAAACTGATGGATGAAAATACACTCACTCACACTCACACACACCTACACACACACACACACCTACACACACACACACGATAGATTTTTCTTTTTTCTTTTATTTCAATCATCCCGTCTCAGAGTTGACCTGAATTCAAACTCCAAATAAAGAGTAAAATGTAAAAAGAAAAAAAAAAAAAAGATGGCAGGCCTCGGGCAGGCTGACTCACTTTGAACTATGGCAACCGAAGTCCAATCATCACAAATCTGCTTGGACATTAACAAAAATATTCGCATTCAGACGAAGTTTAAGCTTTTTGGCAGCCAACACTCCATGTGGCTCTGCTATGCAACAGAGGACGGAATAGGTTGAAAATGATCTCATGCCCACTTTTACATCCAAGCTAGAACAGCATATTTTTCATCATTAATAGAGGCGAATAAAAACAATCCTAGGTTTCTTTTTAGTACAGTTGCCAAACTTACACAGAGTCATAGCTCTGTTGAGCAAACTATTCCCCCAGCTCTTAGCAGTGATGATTTTATGAGATTCTTCATAAATAAAATAAATTTTATTAAAAATAAAATCATTGGCACCCTCCCAAACATGATTACTTCTTCCTCAGTAAATGAGTCAGTATCGGAAAGAACTGTAGAACCTCAGTATTGCTTAGGCTGTTTTGATTCAGTCGAGCTTTCAGAATTATCAAAAATATTAGCCTCATCTAAACCTTCAACTTGTATTTTGGACCCAATCTCAACCAAATTATTTAAAGAAGTGTTCCATTTGGTTCCTGGCCCCATTTTGGATATGATGAATCTATCCTTAGTAAACGGATACGTACCACAGGAATTTAAAATAGCTGTAATTAACCCTTTACTCAAGAAACCTTCCCTTGATCAAGATGACTTAGTGAATTACAGACCTATATCTAACCTTCCTTTCTTATCCAAAGTCCTTGAGAAAATAGTTGCTAATCAAGTCTGTGAACATCTAAACAGTAACGAGCTGTTTGAAGAGTTTCAGTCAGGTTTTAGAACTCATCATAGCACTGAAACAGCACTGGTGAAGGTTACTAATGATATTCTCATGGCCTCAGATAATGGACTGGTGTCTGTTCTGGTTTTGTTAGATCTCAGTGCTGCTTTTGACACAGTCGATCATAATATTCTCTTAGAAAGGCTTGAACATGTTGCAAGGATCAAAGGAACAGCACTAGGCTGGTTTAAATCATATTTGTCTGATAGATTCCAGTTTGTTCATCTAAATGATAAATCATCTTCACTCTCAAGGGTTACTTGTGGAGTTCCACAGGGTTCTGTCCTTGGACCAATTCTTTTCACCATATATATGCTCCCAATTGGTAGAATCATTAGACAGCATGGGATAAATTTCCACAGCTATGCCGATGATACACAACTATATTTATCCATAAATCCTGATGAACCCAGTCAGTTAGGTAGATTACAGGCATGTCTGGAAGACATAAAAGCATGGATGACCCTAAACTTTTTGCTTTTAAATTCAGACAAGACAGTAGTTGCTGTCTTTGGACCAGAAGTCCTTAAACAGAAACTGATTAGTCAATCACTTCATCTGGATGGCATTAAATTGGCCCCCAGTAATAACGTAAAGAACCTTGGCGTTATTTTTGACCAAGACTTGACATTTAAATCCCATATTAAACAGGTTTCTAGGATTTCTTTCTTTCACCTCCGGAATATTGCTAAAATTAGAAACATCCTGTCCAGGAGTGATGCTGAGAAACTAGTCCATGCATTTGTTACCTCAAGGCTGGACTACTGTAATTCTTTACTATCAGGAAGTCCACAAAATGCCATTAAAAGCCTTCAGTTGATCCAAAATGCGGCAGCAAGAGTTCTGATGAATATTAAAAAGAGAGATCACATTTCTCCTGTTTTAGCTTCCCTTCATTGGCTCCCTGTTAAATCCAGAATAGAATTTAAGATCCTTCTTCTTACATACAAAGCCCTTAATAATCAAGCTCCATCATACATCAGAGATCTAATTGTTCCATATGTTCCTAAAAGAGCACTTCGCTCTCAGACTGCAGGTTTACTTGTAGTTCCTAGGATCTCTAAAAGTAGAATGGGAGGCAGATCTTTTAGTTATCAGGCTCCTCTCCTGTGGAACCAGCTCCCAGTTTTAGTCCGTGAGGCAGACACTCTGTTTACTTTTAAGGCCAGGCTTAAAACTTTCCTTTTTGATAAAGCTTATAGTTAGAGTGGCTTAGGTCATCCTGAGCTATCTCTGTAGTTATGCTGCTATAGGCTTAGACTGCTGGAGGACAGACTTACCAATTTTCTTCACTCTGCTACTTCCTTTTCTCCTACGACTCTCCAGTTGTATTACAGTACATTCTGTTATTTCGACTGTTAACTTTGTTTTCTCTCAGTGTTTTTCTCCCCATCGAAGATATACCTGGTCTGGTATCCTGCTTGGCTGCAATGCCCTGTTGGACGGGGGGCATCGACTGGAATGATCCTCTCAGTAACTGAACATCCACTGTGTCCTGTTATCAACTTTTTACTTTCTGTAACATAGAAAGTTCTCTTATATCGGATCTTCTGTTCCTTCTGTGTTCTGCTCTGTCTTCTCAAACCCCCAGACGGTCGTGGCAGATGGCCGCTCCTACTGAGCCTGGTTCTGTTGGAGGTTTCTTCCTGTTAAAGGGGAGTTTTTCCTCTCCACTGTCGCTACATGCTTGCTCAGTATGAGGGATTGCTGAAGGATTGCTGTGGTTGGAAATCTGCCCGACCTCACGCCAATGACTGACGCAATCTGCTGGGATTCCTTAAATAGGAAACTTTTTAACTGATTGGAATGTTTGTATAATTGTATTGAAATGACTTCTTGTTAAGTGCCTTGAGATGACATCTGTTGTGAATTGGCGCTATATAAATAAACTGAATTGAATTGAATTGAATTTGGTAGAGGACCTATTGTGCAGTGGGCCTGGGAACCTTTTCATTTGCTCTTTGAAATACCAGTACATATTTAAAGAAATGGCTTGAATTCTCTGCTTGAAAACTCAAAATGGGCCCTCAATCCAGACTGCATGGCTAAATCAACACACAAAGACAGTAAATCAACATTTTTTCCATGACCTTTTCAGTCGTCAGACAGAAAACCTGCGAGGTGAGCTAAAGGGGAGATGAACCTGGACAATCCAAACCAAAGACCACCTTCTTCCAGCCATGGCTGCTGGAAGCCGGGAGGCGTAAAAAGAAAATAAGCTGCCGAGAAGACATCCAGAGCTCAGAATATTGGCTGCATAAAGATCAGTTTAGTCTTTCTTTCTGCTCACCTGCTACTTAGGTTTTATGAGATGCAGCTTCGCTGCTGCTCAAGCTCACCAGAGTGTTTTGCATGGAAACTTCCCATCTGGAAACTAACTAGAAAGTCATCTGAGCCACTGTGGGAAAAAAAAAGAAGAGTGGGGTAGAATACAGAAAGCTAGAGACAGGAGAGACAGACTGGAGAGAGCACTCCACTGCAGAGTGTTGTTTGTCCCCACGGCGATTGGTATTCACAGCGGCCGGGCGGCAGCGCCGGCGTGTGCCGCATCTCTACAGAACAATTTCAAATTGAAAAGCATCTTTCCCTATTGTTCTTATCCATCAGCCTTCATTCAATAACACACACTTGTTGTAGCTCTCCTGCAAAAATAAATTGCAGTCATGGAAACAATATTCATCGGCGACCACGCTCGTTTCCGGGAAATAAAAATGCCCCACAAGCCATTGCTTCCACGAGCGGGCGTCTAATAAAAAGAGGCTGCTGCTCTTGTTGATGTTTATCCAGACTAATGCTTTCTGGCCCTGCTGGGTTTTTTATGCCTCTCTCTGACAGAAAATATGACCATTGATGTCCACAGAATAGACTCCCAGTCTCTTTCATATCAGAGTGTTTGGCTGAAGTGCTCTCAGAGCGACAAAGGCCCGGAAGCTGACGAGAAAGTATTTTTCTTTCCGCTGAGAATAAAAATGAAAATCACCTGATTTCACCCCTAACAAAATAAACCACTGCTGTCTGGGGATGTTTTTGGGCTCTCTGCACTCCCAGAGGTGGCTAGTTACACATTTATGAGAGGTCACGTACTAGGACCAACACAACGTCGGGGGACAACCAAATCCGCACAGCAAGTTTTCTGCAAAGGCCCACAGGACTGAAAAAGGAGAGGATTGGTTTTCTGGGCACAGCAGAGTCCATTCAGTAAGTTCGAGTGGCCATATTGCCACATTTTCACCGTAACTTCACAGAGATAGTCTGGTTCCTTTAACTTTTATTCACATTTTGTCCCATTTCAACCACAAACATTAACAGGATTCTTTTTTTAGAAAAATTTAAACTGGCTACCCTTTGCCATATGTTTCGGTCATGTCCCAGTCTCACCCCATTTTGGTCCTTAACATTTGAAGTGTATTCAGTGATTTCAGGCCTACATATCACTCCCTGTCCTTTTATCAGACTTTTTGGTATTTGGTCAGAAGGGATTCCTCTGCAACAGCCCCAATAAAATTGTATTGCCTATTCATCGTTAATGGCTCGACGACTCATTCTTCTACACTTGGAAATTGACAAACTCCCCACCTTTGGCACATGGATATGTGGTGTCATGTCTTTCCTTAAGGTTGAAAAGACCAGATATACAGTAAATGGATCAATGGGCAATCTGGCACCCCTTTATTTCTCATGTGGAACAGTTGACTATGCACTGAGACTCTGTGTTCTTGTCAATATATGTGTGATAAGTGGGTAACTACTCTGTGGGCATTTATCTTATTTTTGTATTTATTAGCTTTTTTAGTTTTTGTCTGTGATGGTTTATTCTTTGTTTGCGTTTGAAAACTCAAAGTTACACTGATCAAAAAAAGAAAAGAAATGGTTTCCTACAATTTTTACTAAAAGTTTGAAAAGTGTGGTCTGCATTTAAACTTACCTCCATATACTCTTCTATCCTTAAATAAAATCAATGTGTAACTAATAGCCTTCAGAAGTCCCCTGTTTAAAATGTTATTTCTAGGGATGCACCGATATGAAAACTTGGGCCGATACAGATATCCGATATTAATCCCGCTGTTATGGCCGATAACCGATACGCACCGATATGGTATACGGTATATTTCCCTACATTTTCAACACCGTGGAAAATCAACCACACCATCTACATCGCTTCTCTGCTTGAGCTAAACACCCCCACATTCCTGCGCCGCATCACTATCGCTGTCACATAACCAAATAAACACCACATGGATAACACCCCCCTCAAAACAGAGACAGAAACGTCAAAAAGATGGAAATAAATAAACATTGGTTGTTAATATTGGCCCTCTGTTACTTATTGGACCGATGCCGATATGTTAAAAAAACGCTTAACATCAGCAGATACCGATGTTGATGCCGCTTTATCGTGCATCCCTAGTTATTTCCAATATAAATGCGGCTATTCTGTGGATAAAAAAGGGAGTAGCATGACAGAACTGAAAACTTAGCAAGAGACTAGGCTGTCCACCTAAACTAAGAGACGGCCTGGGAAAGGATTAATCAGAGAGGCAGCCAGAAGGCACAGTGTGACTTTGGATGAGCTGTGCATATAATATAAGCCTAGAGTCAGAACCTACAACCACCAAAAGTAAATCTTTTTGAAAAAATTTACATTAAGGAGTACTTTTACTACGCCGTGCTTTCTATTTTTACTTGAGTAATATAATTATGAAGTAATGCTACTCCTACTTAAGTAACATTTCTGTATATTTAACCCATTGTGAGTAGCTTCACTGAAGAACAAACATGTTTTAATCATAAATGCATAAGATACAAACACACGTACAGTTTATGTTGAAGTGAGACCTCTTGTTTTTACATAAGCTTTGATATTTTAAAGCTATTTCCTATCTGCTGAGTCTGCTGTGCCAATTGTAGATCAAGAATTATGCTGGCAAGATTAGTCGATTAGTCGTGATTACGTCAACAACCAAACTTGTCGGCGACTTGTTTATTTCTTTAGAGCTTTGTTTTTCTCTAAAAACTGCCGCTGTTCCTTCTGCTGCTTTGTCTGCCTTTTTGCTCTCGGTACTTACTTTTACTTAAGTAAAACTATGTACAAGTAGTGCTACTCTTACTCGAGTACAAATTTTGGTTATTCTACCCACCTCTGTCTTCATGTTTTAACACACTTTTTTTTTTATTTAAGTTGAGAGTAAGTGGTCTTCCTTTTTGGGGGGATTTAGTATGTGGATTTGACAGTCAACTGAGGCGGCTTCAACACTTTGTGTACAGTGGAGCCCCGGTATTAGCGGAGGTTAGGGACCACAGCCAGCTGTGATTGGCTGAAATACCTGAGAATCCCTCTAAAAACACTTAAAACTGTCTATTTGAATAGTTCAAACACCAAACATACAATAATGCACATTAATACGCTCGGTGGAAACCATCTTAGCACTACCCCAGAAGCTAAAATCTACAGTCTACAGTTATCTCTGATCTTGGGGGTACAGCCAATCAGTGCCAAGGAAAATGAATGATGCTCCTGGATTGGCTGCTTTGCAAACACCAGCCAACAGCGTGTCAAATACCATTAAATCTGTTTATTTGAGCTTCTCAAGCTGTATTTTCCTTTGAATATTTTAGATATGCTCAACGAAAAAAAAAAATCGGCGAATTTTCGGCAAATAATTTGGAGTCTGGTTTGGGGAAGCATCATCTGCAAAAACTGAACCGTGAGCAGGCGGGGGTCCGCTGTATTTTCACCGGCGCTCACATCTTTTGTTTTGCTTCCTGTGAGTGTAGTTTTCATTTTCAACACTGGATTGTGAACACTCAATGGTGAAATGTGTTAGCAACAGCATCACACTGGCCCAGTCAAAGTCCAGAGCTAAATCCAATGGAGAATCTGAGATAATACTTGAGAATTGATTGTTTACAGAAGCTCCCCATCCACTCTCACGAAGACTGAGCTGTTCTGCAAAGATGGATAAGAAGACATTTTAGTGTTTGGGTGTGAAAGCTAGTAGAGAATCGCCGCTTTGATCACAGTGAAAAGCGGTTCTACAAAGTCCTGATTCTGAAGGGCAGAATACAAATGCAGGCCCCAAGTGTTGGGTTTTATTTGACAAAAATAATCATAATAAAATAGAAAAGCATGTATTTTCTTCCATTCCACAATTATGAGCTACTCTGTGTTCTATCACATAAATCCTAATCAAATTTAACGAACTAAAACAGCAGACATATTTATTCCTTACCCTCTGCTTGGTTACTTGTTCATGTTGTTAGGAAATGAGACCCTTGAAATCTTAAAAGCAGACCCTGAATGATTCAACGGATTTTAAAGAGGTCTATTTATTAAATAATCGCTCGTTAAAGCGCTTGTGTTCAATCTTCATTTAGCATTTGGCTGCTCGTTGAACAAGCCGTCCTTCAGGAAAGTTGTGCTGCAGGCTTGACAGAGTTCCAGTTGGAAATGAGTTTTCAGGCTTTTCCAAAAGAGATTAAAAAAACAAACAATTTAGCTCTATTTTTTAATCTGCCGATACTTTAAATTTTGATTAAAGGTGAATTATGGATCTAATTCCTACCGAGATGTGTCAAGAAATCACGAATCTCAAGTTTCACATTTTGAATTGAATTACCTAAGTGAATAACATTCTGGACAATATTCCAATCTTTTGAGATGCTGCTGTTGTTGTTACAGTAATAAAGGAATGTTTTGCAGGACAGAATGACCAGCCTGGACAGGAGCGTCCAGCACGGTCCGTTGGTTTGCTTTGTTCGACAGTGGACCCAGCTGTTTGAACAGACGAAGAGAAATTAATCTGAGGTTTGAGTGTTTGCTCTTCTGATTGTTGGGTAAATGTAACGGCCTCTACAGCTAGAGACCTCAGTGTGTGTTGCCTTATGAAGTATAAAGGAAAAGAGAAGCAGGCTTCTCTCTCTCTGCTCGGCTGCTGCGGAGGTTTTACAGATCCTACAGCTCGCTCCATGTTGGGGAACACGCCTCTTTGAACCCAGACGGTTCATTAAAATGTCAGGCCATGAACTGCACTTCCTATACTAGACTTACTGAAACATCACGTCATAAAGTTTGGACTCTTTCTATACCTCTAGTTTAATAGTTGATCGAAAATATTGAGATTTTTAACATGTGATGCTGGGAAAATATTTATCTCTACAACTTGCTTCTGTTTTTTAATCTTAGCTTAGCCCTAGCTGAAAAAGTAATTGCTCCCTAAATTCAAAAACTGTTTGTGGCACTGCTAATTAGACTTTTACATCACAGAAGAATTGTTTTATTTGACACTTTTTTTTAAGCATGACCTGTCTGTTTAAGGTCAAGGTTGTCACCGTACTAAAGTTTTAAACTCGATAAAGACAGTAAGAAAAATACTCTATACAAGAGATTGCGCTACAATTAATTTTGTTTTTGTGGTCAACTAAGGTCAAATACATAAAAGGTCAAATACATAAAATATGCGGTTAATGTGACTCCTGCTCGATAATATGGCATCATTTTTAGAAAGTACAGATTTATTTCTAGTTAGGAGCAAAAAATATGATTAGTTACAATATGACAATGATTTAACCACCCTAATTAGGACAAAACCAATAATTAGGGGGAGAAATCAGCCCTCGTTTAGAAAAATATATAACTTAAAAGTGTCACTTTCCTGTCTGCCAACACAGTAGACAAGATAACATTTAGTATAACTTAATATTCTTTCTGGAAGTGTGTACCTTTGATTCAGTTGTGCAATTATTTTAGTGTACTATAATTGTTTATCTTTAGTGAGCCACTCTGGACTTCCATTTATCAATTTGCTCTTTATACAAATACATTTTACTACTGAGGGACAAATGAAGGATTTTTCTACAGTAAAACAAATGTTAATCATCCATCAGCTTATTAACATTCTCCTGTGTTAATACGTGCCACAGTAGAACGGAGCGTTGCGTGGTTCAAAAGTTCGCAGCTGGGAAGCGCATCTTGACGGACCGATAGAACTCCGTCACTGGACGGTTTGTGAAGCTAATATTTAAACAGATAGCGTTAGCTTATGTCGCCCGGGAGGCTTACTACCGTAGTGTTGCAGATACAAGACCTTTACTGATCTTTTCATGTTTCTCTCAAAAGGTCGCAGGCCAAGGTGGGCGGGGCCATAGATACAAATTTTCTCTGACGTAAAAGAACCTGGCTTTTTCAGACTCGCTCGTTTTTGCCGTTTATTTCCCTTCAGGGGCTAAAGCAGGCGATGGGGGCTGGAGAAAAATTTTACATGCAGCATGCATATAAAACTCAGTAACCGATCATATCTTAAAAACAACAAGTCTCACACAGTTTCTCGGTGAACGAGACCTTTAAAATATGAACTCTGACCTTAAAGGAGACGAGTGAGGCATGCTGAGCTTTAGATGCTGTTCTGGGTTTTTTGTAACGTCCCAGAAGAGTTGTCGATGCGCTTTTGGAGTAACTTTGGTTGTCTAGCAACTCCTAGGAAGGGTTATTCATAGCTTCTCCATTTCAGGATCAAGGCTCTTATTGAAGTTCACTGTAGTTCCAAAGCCTGAGAAATAGCTTTGTAACCCTTTTAGACTAATAAATGTCAATGAATTTGTTTCTTTTTTTTATGCTTTTCTCACACCGGGCCAACGTTGTGCTGCTTTTCTTTAAGAATACTTAATGTTGTCCGAAAGGTTCCATTTAAGTGATTTTGTGATCAACAAGTCAGGTAGTAATTAAACAGAGGTGTGAAAGTGACCTCCTCTCATAAAATGTGGTTAAATCAGAGTTAATTGATGATTTAACGAGGAGGGGGGAATTACTTTTCACTAAGGGTGAGGCAGTGTAACAAAAAAGCAAAAACAGAGGAAATCTGTTAGGTGGCAAATACTTCTTTTTTTACTGTTCAGTAATCAGCAGGAAATATTAATAGAAATATTGAATCAAAGCTTTTTGATCTGTTCCATTGATTCAAGCTTTTTTAAAGGTGGAAGCAGACAGACCCTGACATCCAAGACTCGCTGCCCTTCTTTTGAAAAGCGAGGCATCATCTCGCTGAGATCTACTGTAACGAGCTCTCTGAGGCCTTGACACAGGTGTTATGGATGCCTGCAAGTCTGGCAAAGTGTAAGAAAAGACCTCCAACCTGTAGAGACATAAATCATTCCAGAGTACAAGTCAGGTGGATAAAAAAAAAAAAAGAACAGACAGCCTTTGACAAATTCAGGAATTTCACATGAAGGGAACTTCCACAGCTGCTTGGAATCAGGGATCTGGCTTGCATGTTAGGAAGAAAGTTTCCTGTCACAAAAGAAGCTCAATGCAGTCACACGACAACTTTGATTTGACACAATATTGGGTTTCCTACTACTAGTGATGCTTTATCCAATTTGGGTTCAAAATATGCTTTTATATCAGCCAAAGCTGGTCTACATAAGCAATTTCTTGATTTACTTGGGTCAATTTCTTCAAATGAAAGCTCAGATTTGTTTCCCTAAGCAGAATTTATGATGGCCCTTCTGTAATGTTTCATGGTTTATTCATATATTCATGGTTTTCTACATTTACCACAACTTGTTTTACAGATAAATAGTGACACAACAATTAATACATTATATAACTGAATCAGTTATTTTATCAACAGATAGAAGAATTAGCACTTTCATAATAAAGTTTTTAGAAATTTATGAAAAAAATATATATATTTGATTTATTGTTAGATAATAGCAAAAATATAGCTACTAATGTGTCTAGACTTGGCATGGAAAAGTTATCAGGTTGGCCCTTCAAAATACAGGTTAAAGGTTGGCTTCAAAATTAGAAGCATAGATATTCCAAATTGCATAAAATTTTTAGTTGAGCTTTTAGTTTGGAATGTTGCTAAACCAGTCCTGAAAAGGGGATTATGTTGCCCTTTCAAAATAAAACCTTGACTATTTTATAGTCAATAGCAATTTTTTTTTTTTTTTTTTTTTTACGTGTCCTGTTTGGCAGTGTGGAGCTCAGAATTGGTGTCTGAGTACCAAGTAGAAGCCCAACAGATTTACTTTCACAAGCGGAGCAGTACAGCTTTTGCTATAGTCCTCCACTTGATATATGTGTGAAAAAGCTTTATTATGAATTGTTGGGGTTTTAATTTCCTGATGTTATGGACACGGAGACGGAAAATTAGGGAGAAGAAAGAAGGAAGATGAAGAAGAGAGGTAGGAAACAAAAAGTCAAGAGAGAGGGTGAGTTGAAAATACAAGAGAGGAAGGGGAACAAAGAAAACACAGGAAGACATTGAAGTCTGCCTCCATACCCACAGGACGGCAGAGAGAGGGGAAAAACGAAGCAAAACACGAAAAAGGAACATCGACAAAACAAACCAAACATTGTGAACTAAGAATTACACAACCACATCACACAAAAATAGATATAAAAATACAACAACAATGTCACAGAAAAACTCATGGTACCAATTAATCAAGCTCTAGTAATGATGACCTCAGCCCAAGAATATATCCTTAAACACCAGAGACCCCATATCTATGTGTGTGTGTTACCATGCTGGTGCATATAAGGTTTCTCCATAAGAGTGTTCGATAGCTGGTGTGAGCAGGCATCAATCCGTCTCCCAGGAATCGATGCACACATGAAGGAGATCGGAGCAAAGACGTCCAAAGGACCCCCAGAGCCCCAGGCGGACCCAGGTGGGGCCGACCGCTTCCCCCAAGAGTGGAGCAAAGGAGAACCCATGGGGAACATCCAGCGGCCACTATACAGGGGCCCGGGGGGCAGCAGTGACGAGCCCACGGGCCCCGCTGGCAACCGGCCGCGCCAGGGCGGGCCGGTCAATGGACCGGGAGAGCCGGGGTCCAGGAGCACCCCACCCCCCAGCAGGGACCCGACAAGGGACCGGCCGACGAGGGGCCCCCGGCACTGCAGGGGCCGCGGCCGGCCGCCACCGCCGCCTCCACCCTAGGCCAATCCCCACCGCCAACATCCCAGCGCCCCACCGATAGCCGCAGGGGACGGATAGCATCCCCAGGCCGGGCTCAGCCAGCATCTGGAAACCAAGTTGTACCAGCTCCCGGGTCCTGATCCCGCGCAACGCAAATTTTGGTTTCTGAATTATGAAGTTGACAAGGCCAGGGACAAAAATGTAGATTGTTAGTCTTTAAAAATAAAGCACATACATTCTCTTCAAAATGAAGACTAAAGATAGTCTTCAAATTAAAAGTCTAAAGATGTAATTGGGTAGATTACAAAAGTTTGTTCCACATTAACAACATGACAAACCAGTCCTGTAAAGGGGATTATGTTGTCCTTTAAAAAAATAGTAAAACTATTCAGAGTAAAAGCTTTAATGTTTCACAGGTTAGATATTTGCAAAGATAGGTTGTCACATGATTTTTGGATTTAAATTAGGTTGGCCTTTAAAAATAAAGCTTAGCAATGCCCATTTAAAAAGTCTAGATAAAATTTTTTTTTAGATTCTTGCGAAAGCAGGTTCCTAATGTGACTAAAACCAGTTCTGAAAAGCGGATTTTATTGGCTTTTCAAAATAAAGCTTTGAGATGTTTTGAAACAAAAAGCTTTTATATATTAAAGTTTAGATATTTGCAAAAATAGAACCATTAAGTCTAAATTAGGCATGAAAAAGTAAACAGGTTAGCCTTTCAAAATAAAGCTCAAGGAAGCTTTATTTTTCACAATATTTAATTGATCAGATTCTTGCAACAGTACGTTGTATTACTAATGTAACTCAACCAGTCCTGAAAAGGGGATAACATTGCCCTCTTCAATTTTTCAAAATAAAGCTTTGATATTTCATAGTTTATATTACTATAAAAGTAGGTTCTGTATTCTTAGGCTAAGCCACAGAACTTGATTATTAACCTTTGAAAATAAAGCACATACATTCTTTTCAAAGTAAGTGTCATGTTACCATTAGACAGATATATGCAAATTGACGTTACACGTTACTAGCTTATTCTAAGTATGCCTATTAGCTTGAAATTTTACATTTTTATTTACATAAACTGTGGTCGACCCTCCATAGTCATGCGCCATCTTAAAATACGGTAGCTGTTTAGGGACATACAAGGTAAATACAATTCACTGAAATATCAAGTTGTTGGTAATTGAAAAAGGTAGCTTGAGATATTTTTAGAGCCAAATATTATTTTTTTCTAATTTACTATTAGCATCGTTAGCTCAACGACAGCCTCTAATGTTACAAATGTGGGCGGAGCGTTTGTGTAGAAGACTTGCCAATCACACGTGATTGGCTCTGGAACCAGGAAGTATAGAGGCGGGACAGATTGTAAACAATGACTACGTCCCTCTGCGTTCTTTTTAAAATTATAAAAACTTGCAACCACCCAGCCGGCTGAGAAGGAAATCCGTTTCAATGTAACCTTCCTTCCAATATGATTCAGACATTGTAATGTCTCAATCATGTTGGAAGGAGGGTTACATTGAAACAGATGTGATTATTTCAGATGTGATCATTTCATTTCTCTTGTAAATATTTCACTGTAGAAATCTTACATATTGCAGACACCATCGAAATTACTTCATGGATTTTGATCCTTATTGTTTTTCACCAAATCACATAGTGAATAAAATGCTTCCCCAAACCAGACAAGCAGCAGAAATGTTTAATTTACCTTTAAATTACGACTCTGTTAACACAACATTTACATTTTGAAGGTTTTCCTTAGTATATTCAAGTTTGGAAAATGCAGCCTTTTGCCTTAGGCCGGCCCTGGTTATTCCTTCAGTTACTCTGTGGCTGCAATCTGAAGAGTTTGGAAAAAAGGCTTCCCACGACGTAACGGGGAATAGAAACAAGCTCAAGTTTAATAATGCATAAAACAACAGGAATATAGGCCTGTATTGTTTTATACAAAGGGTTGTGGCAGTTACTGAGAAAGGGAATTCCTACTAGGCTTTCATATTAAAATGTTCAAGATGACTATTTTTTTGTATGCCTGCTGCATTTCTGCTGCTCAGAATGTGCAAAACAGAAACCCCTCCTGTAATTTTTCCTCAACTTTATGCCAGCTGCTTTTCCTCATGCAAACCACTCTGTAGCATAAGAAGTAGTGAATGCATTAAAGGGGCTCTCGGAAAATAAAAACAGCACACAGAATTATGTTTTCATTTTTTAAATAAAGATAGCTGAAAGGTATGGTGTCCATTCGTATTCAGCCCCTCCGAGTCTTAACAAGCCTTTAAGTGGGGCCTTAGATTGCGTGATGCGGAAAATGCGGACACAATCTCGGAATTTCACAGAATTCGTTGATATTGGAGAGCCGGAAAAGCTTTACAGTAGTTTCTGTAATAATCTGGCCGCTGCAGCTCCCGTACCTTTCGTTACCTGGTAAGGCGGGGCTCACCTTGGTTCTTCCCTCCACACAGAGATAAATCGGCCAGCCATGGCGGAAAAAATTTATAAATTTATCACTGGAACACCAACATCCTCCGAAAAAAAATGGAAAAAAGCGTAAGGTTCAGGTCTATCAATGTTTATGAATCAGGGAGAAACAATTTTTCTAGAAGTTTTATCAATCCATGGTTGAGTGGAGGTGTAAGGATACATGTGACAGCCACATCAGAAACATGAAGAAGCAAGCTAGCAGGAGCCAGTCATGCCTGCTAACTCTTGAACGTTTAAATAAATCAGCAGATGCGAGGCGAGAGTTCATTGAAGATCTTGCTGCTCTGTGTGCAGAGTCAGATATTCCTTTAGGAAGAAAAAAAGAAAAGAAAAGCATCGCTCATTTTCGGTAAGGCAATGCAAACGGAGTGCTGCAAGGACATGAGAGAGAAACACAAAAACACTGACGGCCATGTTGTGAAAGTGAGTACAAGCTTTTACTGTTTGCACGTTTCTTTATGAGACATATTTTGGTATTGAGTTCAACTCTAACATGTTTTTTTAATATTTTCTTTTTTTAAATGTGAAAAACATAAGATTCTTTTTTTTTGCACATATTGTATAAGTAATTTTTTTAAACAACAGGGAAACGCATTTAAACACCTTGAAAAATCATTCAGTAGTTCTGTTGAACTAAAGCATTTTATTTGTGAAACCTGGACAACAAGAAACGTGGACCTCCTTGGGTATTGATTTCATTAATGCCATAATTAGAGAGTGAATATGGTTAGAATGTGAAAAAGTGGAAATCAGAAAAATAAAAAAGGAAAAAGTGGAATTTTGGAGAAAATAAAACGGATTTCCTAGGGCCCTTTTAAGGATGGGATCTACCAGCTTCACACATCAGAAGACTGAATCTTTTTGGCCATCCTTCTTTGCAAAACAGCTCAAGCTTAATGAAATCGGCTGAAGAACATACGTTTTCAACTCCTGACAGAGAATCTTTATTTAATTCAGATCTGAACTTTGACAAGGTCCTTCTAACTCATGAACATGCTTTCTTTCAAACCATTGGAGCTATTAGTGTAAGGTTGCTGTCCTAGTCTTTAACAGCCTCTTTACAGGCTTTTTTCCACTGTTGCCGTGTCTTTAGCACCATCCATCAGCTCTGACCATCTTCCCTGTTCCAGCAGAAGAAAATCACCCCCACAACATAATGCTGCCACCACTATGTTTCATCCTGTGGATGGTGTGTTATGTATTCTGCTAGTGTTTGCCATGTAGACCAGAAAGTCTTTTTTCGCTCATTTGACTAGATCACCTGTCTCCAGATCTTTGATGTGTCCCTAAAATGGTATGTACCAAATTTATATCTAAAATATTAGAAATAAAATGCATCTTGGGAAGCTGGAATACCTAGGAGCAATGCTACTTGACACGCTATTGTCTGGCACTTGCTAAGAAGCCAATTATTTTCCTTGCCGTTGATTAGCTGTACCCCCAAGAGTGGAGATAGGAAAGACTATAGATGTTAGCTTCTGCTGTAGAGCTGAGACTTTTTCCACTGTGCGTATTAATGCATATTGAGCTATAATTGGTGTTTGAACAATTAAAATATGCAGTTATAAGACTTTTTAGAGGGGGTCTCAAGCATTTGCAGATTTCAGCTATTCGTTAGTGGTTGTGGTCTGTCACTATCATGAATAACAGGGGGTCTACTGTATTTCTTTTTTTGAATGAACGTTGTACCGAGAGAAGTTCAAGAGCAGGTATATTGTTTAATAACCTAATCTAAAACCTCTCCAGAACTTTCGCCCTGACCTGTCTGCTGTGTTCCTTGGTCTTCATGATTGTTCTGTTTATTCACTAATGCTCACTAAGAAACCTCTGGATTTATACTGGGGTTGAATTACAGTTGGACCCTTATTTTAGGGCTGGGAATTTTACATGTTAATTACGATTAATTACAGAAGAATTAATGCGTTAAACAGATTAACGCATTTAATCAAACTTTTTCCTCATGTGACGTCCTCCCCGAGCTGCTGCCTAGTGCCTGGTTGTGAT
Source organism: Valencia hispanica (assembly GCA_963556495.2). NCBI lineage: Eukaryota > Metazoa > Chordata > Actinopteri > Cyprinodontiformes > Valenciidae > Valencia > Valencia hispanica. The sequence goes on along the minus strand of OY747716.1, from coordinate 41,898,329 downwards.
TTGCTCACAGACGGAACAGACAGCAGGCTGTGCACAGAGTTGCGCTGTCTTGCTGCTGTTTATAACAAGTCAAACCACAAGCTTTACGCACGAACCACAAAAGATATACCGTCCGGTCGCCACAAACAGGTGGCTGAGTGCACTGTGCACATAGCTGACATATGTGTTTGTGTGTGTGACAAAAGTGGCAAAGATCGCGTTTGTCACATGGACACAAAAACTATCATAATGCTGTGCAAAGTTAGAGCTCATCTATAAATTGATTGAGGATGAAGAAGATCAAAACTAAACACTAAGAGTGTACACTTTTAATGTCTTTTTGAGACTGGTGCTTTTTACCATTATTACACTAAAAAGAAAAAATATTTGCTTTCTCGAAATATTATTTCTGACTTTTTTTTCTCTCTAATGTGACTAACTATTACTGTTGCTGGTACATTTTCTAATTCAGAAGCGTAATTATTATCATTTATTTCCAGAGATTTTAAAGTATTTTTTGTACTTGTGAAAGCCTTTTTGAAGTTTGTTATTTAATTCAATTCAATTCAAAAATACTTTATTGATCCCAGAGGGAAATTAAGTGTTGGTATTGCTCATATAATTAATTCTTTAAGGAGTTGTTGTAGATGATGACGGCTGTGGGCAGGAAGGATCTCCTGTAGCGGTCTGTATTGCAGCGAAACTGAAGAAGCCTCCGACTGAAAACGCTCTGTTGTTGCATGACTGTCTCATGAAGAGGATGCTCAGGGTTGTCCATAATTTTTTTGATTTTATGAAGAATCCTTCTTTGCATTATCATCTCCAGATGTTCCACAGTTGTCCCAAGAACAGAACCAGCCTTCTTTATCAGGTTGTTTAGCCTATTTAAATCCCTGGCTCTGATGCTGCTACCCCAACAGATGACGGCTGAAGAGATTACACTCTCCACAACAGACTTGTAGAAGATCTCCGGCATCTTGCTGCAAACCTTGAAGGACCTAAGCTTCCTCAAGAAGTAGTCTGCTCTCTCCCTTCTTGTAGACGGTTTCACTGTTGCGCCTCCAATCTAGTCTATTGTCAAGGTGAACTCCCAGGTATTTATACTCCTCAACCACTTCCACTTCTTCTCCCATGAAGGAAACAGTTTTTGACTTATCCCTGTTTCTTCTGAAATCTACAATCATCTCTTTTGTTTTGTTCACATTCAAGGTGAGACGATTGTTTCCACACCATGTCACGAAGCGGTCCACCAGCTCTCTGTATTCAGCTTCTTGTCCATCTCTGATACACCCAACAATTGCAGAGTCATCTGAGTATTTCTGCAGATGACAGGTCTCTGATTTGTACTGGAAGTCTGAGGTGTACAGAGTGAAAAGGAATGGTGAGAGTACGGTCCCCTGTGGTGCTCCTGTGCTGCTGACCAACTGGTTTGACACACAATTCTTCAGTCTCACAAATTGTGGTCTGTTGGTCAGGTAGTCATTGATCCAGGCGATTGTTGAGGGCTCCACCTGTGTCTTCAGGAGTTTCTGACAAAGCAAATCAGGCTGAGTTGTGTTAAATGCACTGGAAAAATCAAATAACATGATCCTCACAATGCTGCCTGCTTTGTCCAGATGACAGTGGGTTGGTTGAAGTAGGTGAATGATGGCATCTTCAACTCCAACTCCACAGCGATAAGCAAACTGCAGTGGGTCCTGATACGTTCCTGTTTGCTTACTCAGGGGTGCCAACAGGAGTCTCTCCAGGACCTTCATGATGTGGGATGTCAGGGCAACAGGTCTATAGTCATTGATGACTGATGGGTGAGTTCTTTCGGGTACTGGAACAAGGCAGGATGTCTTCCACAACACTGGAACCTTCTCCTGAGTTAGGCTAAGGTTGAAGAGGTGCTGCAGAATCCCACAGAGCTCCTCTGCACAGGCCTTCAGGACTCTGGGGCTGACACCATCTGGACCTGCAGCCTTGTTCCGGTTCAGTTTCTCCAGCTGCCTCTTCACCTGACTTTTGGAGACAGACAAGTGGGAGGGGGAGGCAAAGGGGGTAGCAGCATTTCCTGACTTGGTTGAAGTCAAACTTGAGGAATTAGAAGAGTCCATGGCTGAGGTGAAGGATAAAGCATCCGAGGTGGAAAGCTGTTGATCAGAGAGTAGGATGTCTGTTTGGCTGGGAACAGGAGAGGGGGATGCTGAGCTAGTTCCTGAACTGAACCTGTTGAAGAATATGTTCAGTTCATTGGCTCTGTCCAGACTTCCATCTATCCAATCCTTCCTGTCCTTAATACCTGTGATCCTTCCCATTCCTGACCAGACATCTCTGATATGTTCCTCTGTAGTTTGTTCTCCAGCTTCTTCCTGTATGCCTCCTTGCTGTCTCGGATCTTGACCTTAAGTTGCTTCTGTATACTCCTCAATAATTCCCTGTCTCCCTCCCTGAAGGCTCTTTTTTTCTTGTTTAGCAGTTCCTTCAGGTCACTGGTGAGCCAGAGTTTGTTATTAGGGAAGCATCTCACTGTTCTGGTGGGGATGATGTTGTCCACACAGAAGTTTATATAGTCAGTCACACACTCAGTCATGGCACCGATGTCCTCTCCATGTGCTTGGCATAGAGTCATCCAGTCTGTGGTTGCAAAACAACCCTGCAGGGCTTCTTCAGCTTCCTGTGACCATTTTCTCACAGTTCGTTTTGTCACAGGTTGCTTTTGAACAAGTGGTTTATATTCTGAACATAGAAAATCAGGATTGTGATCTGGTTGTCCCAGAGGAGGTCTTGGTTTGGACATGTATGCCTCCTTTACATTTGCATAAAACAAATCCAAGGTCTTGTTTTCTCTTGTGGTGCAGCTGACAAACTGTTGAAATGCTCGAAGTGTAGTAGAGAGCGAGGCGTGATTAAAATCACCAGATATTGCCACAAATGCATTGGGGTGCTGTGTCTGTAGCTTAGCAACAACGGAACTGATGACATCACATGCATTTTCTGCAACAGCTGAAGGTGGAATGTAAACAACTGCCAAAGTTACACTGGTTAACTCTCTTGGTAAATAATATGGAAGAAAACTCACTGCCAAGAGTTCGACATCTGGGCTGCAGAGACGACACTTCACAGTAACATGTCCTGGATGACACCATCTGTTGTTGACAAGCACTGCTACTCCACCACCTTTTCTTTTTCCGCTCGTCTTCAGATCTCTGTCTGCTCGTACAGTCAGGAAGCCTGGCAGAGAGACGTTGGAGTCGGGGATATGATCCAGCAGCCACGTCTCAGTAAAACACATGACACTGCATTCAAGGTACTCTGGCTGAGTCCTTGTAAGGGCTTGGAGTTCATCCATCTTGTTAGCCAGTGATCTTACGTTGCCCATTATGATTGATGGAAGAGATGGCTTGAACTTCCTCTTTCTCTGTCTCCTTTTCGCTCTTGCTCTGCGTCCACGTCTCCTCCTTATCAACTCATCAGGGATTTGTGGCTTCAGTTGAGGTATTATTTCAGCTTTTGCGATGTTAATCAGCTGCTCCCGGCTGTAAACCACATTGTTGCCATGGTTACGCATCATAACAAATTGTCAAAAAGGGAAAAAATCCTTCCAGCTTCGCAGCACCAAAAATTAGAAAGTATACAGGTAAAAAAAAAGCAATTTTCCTCAAGAAAAAAGAGGAACCAATGTACAAAAAATCTAAACTTAATATGTAGCCAACAGAGCCACTCCAACATGCAGCCACCCAGAGCAGCGCAATTCTAGAATCAATTAATTAACTATTCTATCTAACCACTACGTTGAAATTTAAAGTCCTGGCCCAGTCCTTACAGTGTTTTAGAACTGGGCCAAGTGTCCTCTGTTTCAGAAATCAAAATATGATCATCCTAAATAAAGAATCTGTGTTGCTATTATATTTTAAAGACAATGTTCTGAAAATGTATTTAAAATAGTTTAAACGGCACTTCAGTTTAAGTCTGTTCAATTTTGGCCAAAGTTTTTTTTTTTTTCCTTTTACTACTGTTCTGAATTGAAATGCACTCAACTGCATTTTTTTTTCCAAACATTAAAAGGCTTAAGTTTACAGTATTCATGTCTGTGTCTTATGTCGTCCAAGAAAATCCATTCAAATTTAAATAATTGTGCTTTTATAGGCACACTTTTTTTGTGCTTTAAATATGTGATTAATCAAGATTAATTATTTACAAAGCCTCTGATTAATAAGATTAAAAATTTAATCGAGTTACACCCCTACTATTTTTACCAATCAGGTTACTCTTCAAGGTAGTTGGTTGTCCAGGATTTTATTCCTGGGCATCAGAGTAAAAGGGGAAATAAACAAAAACGCGACACTCTTCAAATTGTTTCTGAATAATTAATTTTCTTTCCACTTGAAAATGATTCTCTATGTTGCGTTTATCTATCACATAAAAGCCTAAAAAAAACAACCTCTAAACTTGTGTTTGTAACTTAAATTCTGGGTAAAAAACACTTTATAGAGTATTTAGTAACATTGCAGGGCACTATGTTTGCTTGTTGCAATCCCACTCCTAAAGGATAATTACAATCACTCACCACATCGTTTTACTGGCCAAACCATCTCCATCTGTGTGGCTCTAAGCTCCTCTATTGGGCTTTTCCACACTGATACAAAGCCTGACATTTCAATTCAAGCCTGGCACTTGGGTTGCCAAGCAGTCAATTATTGGTGGGGAGAATGCACTGAAATGAGGATCCTTCTAAAAACAACCTGCACCAGAGAAGCACTCTGTGATCCTGAACAAATCCTCAGCTGTGTGCCAAAACAGTTAGAGCACACAGAGATGGACAAAGCTGTGGGCTTTGATGGACATGCTCAGTGGGCTGCAGATAATGAGCCCTGATTGTCACACCTGAGGATTAAGGTGGCCAGCCGCTAGGTAGACGTAACAAAATATAAATGCATTGCAGTAAGTCAACTAGAGGCACCTTATTCATACAAACTGGGGAATATATAAAAATATATCCTTAAAATGTTCTGGTTTATGAGTGATGCAACGATTTATTCCAGCACAACCCTGCAGAAGCTGAATCGATTTGTCGATAAAAAAAAACATTCATTCTTTACCCTCCTCTTTATTCCCCTCTGCATCTTCTGACAATCTATGCTGCTTTTGCTTCCATCTGAAAATAGCCTCTCTTATTCCACAAGAAGGGAGCAATTTGCTCTCCCACCGGCTACAGTAAAAGGAAAGGATGATGCAAGTCTCCAGTGAGAAGGGAGCAGAGAAAAGAAACAAGCATAAGCTTCCATCAGTGCATCGGATCTGAACAAAGAGACACACCCGGTGGTCAGTCTCTTTATCAGCTGTCCGCCGATAACCAAAGGTGTTTTTTTCCAGGCCTAGAAAATCGTGGAACAGCTTTATGTGGGGCTGATTGTGCAAAGACACAACACCACCAAAGACACAGTTGTTACTGTGTAGAGTGGACCCCCGTCTACTCGCTGATTTTTCTAAGGAAAATAACTCAATGTTATCTTTGAATCTAAAATATTCCAAAGTGTATTACTGCTACTTGGGAAGCTGAAATACTTGGGCACAATGCTACTTGACACATTATTGGCTGCAGCCGTTTTCTACCTGATGCAGAATGTTTATGTGCTGAACTCAAGAGTGCAGTGCAACTTTCCACAGTGCAACTTCAATGCCGTGTTTACAATGGCCAAAACGTCAACGCCTAGAATGGTAAGATTACATGTTAAGTCTATGTTTGAGGCCGTCAGAGTCTCTGCGGCGCTTTGTGTGCTTTGGCCGTGGCAATTTTTGACGCTTTTGCTGCTTCCCAAGCTTCAAAACGGTAAAAGCCAGCAACGTTTCTACGTGAACTTCTGTTCACCCTGCTGAACTTTTGGCATTGTCCCCTGAAGGTCAACCAATCAGAGCGTCTCACTGTAGTGATGACTCTACACTGTTAAAGTTGCGTTGAAAGCGAACCTCATCAATACGCAGCTCCTGAAGCAAATGGTAAAACTTTCCAAACTCAGAACGCTTCTCAAGAATGGGGGATATGCACAAACGGCGCTGATGCACCCAACGTTGTCTAGCTTTATTTAGCAAATAAAGCCAAGCCACTCATTCAATATGATCCACCATTGTTTAAAACATCCGGCAACAGTGGAAGCCCCGCCCTCGTTCTCTTTGTTTTGCTCAGCAAGTCGCAGGCTTTGCAAGATTCAGGCTAAAAATATATACGCTTCAAACTAGCCGCTTTGTGAGTGTTTTTTGATGGCGATAAAGCGTGCGGTGTGAATGTGGCATAAGAATTGACACCAAAACTAAATGGACTCCCAGCTAACACTAAACTCTGCTATTTGGAAACATTAATGGTTTCTCATGCAACTACAGCAGAAAAATAAATAAGGGACATAAAACGCACAGCACTGAACTAAATGACCCACCTGAAACAATGTCAAGCTGAATGTAAACATCACTGATACTAGAGAAAACCCAGCTGGCGTCCACATGGTAGCATCCAGTAGCATCCAATCAGTCCAAACTCCTTATTCTGGATAAAACACAAGTCGGTGGAATCCCTGTTGATTAGAAGAAAATTTCCCAACGGCTGCCCATGCGTCATTAAAGTACAGCTGGGAAACTAGGCTGTCTAATTTTCAAAACAACTCCAAAACTGATCAAAGTAATAAAGAAGTCATATGCACATTTGTATTTCTTGATTAAAGTGTACCGAACATTTACCGAACTGGGACTTTAAAAACCCAAATATTTACCAAATCGTGATTCTTGTGTACCATTACATCCCTAGTATTAATGTATATTAAGGTACATTTGATGTTTGAACCATTAAAAAAGGTAGTTATGTACATTTTTAGAGGGGTCTCAAGTATTCAAGCATTTTTGTGGTATACAAGGGGCTGCAAGAAAAATCTCCCTGACATCCTTTCAGCCAAAAGTTGTAACTGTTGCTATTAGTGTATAAGGGTACCTTAATTTTGCCCTCAGTCAAAAAAAACCTTTTTGTTTTAATAATTTGTTTCATGAATTAAACATGGTTAATTTTTGGTGATTGCTTGTAATTAAATAGCTTTAATATGTTTACAATTATTTACTATTCTGAATCAGGAACTGAATATTTATTGGCCGTTCGTTCTTATTGTTCCACACAGCTCCCCGTTGTATTATTCAGTTACAATATTGAAGGTTTTCCATGTTTTCAGCTGTCTTATCAACATGGGAATCCAAACAAATTGAAGAAAAGCTTTTGTGGCAAAGAGCTACTTCTCAAACCCCCCAGAGAGCCTGACGAGGCAAATATTGCACCGCCGCCTCCAAAGTGTATTTCAGAACATCTTAGAGCAGCTTGCCATTGGGTTGGACTGTGTCACTCGTCTCTCCTGCTTCACAACAATAAAGAGAACAGAAGAGGGAGTGAGGACTGGGAGGTAGGTCATGAATTGAAGGTGTTTTTCGGGGTTGAGTAAAAACAAGGAAGTAAAGGCTCAGAACAGTCTGAAATTGTTTGTGCGATGAAGCCAGCGGTGGATTGTATGCATTCATGCATATTGCTGATGTCAATATGCACAGGAAAAAAGTGTTTAACGAGGTTTTTGTTCATGCAGAATGCCTCCTGGACTGGAATCAATAGACTATGTCAATTACTTGAGGGAAAAGCCATTGATGCTGTTTTGTCAATTTGTCATCTAATTATACAAGACTACACAGCACTGTACAATCTTGCAGCAGAGGAGCTGTAATTAAAGAGAACTATGCTGACTTGTTGCTGGTATTGCTACATCTCTGGTGGCGGGTTATGTTTGGTCCAAATTTTAATTGGTACCATGGAACAAGAAATTATTGTCCTGGTCAGCTACTAGGAGCAAAGCCCAATAAAATGGTGTAAATTCAAGCAACTAACACAAAACTTCACCAATAGTGTTGTGTGTACACAATATGCTGTGTTCTAAATCTCTTATTTGTAATTGTGGGTGTGTTTCAACTCTGGATAAGTAAACTACCAAAGCAAAGATAACTCATGGAGGATTTATTTGTACATTTGTTTCTTTTGAAACTTGGGAGAGATTCTGAGCACCACTAAGACAAGGTAGGCACAGCTAAGGCATCTTATACATTTAGTGATTGAATTTCATCTGCACAGCTTGTAAGGTGTGCTTATTGCAAATACTGGTGATAAATTCTCCATTTACAAAGTTGAAATGAGCAGTTTTCCATCTTTCACATCTCCAAAGCTGTTTCCAACTTGGCACTGCACTGTGGTGTGACATCACAAATAGGGATGGGTGAAATACATTTAAAATTGTATCACAATATTTTGTGATATTTATTGGGATAATAGAAGTGACGATAAAAATGTATTTACAACTTTTTTACAGACTTTTCTTAGCCAAATGTACAGCTGTGACTGCGTATCACTGCACTCCAAAAACACAAAATACCGCTCTTAAAAAACACCCATTTTGAAATAAGAAGCTACATAAAAGCAGCTTGATTGTTTTTAACTCACTAAACTGCACACAGTAACTGCATTCAATCATGTTTTTAATGTATTGATGCCCTCATGGAACCAACAATGGAGAAAATAGTAAGAGTAGCAATTGTGACAGCATTGTCAGTTTTTGGGATTTTCAGACATTTTTAGAGGTTATTGTCACGATAAGAATTTTAATTAATTTAACGTGACGGTAAATGGCCATCCATACATCACAATCTCATTTCTTATAGAAGTGGTTCTCAACTGGTAAAGGATTGGGACATACCATCATCGTTTACTGCCAAAGCTTGACCAGAGTCAAGGACACATTTTAGTTTTGTAAATTCAGTCACTTGTTAAAGCATTAACCACAAAGATGACACAATAAGAGCAAAATAACAATTTTATCAGGCTTTGTTGGTATTATGTCACAAGTATTATATTAAACTTGAATTAAGCAGCTTGAGATGAGAATCCTCAACTGCAACTGTAACCAACAATGCAACACCAGCTAAAGCATCGCACATCCACTTGTCATCCCTTTATTTAACAGTTAAATTGAATCATGTAGTCAGAATTGTGCCCGTTTATCCAAATGCAACAAGTATATTCAAACAAACTTTGTGCATATTATTTTATGATATAAAACAATAGCTGAAATTTTGCATTGAAGGATGTTATCGCCACCTAATGTTAGGAGTAGATAAATGAGACTACATTGATTTTTTCCCCTCCCCTTTGCATTCATTGCCCAGAAAAAGGCCCAGGACACACTTTTGGATCAGGACCCACCAGTTGAGAAAGGCTACTTTATAGGTTAGTATGAGTAGCATTTAGCTATAGTAGCTGTTAGCTACTACTGTTAGCTCGGCTAGCAGTTAACAACGGTTAGCTTAAACAGTTGTGAATTGTCGTGAATAGGCAACTTGAGTTGGGTAAATGTATTTTAGACCCCATGCCCCTTATGTTACCAGTACCTATATCAAAGGTTGGGAAAATTTTAAAAAATAAATTAAATTCTGTAATACACATGTAAGACTGGTTTGTTCCAGGCTACAATACAAGCATGGTGGGGTAATGTGGAGGGAGAGGAACTTCGACCCCTCTAGGAGTTTTGGACACATTCTAAGGTAAGTGTAAAACAAATTTTCTTGATTCTTCACCAATCTTAGCAAAGTTAAAAAACTTAAAAAGGATTTCAAAAAATAGACAGTGGACCACACAACCGCCCGCGAATAGCTGAAAATTGACAAATACTCGAGACCACCTCTAAAAACGATTTTAACTGTCTAATCCAGTGTTTCTCAAACTTTTTTTTATCATTCCCCACTTTGGACAAAGGAGCATACACAAGCCCCCCATGCTTTTATCGCCCCAACAGAATGGTGACCACACCTGATTTTTAAAGTGTTTTATTTATTTAAATAGCTGAGTTAGTCTACAAGTTTTTAAGGGTATAAATTTGTTGAAAAAAAGGGGTTGCGCACTGGTATAAAACCGGCTCAGAAATATATGCTGTCAGTAGTTGCTACATGTAGAACTTCAGCTCACAGTTGGAGAAAATAAAAGTTGTAGTTTTATCAAATTTACAAAGCTTTCAAAAGTACAAAATAAATAAAATAATAAAATTAAGAGCAAGATACGCATCCCTGTATTTCCTCCGTGGTTGACCGTGTGACTTCTCTTACTCTGAAACGTTCCCTGATCTTTTTAGATATTTGTACATTTTGTAGATGGAATCTCTGATAATGCGGCTACTTCAGCTTGTTTTGTTCTGCTGCGATATATTCCAACGTCAAACTCCCAGCTCGATGTTCCAGGTCCCGGTTCTGTTTACAATGATGATCCACAAGTGTCAAGTCACAAATGTAAGTCACAATTCAATTCAATTCAATTCAAAAATACTTTATTGATCCCAGAGGGAAATTAAGTGTTGGTATAGCTCATATAATTAAATCTTTAAGGAGTTGTTGTAGATAATGATGGCTGTGGGCAGGAAGGATTTCCTGTAGCGGTCTGTATTGCAGCGAAACTGAAGAAGCCTCCGACTGAAGACGCTCTGTTGTTGTATGACTGTCTCATGAAGAGGATGCTCAGGGTTGTCCATAATTTTTTTGATTTTATGAAGAATCCATCTTTGTATCATCATCTCCAGATTTTCCACAGTTGTCCCAAGAACAGAACCAGCCTTCTTTACCAGGTTGTTTAGCCTTTTTAAATCCCTGGCTCTGATGCTGCTACCCCAACAGATGACGGCTGAAGAGATTACACTCTCCACAACAGACTTGTAGAAGATCTGCAGCATCTTGCTGCAAACCTTGAAGGACCTAAGCTTCCTCAAGAAGTACAGTCTGCTCTTTCCCTTCTTGTAGACGGCTTCAGTGTTGCGCCTCCAGTCCAGTCTGTTGTCAAGGTGAACTCCCAGGTATTTATACTCCTCAACCACCTCCACTTCTTCTCCCATGATGGAAACAGTTTTTGAGTTATCCCTGTTTCTTCTGAAATCTACAATCATCTCCTTTGTTTTGTTCACATTCAAGGTGAGACGATTGTTTCCACACCATGTCACAAAGCGGTCCACCAGCTCTCTGTATTCAGCTTCTTGTCCATCTCTGATACACCCGACAATTGCAGAGTCATCTGAGTATTTCTGCAGATGACCGGTCTCTGATTTGTACTTGAAGTCTGAGGTGTACAGAGTAAAAAGGAATGGTGAGAGTACGGTCCCCTGTGGTGCTCCTGTGCTGCTGACCACCTGGTTTGACGCACAATTCTTCAGTCTCACAAATTGTGGTCTGTTGGTCAGGTAGTCATTGATCCAGGCGATTGTTGAGGGCTCCACCTGTGTCTTCAGGAGTTTCTGACAAAGCAAATCAGGCTGAATTGTGTTAAATGCACTAGAGAAATCAACGAACATGATCCTCACAGTGCTGCCTGCTTTGTCCAGATGACAGTGGGTTGGTTGAAGTAGGTGGATGATGGCATCTTCAACTCCAACTCCACAGCGATAAGCATACTGCAGTGGGTCCTTATACGTTCTTGTTTGCATACTCAGGGGTGCCAACAGGAGTCTCTCCAGGACCTTCATGATGTGGAATGTCAGGGCAACGGGTCTATAGTCATTGATGACTGATGGGTGAGTTCTTTCGGGTACTGGAACAAGGCAGGATGTCTTCCACAACACTGGAACCTTCTCCTGAGTTAGGCTAAGGTTGAAGAGGTGCTGCAGAATCCCACAGAGCTCCTCTGCACAGGCCTTCAGGACTCTGGGGCTGACACCATCTGGACCTGCAGCCTTGTTCCGGTTCAGTTTCTCCAGCTGCCTCTTCACCTGACTTTTGGAGACAGACAAGTGGGAGGGGGAGGCAAAGGGGGTAGCAGGATTTCCTGACTTGGTTGAAGTCAAATTTGTGGAATTAGAAGAGTCCATGGCTGAGGTGAAGGATAAAACATCTGAGGTGTAACAGGAAAGCTGTTGATCAGAGGAGAGTGGGATGTCTGTTTGGCTGGGAACAGGAGAGGGGGATGCTGAGCGAGTTCCTGAACTGAACCTGTTGAAGAATGTGTTCAGTTCATTGGCTCTGTCCAGACTTCCATCTATCCAATCCTTCCTGTCCTTAAAACCTGTGATCTTTCTCATTCCTGACCAGACATCTCTGATATTGTTCCTCTGTAGTTTGTTCTCCAGCTTCTTCCTGTATGCCTCCTTGCTGTCTCTGATCTTGACCTTAAGTTGCTTCTGTGTACTCCTCAGTAATTCCCTGTCTCCCTCCCTGAAGGCTCTTTTTTTCTTGTTTAGCAGTTCCTTCAGGTCCCTGGTGATCCAGGGTTTGTTATTAGGGAAGCATCTTACTGTTCTGGTGGGGATGATGTTGTCCACACAGAAGTTTATATAGTCAGTCACACACTCAGTCATGGCATTGATGTCCTCTCCATGTGCTTGGCAAAGAGTCATCCAGTCTGTGGTTGCAAAACAACTCTGCACGGCTTCTTCAGCTTCCTGTGACCATTTTCTCACAGTTCGTTTTGTCACAGGTTGCCTCTGAACAAGTGGTTTATATTCTGAACAGAGAAAAACAAGATTGTGATCTGATTGTCCCAGAGGAGGTCTTGGTTTGGACGTGTATGAATCCTTTACATTTGCATAAAACAAATCCAATGTCCTGTTTTCTCTTGTTGAGCAGCTGACAAACTGTTGAAATGTTGGAAGTGTAGTAGAGAGCGAGGCATGATTAAAATCACCAGATATTGCCACAAATGCATTGGGGTGCTGTGTCTGTAGCTTAGCAACAATGGAACTGATGACATCACATGCATTGTCGGCAACGGCTGAAGGTGGAATGTAAACAACTGCCAAAATTACACTGGTGAACTCTCTTGGCAAATAATATGGCCGAAAACTCACTGCCAAGAGTTCGAGATCTGGGCTGCAGAGACGACACTTCACAGTAACATGTCCTGGATGACACCATTTGTTGTTTACAAGCACTGCTACTCCACCACCTTTCCTTTTTCTACTCGTCTTCAGATCTCTGTCTGCTCGTACAGTCAGGAAGCCTGGCAGACAGACGTTGGAGTCGGGGATATGATCCAGCGTCTCCGTAAAACACATAACACTGCATTCACGGTACTCTGGCTGAGTCCTTGTAAGGGCTTGGAGTTCATCCATCTTGTTAGCCAGTGATCTTACGTTGCCCATCATGATCGATGGAAGAGATGGCTTGAACTTCCTCTTTCTCTGTCTCCTTTTCGCTCCTGCTCTGCATCCACGTCTCCTCCTTATCAACTCATCAGGGATTTGTGGTTTCAGTTGAGGTATTATTTCAGCTTTTGCGATGTCAATCAGCTGCTCCCGGCTGTAAACCACATTGTTGCCATGGTTACGCATCATAACAAATTGTCAAAAAGGGAAAAATTTACAGCAAAAATCCTTCCAGCTTCACAGCACCAAAAACTAGAAAGTATACAGGTCAAAAAAATGCAATCTTCTTTAAGAAAAAAGAGGAACCAATGTACAAAAAACAAAACTTAATATGTAGCCAACAGAGCCACTCCAACATGCAGCCACCCAGAGCAGCGCAATTTTTACCAGCTAAAAAGTATCAGCAAAAATCCTTCCAGCTGCGAGAGAACAGTTGTCCACAAAAACAATGTTTCTACCAGAAATGGAAGAATTAAAGTTTTAAAAAAGAAAAAAATATGAACCAAAGTAACAGAGCTACTCCAACATGCTGCCACCTTGAGCGGCGCAATTCCGGAATAAAATGGGGTCACAAATGTAACATCCCACCATCTCCCTCAATTTGCCTGTTAGGAAATTTAAATGATGTCACCATGGACACAAAGTCAGTTCTAATGGTTCACATTGCCTTATGCATCGCTAAGAAAACTATCCTCCTGAACTGGAAAAATAAAAAAGCTCTTAATATTAATCAGTATAGAAATCTCTTGTTGGACCATATTGGTCTTGAGACGGCCTCTGGCTCCATATCTGATCAATCTCTCTGGGCTCCTTTGATCGGCTCCAACACCTAGTGGGAGTGGGGGGCACTTGGTTTTGTCGTTTGGGATACTGTTGCTGATGTGGGGGTTTTGGGGTTGGAGGCGTCTGGGGGGGACCCCAGGGGGTGGGATCACTGGGCGGATGGGGCGCTTTAGTGTCTTTTGTGTTTTGAGAGTAGAGCGAATGTCAGGGTGGGTTTAGTTCCCCTTCTGGGATGGGGCTGGGGGGACTGCCTTGGGGTCCGTGGGGCTTTGTGGTGGTGTGGCCGTGGGCCCCGGGTCGAACGTGCCATGGCCTCCCTCCCCTGGTGGATCCCAGTGAACAGCGGTGACTATTGGGGTCAGAGGGGGAGCTGGCTCCCTGGGAAGACATTTTGTCTCCCAGTCCTTCCTTCCCCATCCCTGGACACCTCTGGCCACCCGCTCCATCACTTTACCACTCATATAGGGTCTTGGGGCATGGGCACATCACTGGGGTGCGAGGAGGGGCTTCCCTCCTCGCTATCCCGTGGCGTCCTGGGTCCCAATTTTAATATACGACTTAGACACTCCCACTTATAACATTCTCACGCGACACATATGTAGGGACTTTGGGGTGGGCACACTTTTCGACATCCAGGGGGGGAGCGGTTCAATCAGCTTCAACTCTGGTGCTGGTGCCCACTGTTAAACCACATATAGACACTGAGGGCTCGGGGTGGGGGTTGGGGGATTTGTGGCTGCCTTCCCCGCATCCCACCCCTCTGTTTTAAATGCACATTATAACAACACGCATCAACACCATACTCGAGCGGGAGGATGGAGGCTAGAGGTCTTTTCACACCCCTGTTCGCTACGGGCCATCAGGGGTTGGGGTCCGGAGGAGGAACAGGCGGTCTGGTCGGGGTCCTGGGCTGTCGGGCTGCTTTGCCACTGTGGGGCCCCTGGCGGTCTGCTTGTCTCCGTCATAGAAGGTAGGGGGTCCATCTCCCGGGTCCGGGGGCTGGTGGCTCTACTGGGGCATCGGTACCTGGACCTGGGAGCATAAAGTGTGTATGGGGTGTGTGAGTGAGGGTACAGCGTCATTTTTTTGGGTGTCTTGGTGAGTCAGTGAGAATGTATGGGTTTAAGAGGGAGGGAATGCATGACTGTGTCTGTATGTCTTTGTCTACCTGTCAGGTTGGATCTTGGTCTGCCCCCTCGCCTGGCGCACCTCAGGCCTTACACTTAATGGGGGGCCTATTTCCCCTCCGTCACTCCCCGCCGGTGACGGGAGCCCCTGCCTGGTGGTCAATCCAGTTCGGACCTGGTGCGTGCCTGGCCGGGCCTGGGGGGGCCGGTGTGTCGGTCGGCCGATGCGCTGGGCCGATATCTTCCTTTGGTTGGTTGGGGCACCTCTTTTAGGGGTGCCAGGTTTGGGATTGTTGGGTGGTGCTTGCTCGGTGGCTCGGCGGGATGCAGATCCGGCGTCTCTGCTTGTTTGATCACCTGTTCTGTGCGCAACGTGCGTGGTCGGTTCATTGGCGGGTTGGACCGGCCCTGGCCCTCATTGGATCCCTGGTCTCGGCGCTCTACGTTGCGTGGGATCAGGACCCGGGAGCTGGTACAACTTGGTGTCCAGATGCTGGAGAGCCCACCCTGGGGATGATGTCCGTCCCCTGCGGCTATTGGTGGGGCGCCCCGACGTAGGGCAGGGGTGGGGCGCTGGGATGTTGGCGGTGGGGATTGGCCAAGGGTGGTGGTGGCGGCCGGCCGCGGCCCCTGCAGTGCCGGGGGCCCCTCGTCGGCCGGTCCCTGCTGGGGGGTGGGGTGCCCCTGGGCCCCGGCTCTCCCGGTCCATTGACCGGCCCGCCCTGGTGCGGCCGGTTGCCGGCGGGGCCCGTGGGCTCGTCACTGCTGCCCCCCGGGCCCCTGCATAGTAGCCGCTGGACGTTCCCCTGGGGTTCTCCTTTGCTCCACTCTTGGGGGATGCGGTCGGCCCCGCCCGGGTCCGCCTGGGGCTCTGGGGGTCCTTTGGACGTCTTTGCTCCGATCTCCTTCATGTCTGCATCGATTCCTGGAAGACGGATTGATGCCTGCTCACACCAACTATCGAACACTCTTATGGAGAAACCTTATATGCACCAGCATGCTAACACACACACATAGATGTGGGGTCTCTGGTGTTTAAGGATATATTCTTGGGCTGAGGTTATCATTACTAGAGCTTGATTAATCGGTACCATGAGATTTTCTGTGACATTGTTGTTGTATTTTTAGATCTATTTTTGTGTGATGTGGTTGTGTAATTCTTAGTTCACAATGTTTGGTTTGTCGATGTTCCTTTTTCGTGTTTTGTTTTGTTTTTCCCCCTCTCTCTGCCGTCCTGTGGGTATGGAGGCAGACTTCAATGTTTTCCTGTGTTTTCTTTGTTCCCCTTCCTCTCTTGTATTTTCAACTCACCCTCTCTCTTGACTTTTTGTTTCCTACCTCTCTTCTTCATCTTTCTTCTCCTTAATTTTCCGTCTCCGTGTCCATAACATCAGGAAATAAAAACCCCAACAATTCATAATAAAGATTTTTCACACATATATCAAGTGGAGGACTATAGCAAAAGCTGGACTGCTCCGCTTGTGAAAGTAAATCTGTTGGGCTTCTACTTGGTACTCAGACACCAATTCTGAGCTCCACACTGCCAAACAGGACTCGAAAAAAAAACAAAAAAAAACTCCCAGCTCGATTTTCCAGGTCCCGGTTCTGTTTACAGTGATGATCACAATTGCTAATTTATTTGAGTGTGTTTAATTTTGTGAGAGGAGGGAGTTGGTTGATTTAATTTACAGTGCAGTGAAACATTCACAATGACAGAATCTAGGGGGGAAAAACTATTTAAATCCCATTGATGTTACCCCCCACCTGCAATACCTCTGCGCCACACTAGTGGGGCTCGCCCCATAGTTTGAGAAACACTGGTCTAATCTAATGGCCCAAACCCCAAATATACCTTAATATCGATTAATACACCAATTGGAAACCATCTTGACACTACTGTAGAAGCTAATATCCACGGTCTTCCTTATGTCCACTCTTGGAGGTACAGCCAATCAGCAACAAGGAATATGAATTGGGCTCTTATATTGGCTCCAATGGCTAATGGTGTTTCAAGTACCATTGCATCTAGATATTTCAGGTTCCCAAGCAGCATTTTCGTTCCAATATTTTAGAAACATTTTTGGAGAATATTTTGTTATGTTCCACAGACAAATCCATGAATACTGAACTGCAAATAGGCTGAGATCCACTGTACATCTTGCTTTCAGTTCACGCAAAATTGTTAAATATGATGTAACAAATGCAATTGAACATATAGGCACTGATGAATTAGGCCTCTGCAATAGGCCTCCATTTTCCAAAGGACTTTGAAACCAAAAGGTATTTCATAAGGATTCATGAATGGGTCCAAACAGCATAGAGCAAACAGCCATCTAACAACCTGTGTGTTGTTTTGGAGTGGAGGCTATCAAACTAGTTCTACAGTACAGAGAAAACAAGATTTTAACACACAATAAATTTAAACCTTGCTTGCAGATTTAATGACCATGAAGCCATGTGGTAAATCCTTGGAATAAGTGGAATACAACCTCTTCTCTTTTGGCCAGTACAAATTTAACTTGATTATAATCTTGAATGAAAAGCCTTACTCTGAGCTCTAATAGCCTGTTCATCCAGTCTGATCTCAAAATCAATGTGGGGCCCAGCGTGAAGAATGCAATCCATTACTTCTCACAGCTCCAGAATCTCAAACACAATGTGGTTTTCCTCCAACCAGGGAGGTGCATCTCTTGAACACATTCTTCCTTGTTTTATGGGCAGGCTACCAATGTGCATTCACAAAACCTACAAGGCTTTGTAGTGTTGAGCTCAAAATAAATTAGTGAGAAAAAAATATTCTTTAAGCCTTTCTGTGCTTCCCAATTTTAAAGCATCCTGCAACAGACACAATCATCCACTCACAGTATTATAAACGGAAAAATGTTTTCAGTTCCCTCTGCGTCTGTCAGGAAGAGGACTACCTAGATGAGTTATTCATTTTTAAATATAGAGAAGCAAAGGCTTCTAAAATAAAACTTGTTAACTTTTAGTCTTAGAGTCTGAGGAACGGCATGCAGCCGGAAACCAAATATAGGCACAGTGCTTTGGTCATAATTGGCCGCTTTATTGATTTCTGGTCCTCTCGTCACTCCTGAGGTGACCTTTTGTTTGAGAATAATTGCTCTATTATAAGATTTATTCAGGCACCTGCTGGGTATCTCGGCCACTATTATTGTCCAATAAGAATCCTCAGGTAGTAAAGTAGTGACCCTGCATCGAAATGTGGAGGTGAATTGAGAGGTTCTGAACCTTTGGACTCAAGTCCTTATCTTCAAATGAGAATCCAGGGATGTCTCTGGAAAATATGAACACCAGCCGGTGAAGTGAACAGGAAACGTGATAAGGTTAACACACCTACAGAAACATGGCAAAAATGGGCTGGAATAAGATTTTCCTGATCATTTTACAATGAACAGTAAACTGGTGAGTGCAGAATCCCTTTTTTACTTCTATCCTACCAATGGTATTAAAATGTGACTCGTGTTCTTTGAGTTAACCGAGGAAACTTCCTGAGGCTGTGACTGCCCCCTCATCCTCAGGAGAAGCAACCAAAACTCAGTAACTAAATATATATATACATATATATAAATATATAAGAACTTAGTTTCTCTGGACATGGCAATTTTTTATTTATACAACTGGCTATGACCAGAAGGCACAAACAAGTTTGAGAAAATTCTGAAGCTGTAAGATGTGTGACATGGTGACTGTGCTGGTATACTGTTAAATAAAATATCTATGAGCCCAGACCCAAAACTTTTCAGTGAGGCACATGAATAACTTTAGTATATAAAAAGGTATACAGGAACATACTCATTGGTTTGCTAAAGTAGAAATACCTATTTAACCCTAGATCTTCTCTCGTAACAATTGATGAAGAAAAACATCCCCACAGCATAATCCATCCCCCCCCATGGTGTATGATTCAGATGTTCAGTGAATAAATTGGTTTAATGGCATTTAAAATAGACATTGGTATAGGGCTGGACGATAATTCGATAATATCTATGAATCGACAGATGTGTTGTGCGATGGAAAAAAAGGGGTTCAATAAAAAAAAAAACTTTACCTTCCTTTTTTATCGTAGCCTATCGGGAAGCTTATTACTGTAGTCTTGACTTAGTCATTTTGAACCGATATGGGACACACATCAGCACTAAATGTAACGATAATGACCAAAATTAAACACAGGAAATCCTAGTCTTGCAAAGCAATTCCCTGCCAGGACAATAGGGGGCGGTCACCTCCAAACCCACTTCTGCCACAACTTCCTTCCATGAAATAAACCCGCTACTGCACATCTTTGTATTCCTCCAGTGAAGGATTGTTTAAATGTTCATATCTTCAGACTTCTTCCGCTCGACGTCCACCTATCTAGATATCTTCAGCAGTTGGTTTTTCATAGGCTTACTCTCTCCGAAGCTTTTGATTTACACTTAAAAAAAAAAATCGGCCACGTCTCCATCACCCTCTGCGGGCCTGCTGCAGAGAGCTTGCGTCGACGAACGTTAACGTGTCCCCTGTGATGGAAATATCTTAAGGTATTATGAATTAATTGATTCATTACGTTAGCTTGTTAGCAAAACCATCTATGGAATATGTCACGTAGGAGAGCATCAGAGTGTTAAAACAGAGGTCAGTGAGGAGGCCTCTCACCTCATTTCCTTTAGCTGCAGTGAGAAGTGTTTTGGTAACCTTGAGGGACTAGGAATGAAGAGATAACATTGTTTCACTTTGAGGTAGAGGGGGGATTAGGTGGGAGGAATGCGAGAGGTGCGTTAGAGTTCGAGCTTGGCCCGGTTCTGGGCAGCTGTATGATCATGGCCAAGCTGCTTAATAAAATACAAGAAAACGCCTTTCAGGACTTCAGCCTCATCCTTGTTTAAAGGAAGAAGATATTCTCTTCCATAACACTCTGCACCCCCGCTGACGGAATCGTATAAACGGGGCTACACTTTTCAAGCGCTAAATTGGATTAAGTCAGGTGGTGTCAATACCTGCCTGTAACACAATATCTCCACTCATAATGCCACCATCTTTTGCCTTTTGGTGCTCATCTGCCAAGTGCCAGCTCCTTGCTAATTACATCCATAACATACCCATAACTGCTCTGCATGTGTACCAAATTACATTTAAACCCTACCCTTCATTTTGTTTAGCTGTTTTTGTTATTTAGTTGTTTATTTTTAAAGTTTACGTATTTAACTGCATGATGTCAGAGAAGCATCAGAAAGCATTAATGAGGCTTTTATTTACCCCAACGTTATCCTCATTTGCCTTGAGTATGTCTGCTTACACAGTAATCGAGGTGCTTCATCTTACTAATCACTTAACCTTAAAACAATGATATGTACATCATAATGACATGTTTCTTTAAAAAATAACTATAGGTCCTGTATTACTCAGATCAAATGTGTAACCTGGATTTTTTATGTATCCACTCCAGCAGAGCCAGGGGAAACAGACTGATGAACACTGAGGTGAGTATTTGTCACTGTGGTATGGATGTCATATTTTCCCATCTTTATAATGCAGGATTTTTATGCTCCGCGTTCCCTCCGGTGCTGCAAACGGATGTTATCGCTGGATTTTGGAACAAACAGCCATGACTCACGTTTCTGCTGTTTGTGGTGACACCATCATTTCCATTGTTCTTTTTTCTTCTTTGCAGCACAGCTATACAGAAACCATTCCTTATACTAACTAGCAAAAATCCATCTCTGGTCAAAGTCCAAGCATGTAAACACACATTCTCACACAACAGAACCATCACAAACATGAATAAAAGATGAGGGGTTTAAGCTCCCATTAAAAATTGCTGGCAAGGCCTCTTTGAGCATCTTGCAGGTGCTAACATATTGGTAAAGCTGCCGTTCAGTGGTCTTAATGCTATATAATGTTTTCTAATGCACTCTGTTGCTACAAAGCAGAGATCTGTATAAAGATTTTCAGCGTGCTGAAATCGATATTCAACATATTATTTTGACCCCTGCTGGCAAAAATACATCAGACAAGCTGCAAGATTATTTTTGTTTACCTATTGCTCCCTTACAAAAGTGCCTTTAATCCGTGTGTTTATTAGAACAGTCACAACACTTTGATCACATGTTCTAAAGATGTAACATAAAGGGATACCATCAAAGTTGATTTTTTCTAATCCCCACTCGTGAAAAAAAAACAAACAAAAAAAACATCAGACCATTATTTTACCTAAACCTACATTTCATATTCAAAGAAGATTTACAAAACAACACAAATCCAAAAAAATATTCATCAGTAACTAGGAACTGCAGAAAAAAAACACTTCATGCAAATCAGTCCAACACCAAACACAAACAGGGATGCAAAGCCTGGTGGAGACCTGTGACCTGACATCGGTTGATTTTCCAATCAGTAATCTCAACATACCGGAGCTCTACCAGGCCGTGGCCACTACTTTTCAGTTTGGAAGTTGTTTCTGAAGGAAGAAGACCTCAAGTTTATATTTTCAGTGTCTGTGGGAGTGTTTAAGTAAAACAAAAGCAGAGATGTGAGAAGCAATTCAAAGGAAACCGTTCTACAGAGGCAGGTCAGATGTTGATTCTGGCCTCTTCTACACGGTAGCTGATACTGCCTGATGTATTTTGTACATCCGCCTTTCCAAACACATGTACTTGAGTGGATTTATGTGGATGTTGCCAAACTGTCTGCAATAGTAATAGCTAAATCCTCTCTGGGAAAGGCTTTCCACAACGTTTAGAGGTAGTTTGTGTTGAAAGAATTGAGTATCTGGTTTTTAATTGATTCTTATAAAAATTCCTAAAGTTTGATTCATACGTCTGTTGGATACAGACCTATGAAACCTTTAAACCTCTTTTTCTGGTGAGGGGGGGGGGGGGGGGGCAGTTTCTGGAAGAAGCTCATTGGATCCAAAAGACTTCTACAGTCTGCTGATTGATTAGTTGAATTGTATTTGTCTGATGAAATAAGTCTTGAACAACTTGTTGGAAACTGCAGAAAGAATCTTTTGAATTAAAGATCGCACAGAGAGAGAGGGAGCCTCTCTTTGCTGATACTCCGCCGGCCAGCTGCCGTGCCGCTGACATGCTTGTTACGAACGCCGAGAGCTGCTGAGAGGATTGCTGGCCAAGAAAATATATTAATCTTATCAATAATTGCCCAAAGCAATTATTTATAGCCAAAACCTCCCTATCTGTTTCACAACACGTCCAAAGAAAAAAGTCCAGACAGCCATTTTGAGGGTTAGATGTAAAGGGTCCCCCGGTAAACTTTAACCCCACCCACTGTCCAGTCATTGAATTCAGGCATGAAGAAACGTAAACGGGATGTAGTTGGACATTATCTGTACCGTTAGCTTAGTGCCGGCTTTGAAAAGAGTGCCTGTGCTAGGCAGCGGTCTGGCATCATTTCGAGTTTAGAACGGACAAAGATGAACTTGACAAAAGCAAAACTTTTTGCAAGGTCTGCCAAATGGAGGTGAAGTACTGTGGAACTCTGACCTACTTCATGAGCCATATGTTGTGACATCACCAGGCCGCAACAGGTGAAACACAAGCAAGCATAACAACTAGCAGCCAATTCTGCAGGCTCTCTCAAAGTAACTGAAGCGATTGTTCGCTTAATTTGAAAAGATAAGCGCCTGTTCTCTGTTGTTAAAAACAAGGGGTGTGTCTCGCAAACGCCTTTCTAAAGAAGTCATCCTAAACATGTACCAGTCATAATTAAATCTAAATCTTCAGAATCGGAATCTAATCGATTCTTGAAATTTCATGTCCTTGCAAGATTGAGCACAGCAACAAGACACAAGGTAGTTTTACTGCATCAGCAAAGTCTCTCCCAGACAAAGATTGCAAAGTTGTTGTATGTCATTCTTCCACATGCATGTGTAGTACCTTGCTGTTCAAAGAACACCAACAACTTATTCATTCATCTATTGTTTAATTATCTCAGCCTTATCAGGCAGGTAATCATAAACACTGGGGCTTCAAGATGTGCTGTTCAAGCTCTTTTGAAGAAGCACAAAGAAACGGGCAACATTGAGGATCATAGGAAGGAAACGTAGTGCAGCAGATAAAAGACACATCAAGCTTATTACCCTTCGCAATCGGAAGATGTCTAGTAGTGCAATCAGCTCAGAACTGGCAGAAACCAGTGGGGCCCAGGTACACCCATCTACTTACTGTCCGGTGATATCTGACCAGAAATGGTCTTCATAGAGGAGTTGCAGCCAAAAATCCAAACCTCCGACGTGGAAACAAGGCCAAGCCACTCAAGTATGCACGAAAACATAGGAACTGGGGTGCAGAATAATCGCAGCAGGTGCTCTGGACTGATGAGTCAAAATTTTAAATATTTGGCTGTAGCAGAAGGCAGTTTGTTCGTTGAAGGGCTGGAGAGCGGTACAATGATGAGTGTCTGCAGCCAACAGTGAAGCATGGTGGAAGCTTTTTTGAACATTTCGGGCTGCATTTCTGCAAATGGAGTATGAGATTTGGTCAGGGTTCATGGTGTTCTCAATGCTGAGAAATATAGGCAGATACTTATCCATCATGCAGTACCATCAGGGAGGCGTATGATTGGCCCCAAATTTATTCTGCAGCAGGACAACGACCCCAAACATACAGCCAAAATCATTGAACTATCTTCAGTGTAATGAAGAACAAGAAGTCCTGGAAGTGATGGTATGGCCCGCACAGAGCGCTAATCTCAACATCAAGGAGTGTGTCTGGGATTACATGAAGAGACAGAAGGATGTGAGGAAGCCTACATCTACAGAAGATCTGTAGTTAGTTCTCCAAAATGTTTGGAACAACCTACCAGCCGATTTCCTTCAAAAACTGTGCAAGTGAACCTAGAAGAATTGATGCTGTTTTGAAGGCAAAAAATGGTGACACCAAATATTAATTTGATTTAGATTTCTCTTTTGTTCATTCACTGCATTTTATTGATTCATGAAAATAAACGATTAACACTTCTATTTTTAAAAGCATTCTTTGTTTACAGCATATTTTCACACCTGCCTAAAACTTTTGCACTGTACTATGTGCTTTGAATATTGGAGTTTATGAACCTCACTCGTCTTCCAAGCTGCATATACATACACATAAATCCCTGGCAGCCCTCGCTGTTCTGTACTGTTACTTTGATTATATATCAATGACAAAATCTGATTCAGAAACTAATTAGGTTGTACACTGTAGTGAGCAGTCGAAACTGTCAGCAGGTATGAAAACATATTTTTAAAACCTTTAAAAAAAAAGATAAATTATTATACTCCGAAGAAAAAAGGAACTTAATCAATATAAAGTAATTAGCTTGTTGATTTATATTATTTTTATATCATTCTGATCTTTAAAATGGCTGAGATTCCACATAATTCTAAATAATAAGACTGACTGCATCATTTTTAAAAATCAAATCAGATTTTGTAGCAGCTACTCAGTACTTTTTATTTTTGATAAAAAATTTTGAAGGCTACTTCTTACTCTAATTGAGAAAGAAAATGAAATGGTGAAACTCGTACTTCAGTACCATGTTTGACTACTAACTCTATATTTTCTCTCTTTTCCCTCTCTCAACATATGTCTCTGTCTCTCAACTCTTCCCACTGTCTGTCACTCTCCTATCTGCCATCTCACTCCTAACAGCTCTCTCTTGCCATTTCTCAATCTGACAGTGATATTAAATTGTATCGGCTGATCAATACTATACAGGTAAAATTGTAACCTTTTTGAAAATTGCAACGTGACTTTCACTTTGGGGCATGTTCACACTGCCATCTAACATTTTGTGTTGGAGTTGTTGATGTAATTTAACTTTAGCTGCTAAATGTTCTCCCAGCTGATTCTTCAGTTTTAGTCTCGGCCATGTTATCATTCTGTCGTGAATGAAATGTTGGCTTGTAAAATTCAAAAGTCGTCGTATTTTGTTTATATCCTTAAAAAAACAAATGTTTCAAGTTTTCTGGAATTGGATTTGGAATGTTTGATGTGTGTGATGTCTTAGTCAGGACAGCGTCAGACATAAACCTTAAAGTAACTGGGAAAAGGTTTGGTCTTGGGTGAGGGATGGACCATTATCATGCATGGGTCAATGCAGTATATCCACCCCCCAAAAAGGCAGCTGCTTGATGTTATGTTGGTATTAAAACATATTTTAGAGGTAGTAAAAAATGTAGTAAATTCAACTCTAAGATTCCTGTATTAACCCTCCAATAGACAATGGTGAAAAGAGAAATCAAAGTTATTAAATACAACATGCAGCAATGTTTGGCATGTGTGACAGTTTGCCGGGCGTTTTTTTTCCTTTCCAAGCCCCGTCAGAAGGGATTAATCATCCATTCTGCCAAGAAGCATTAAAATCAGCCAACTGAACCTCCTTATCTCTTTGTTTCTTCTGGCATCCTGTTTAGTTCAGCTGGTTTCCATGTTTTAGACTCAACTACACCAGAGTGACATTCTGACAATCATCGTTACTTACAAATCCCATAACATTAAGTATGTTGAGTTCAGGTTTTAGAACCTAAGGATTCAAGAAGTTTATGAAATATTTCAGAATCAACTACACCTTTCTTCCTCGAGTCCTTCTGATATAAATAGACCTAGATCATATTGCAACTCTGAGAACAGAAACATGACCACGAGGCAAACACAGGCAAGATCTATTCCAGCATGTAAACCTAGAAGCTGGGTGGACCTTTTAATCACGTTGGCTTATTGCCATTGAAAATAATAGAGTAAATCAGTCTGACTGTGCAATAAAACTGCATGCCAGATTTTATAAGGGTGATTACTGGAGCTAGATATTTCTGCAAGGAAAACAACCCTATGCAATAAATAAAGTAACGATAGAGCGCACAAAACACTCATTTTGTAATGATGTATCACTGAGCCTAATTGCAAGGGATGGAGCTCTTAGGAAAGCTTTTCTACTATCTGGGACAGAGTGGGGTTTGGGCATTGTGAAACATTTATAGTGACAACTATAAATTATTAATTCTGCCGTAATAAACACTGGTTGTTTTGGCTTGAATACTACCAGGGATTCACCAGCAGTTGGGTAGGATAATGTTATTTGACTTTAACAACTTTCAATAGTTACTTTGCCTGTTGCTAAAATAAACACTGTACTGCATGGGTACTACCTGGGCTAACAATACATGTAGCTAATACCAGCTTGCTTATCATGCTCCTTTTGTTAGGCTACTATACAAAGAAAAGTATTATGATAGAAAGGCCTTAGTGACAGCTAGGGATGCAATTGTTACCAGTATAGCAAGGTTATGAAAAGTTACAGTTTAAATGTTGCTTCCCTGATACCATTTCAACCGTTTTAAGTAAGGAAATCCCAAAGAAGGTATTTTTTGCAGTCCTTTCACAGATAGATAGGTGTATGGCTGGGAGTGGATGTTACAATAAAAGCCCCACGAGTCTTAAATAACTTACACATTTTAAAATAAGCTTCTTCAGGAAATCAGCTACATAAAGAAGTGGGATTTTTACCACTAAACTACACATAATAACTGTTGTTTCAATAAATACACTCAGAAATATGATTAAATGCAAAGGAGAAAATACTTAACATAATATTTAGACAATACTGTCCGTTTTGACAGTTTTCAAGCATCACTGATTAGGATTTATCGTCAACATCAATACAAATTCCTTTAAGACATTTTTACGATAACAATAAACGACGCAATAAAAATAAATTCTTACAATAACAACTAGGGCGTAGAATTGGGTAGGGATGGTAGGGACAATATTCAATATTCAGCCGCTACTGTGTCGTCACTATCAATACAACCGCGATCCGTAGTGTTTAGTCAATGATCACGGCACACAAAGGGTTAAATGGTGCCGGTCTCTGCTAGAAATCCCGCCTCTAACTCAAATATCGCTTCCTGATTGGCTGCCGGGTTCTCGCTAACTTACATGTGATTGGCTGCCGGGTTCTCGCT
Organism: Valencia hispanica; assembly: GCA_963556495.2. Classification (NCBI taxonomy): domain Eukaryota; kingdom Metazoa; phylum Chordata; class Actinopteri; order Cyprinodontiformes; family Valenciidae; genus Valencia; species Valencia hispanica. Next base: position 41,871,315 of record OY747716.1, on the reverse strand, counting down.
AACTTACATGTGATTGGCTGCCGGGTTCTCGCTAACTTACATGTGATTGGCTGCCGGGTTCTCGCCAACTTACATGTGATTGGCTGCCGGGTTCTCGCTAACTTACATGTGATTGGCTGCCGGGTTCTCGCTAACTTACATGTGATTGGCTGCCGGGTTCTCGCTAACTTACATGTGATTGGCTGCCGGGTTCTCGCTAACTTACATGTGATTGGCTGCCGGGTTCTCGCTAACTTACATGTGATTGGCTGTCACCGCTGTCATTCCATCTGCTCAAGTCCAGAGCGGTAAAGCTTGTCGAACATATATACAGTCAATGGCCAAACATCTTACTGGTGTCATTTACATTTTGTGTTTGTGTCTGTTTCCGTGCGCGCGCGTGCCGCGCGTGTGTGTGTGCTGTAGGATTTGAAGGATGTCAAAGAAAAGAAAACTGGAAATAAGAGACTTCTTTAGGAGTCAAAGTGTAAGTTACTTAAAATTAAATCAAAATATTAAAATATAATATGCCAAAGAGATACACTTTTTAAAAGTTATTTTCTATTCTTATTCTCATTTATTCTTATTTTCATGTATTCGTGTAGAAAAGAGCAACTGTTTAAAAACAAATAAAATTTATGGTGTAAATACAATAAAACCTCATATTCTAGATGATCATGTGATTTTATGCATCAATATTTTTGGGGGAATAAATTACACCTAATAGTGTGAAAGTAAAGGCCTTTTTGCTCAGGCAATAACTTTACCATCAAACTCTGATCATTCTATCCCTAATCTGTTCGTCATGCATCAACATATTTTTGTAAGGTGACAGACAGCAGAGAGGCTGGAGGAGGTAGAGAACGAGAGACCAGAGGAGGTAGAGGAAGAGAGGCAGGAGCAGATGAAGGGAGAGAGGTTGGAGGAGGTAGAGAAGGAGAGACCAGAGGAGGAAGAGGAAGAGAGGCAGGAGTAGATTAAATGATAGAGGCTGGAGGAGGTAGGAGAAGGAGAAGCTGAAAAAGAGGCTGGAAATACACAGGTCAGGTTAAATAATGCTGGATGTGTTAGTCATGAGATTCAGCACTGTGACAGATCAAATCAAATGTATTTATAAAGCGCTTTTCATGTAAACAGCAACACAATGTGCTTTACATGATAAAAACAGTTTAAACATTAGAATAAAACAAGCCTTCACACACATAATATAACATAGCGGTTAAAAATTTTTAGTATGATGATGATCTGAATAACAATGATTCACCCATGTGGCTTTAAAACCAGAGCCTTATATCTAAGAGGCCTCATCATGTATTACTAGTGTGTATGTGTTTACAGTAGTTGCTATACAGTTGTCAAATTTATATTGTGGTTGATTCCTAAGGAATCTGATCCACCTGGAGAGAGCAGCAGGGAGAGTGGCAGTAATCAGGAGGATATTCTGGACAGGCCCAACCAACCTGACCCAAATAACATTCCAGCTCAACAGCTATCAAACAGGACCCTCCATTTCCAAGAGAGTTGGTACAAGGAGTATCCATGGCTGCACTATAGCACCTCCATCAAGTGTGTTCTGTGTTAAAACATACACCATAAAGAAAAGTGACCAGTCCAAAAAGGCAGACACTGCCTTTTCATCAAAGGGATTCAATAATTGGAAGAAGGCACTTGCCAGTTTTCAGCGGCATCAAAATAGCAAATCCCACCATCATCATGTCGTGACAGTTAATGCTCAAGAGAGAAGCCCGATAGATTCACAACCTTTGAGCACTTTTGTGTCCCCACCAATCTCAAAATCAAACCTACTCCCTTGGATAACAATAAACGTTACAATAAACGCCCATCCCTGTTATAATCAAAGTTTTGCCATTTTTAAGACTATTTTATTAGCAGATTTAACAGTAGTTTTATTCTGTTTTAAAATAAAATAATTGAAACTCAAAACATTTGCTTTAATTTTTTTTTATTAATTTATAAAATTCATATTCTTGCTCAAGGATTTTAGATGCCTCATGCCTAAAGTAGAGCATTTTAAATTTGTGTTTTCTTTTTGCAAAAGCCTTTTTCAGTCACATCTCCATAGAAACCAGGCAACCGCTGGGCATTTGGAGTGGGCCCAGCAAATGTCATGATGAAAGTCGTTCTTTCATGCACGGACACTAAGCACCACTGAGGAGACACGCAATAGCTGCCAATATTTTGACCATGGGAAATCAGCGGGGGGCTGACATCGTCGCCTCTGACCATGTCTGAAAACATGAGGAGGGAGCGGCGCGGGATGCGTGCCAGCTGATCGGCACTCAGGGGAGGCAAGCGGACAACCCGACTGTCAGATTACAGAGACGCACGCTTTTCAACTCCACAAAGATGATATTGCATCAAGCCGCAACCCCTCCCTTACTTTCACGCTCCTTTCACTGCAACGTGACGGGCTGTCACATTTAAGTTCTCGAGCTGGTCAATTCGAAAGGCTATCAGTATTCTTTGCAGGAGACTTACTGCAGCCATAACAGTAACACTAAAGGTTTGAAGCGTTAAATGTCAGCAGCAACACTGGTTGGAGGACTGGCCCAGGCTCTGAAAAGCAAGCTCATTCCTCTAGATTTGTGCCCCGGTGGAGCACTCAGATGCCAAGTTCTGGTCAGAGCCTTCAGGCCGCTGCAGGCCATCGAGTGGCTCTGTGTGCTGCCTCATGAAGCCATTAGAAGAAATCAGGAAACAAAGGAGAAATTTATTGTTAATCAGTTTTCATATAATAACTCCACAAATGAGGTTTGGTGATAAAGGAAAATAAGTTTATTTAAAATTTAGAATCGAAGCCTGAACAAGACAAATTTAATGACGGTCCTAGCTTGTTGCAAGAGCATGCATCACTTCAAGCCATCACAGCTCCTCCGACAGTGCCACAAATAACCCCCGGCAGCGTGTCCAATGAAGCCGGAGCACAAGCTTCGCCTAATTTGCATCCCAGCCCACAGGCAATTACCTGCTTATCGTTTGTGACTAGCACTCACTCTTTTGAACGTTTGTTGCAGACGTGGAGGTGGCGCAGAGACAACAAGAGGGACCCGAGGGAGGGGGTGGGGGCATGCGGTGGCAGACAGCAAAACCTAGATATGCCCGGCGTATCAATTAGAAGTTCGGCGGAACATGGCGGCTCCTGATCGCCTCCCGGCTCCGCAACTCTGGGCCCCTAATTACAGCCAGTCGATAAGGCCAGAAAACACAAGCTCACGGACTGAGGCGAGGTGTAGATAAACAAGCAAAAGTGGACGAGAATACAAACGTTTCTCCATACTCACTCACCAACACTGGCTATATCTAATGCACATAAACATGACACAGGCCAGCAGATTGTCTGAACATAATTTGTTTTGATCAACTAAAAACTAAAGCTTTTATATTTACACATATAAAAAATCACGGCTCAGGAAGCTGCTACATTTACAAAAACATATTTTTTATCCAAACTTTTGAACATCTCACAGAATAATGTTCAACCCATAACATGAAATTAGAAAGACTACGGCGTAGGTGCAAACCTACCAAAACATGACTGTTCACCTTAAAGGTCTCGTACACTGAGAAACCCGTGTAGTTCTTTGTGAAATACCATCGGTCACTCTGGGCTGTATATGCATGTTTGCACGTGAACATTTTCTCCAACCCACATTGCCTGCATTAGCAGCAGAAAGAAACCAGACGGTAAAACGAGCGAGTCAGAAAAAGCCTGTCCCTTCTACGTCACAGAGAAAATTAGTCTTCATGGTCTTCCCTTCCTTGGCTTGTGACCGCCCAGGGGGAGGCTGATTTTGCAGCCTGGAGAGAGCAGAGCACGTCTCTCCTAGTAGAAGCTAACCGTTAGCAACTCCACAGCATAGCATAACACCGTTGGGCTTGGTTTATTTGTGAACATAGCATATCAGGGTTGTATTTTTTACCAAAGAAAGAAGAGCTGAGGAAGAAACTGTTGGAATTTTTCTTGGAACATCGCCAGCAAAGTAAGTTAAATATTTGCTTGAAGGCAGCGCAAGAGTCACATTGCTGTTAGCCAATCAGAGACGAGACCTTTGCATATTGTGAATAATAATGAGTTAGACTCTATCTAGACATCTGCCCCCCACCCACTCCTCCGACAAAGTGCAACCTCCTGAAACAGGAGCGCCAGAGAATTTATTACACGTAAAATATCTCAAAAGGCATTCATTTATACTGGAGACCACAGAAGATTTATTGAAAAAACAAGTGAATGAAACTTTAACAGACAGGTAAGTTAAGGAGAGCATTAATCAGAGAAACAGCTAAGACGTACATGGTAACTCTGGAGGAGCTGCAGAGATTCACAGCTCAAGCTTGAGGATCTTTTGACGGTCTGGACAATCTTGTTGAAAGAAAGCCAGAAGGAGTTTGGTTTAAAGTTTGTCTCAAGCCATGTAGGGGGACACAGCACACCTGGAAGGCGGTGTGGTCAGACGAGCTCGAAATCAAACTTGCCCATATGCAAAACGCTACGTGGAAACGTGGGGCATGAGTGAAGCTAACACTATAAACTCACCATCATCAACCTGAAACATGGTGGTGGCAGCCTCATGCTGTGGGAGTGGATTTTTCTTAAGCAGCTACAAAATGAGCCTAAACATACAACCAGAGCTACAATGCAATGGTTTACATCAAAGCATATTTATGTTAGAATGCCTAGTCAAAGTCCAGAGCTAAAACTAATGGAGAATCTGTTGCAAGACTTTAAAACTGATTTTCATCATCTCTCTTCATCCAGTGACTGTGGAACTTAACGCCATAATTTTCAGATTTGCCTTTTTTAAAACAATTTGAAAACCATGTGTCATTTTCCTCCCACTTTGCAATCAGTCACTACTGTGAGATGATTTATTACAACAAATTTAAATGACATACATTTAAGTTTGTTATTGTTTTGCATTAGCTTGCATCTCCTGAAACTAAGCACTTAAACTTAACCCAAAAGAAAGAAGTAATAATAAAAGCCATTTCTTATTAGGGGTGTAACAGTACATTGTATTTGTATTTTTCAGCTCGGTTTGCACGTGTACTGAACCAATACAACTGTTTACTACCTGAACACATCCAGAATGTTTATGTGAGGAAACTAGAACGCAGTGGAACTTTAAAAAGTGACACCAAAACAAAACAGAAAGGACTCCCAGCTATCACTAATCTCAGCTATATATTTACATTATAATCATTTCTGAACATTTATTTACATTTTAAAAATCCAATCAAATCTCCAGTCAGTTCTATACTTTCAACTTTTTTAAGTTGCATAACATAATTAAATCATAATTAAATTAATTTCCGGAATGGAAAGCAGTGAATCCGGGAACAAAGGTTCTTTGTTTAATGCTGATCAAAGTAAAAAAGAAAAAAAGAAAAAAGTCATTTGCCCATTTGCATTTATTTCTCTTGATTAAAGTGTACTGAACACATACCAAACTGTGATTTTTGTGTACCATTACAGCTTTATTGCTTAGTATTCTCATTGAGCTCATACATCCGGAATTGCACCGCTCAAGGTGGCAGCATGTTGGAGTAGCTCTGTTACTTTGGTTCATATTTTTTTTCTTTTTCAAAACTTTAATTCTTCCATTTCTGGTAGAAACGTTGTTTTGTGGACAACTGTTCTCTCTGGTTTTGAATGCTGTGCAGCTGGAAGGATTTTTGCTGATACTTTTTATTTTTGGACTTTTGTTATGAAGCATAACCATGGGAACAAGGTGGTTTACAACTGGCAGCAGCTGATTAACATCACAAAAGCTCAAATTATACCTCAACTACAGCCACAAAACCCTGATGAGTTGAAAAGAAGACGCCATAGATCCAGAGCATCCTCTACATCAGACTGTCATACAACTTCAGAGCGTCTTCAGTCAGAGGCTTCTTCAGATCTGCAGAGCACTACAAGAGATCATCCCTACCCACAGCCATCAGCATCTACAACAAATCTTTGAAGGAACTTGCATAATGAGTTACAACAACATTTAATTTCCCTTTGGGATTAATAAAGTAAATTTGAATTTTAATACATCTGCTGAAAAATGACCACTCAGTGAAGATGCAGTGTTCACTGGAATTTACATGCATATTCTGCACTGAAGCCGCAGACACCAACCTGACATAAAATTGCTGACCTTTTCCTAAACAAGACAGTTTTACACGTATTTGGGGAACGCCTTTTCTTTCCAGAAAACTTCCGCCATACGCACACCTGATGCCTGCATCGACTATTAACGAGGTGGAGGATTGCCGTGACATTTAGTTCGACCGTATTCGCCAAACGCTGAATATTTATTAGAAAATTAAGGCACCCCTTGCGTCTCATAAGCCATCTCGGCAAAGAACATTTGAATCTTGACAACAATCATGATGGATCGGCCGAGGTGGCAGTCTGGCAATCTCGTCTCTAATCTCCACTTCAGCCCCCAACATCACAGCTCAATTGTTCATAATTGCCCTCAGCATGAACTGCGGCACAAACATTAGGGGCATCCAATCCCCCTCTAAATCCATCTTCCATCCCCTCTTATCAGTCAAGGGCGCTCACCAAACACGAGCAATTGGCGCATTATCTATTGAGATTTCCAAAGTGAATAGTAGCTCTAATCTGTTTTGTCCACCCCTCCTTTCCACCTCTGACTGATGTAATAAAAACGAAACACAATCAGTCTGATGTGGCCAATCAGATGTGCAGTTTCAAATGAATTCTGTGTATTTCATCAGAGAGATGTGCTCGAGTGAATCAGCCTGAGCTGGAAAGGCAAACAAGGCACAGATTGAAGATTAGTCGGGAATATTCAGTGAGAGGTTTAGTAGAATCTCAAATATACAGTCATGGGAAAACGGAGCCCACGTTTACTGCTTCCATATGATTAAAGCCGGAAGGGTAGCAGCAAGGTGCAGCTAATCAAAATCAATAGATTATCCAATCATCAGCAACTCCGACCGAGCCTGTGAAAGCAGGAGTCTTTTTGAGCATACGGGTGCTTTGTGTTAAAATCCTCACAATGTCGGTGGATCACCAGCCTCCTGACTGACCGGCGTCCCCCAGGGGTGTGTTCTCTTCCCACTCCTGTTCTCTGTACACAAATGCCTGAATCTCGTCAGAAACATTTATGAAACTCTTGAAGATGGCAGACGACACAGTTATTGGTCTGACCCAGGTCGGTGATGAGACTTCTGTACAGACAGGAGGTGGAACGGCCGGTCCACTGGTGTGGTCAGAACCACCTGGAGCCTCAAGACAGTGGAGATGATGGTGGACTTCAAGAGAACACCCCCCAACACTGCCTAAAATTGTTTTTTTGCAGCCCTAATTTAAAGATGCAAAACAACCAAAGCTACTAACATTTGCATTTACCCTCCAACACAAAATCCTAAAAGTCGTAAACCAGCACTTCCTCATGTTTTTGTAAGGCTACACAATATGTTGTTATTGCAATATCAACATCAACGTTACAAAGGCCGGTTTGGAAAGCAAAAATGGTTGATTAATACATTCATAGTGTTATGGACTTCCATTTTAATGCGCATGTAATATTTTGCCAGTTGGACAGAGTCTTAAGGCAGCAGAGGCTCATACTGGACACTAATGACGTTGCCCAAAATGCTAAAGATTAGGGATGGATACCGAAACCCGGTATTAAATTGGCCCGGGGCTGATTCTGACGGTCCACCCGAACCGATAAGCTTCAGCCTTATCGGTCCTCTTAACAGTAAAATTAAGGTCGTATTCATGTTTTGCGGGAGATATAAACACAAGCCAAACACTGTATTGCAGCCCACTCCTCCTTAACAAGCACACGCGCTGCGGGGCAAAGTGGCGACTGCTGCGCGCTCACGTGTGTAATCGCCTTACAGATACGATGGCAGAGCGAACGAAAATAGATGCCGACAATGCACGCTGTCACATATGTAATAAAAGCTTTGCTTGCAAAGGCGGGAACACAAGTAATTTGACCTAACACCTTGCCAAAATACACCAACTACAAACCGAAAGATGCACAGTGTTTGACCGCTGAGTGCTGCAGCAACAACAACCCCTGAATCAGATACAACAGGTATGTATGTTTGTATGCAAAGCAAACACGTGAAGCATGGACATAAGTTTGCCATTTCATTCTTATAATTAATAAATGCTGGATATTTTTGAACATCTTCCTTCTTATCTAACTTTAAAAAAATTATCTTAAACTAAAGTTCATTATGTGTGTTTTTCCCCCTTTGTTTTAGTCTTTCAAAAAAAAAAAAAAAAAAGTACAGATAAGGATACCGATAATGTACCGGATCAATAAGGAGTATTGTTTAGAGTAGTAGTATCGATAAATCCTTAACGATACCCATCCCTACTAAAGATCACAGAGTGATAGAAGCACAGAGTGGAAAGAAGAAAATAGGCACATATAGACACAGATAGTCATCTCAATATTTATTAATTTTATCTCACATCGCAAGATTTTCTAATATTGTACCTTCTCTTGATACATTCTTTTAGCGTTTCCTGTCCAGCGGTTTAGCACTCAGGATTGTTGTCTGACAGATATGCCTATACAAGTTTCCTTCATTACAGCTTGTTCCAGGTATTCAATTCATTTAAATCTGCAATCTGAGAAGTTTAACATATTTTTTGCAAGATGTCAGGGTTGTTCCAAATAAGTGTACGTCTGCATGGGAATAGTAAAGACGTGGCCATTTTTAAAAACTCCCACCATGCTGGTGCCATGTTGGTAGGTCCAAAATCCTCATATTATTGCATAGTGTCTTTTCTACATCTAGCCATAACTCATCTAGGGGAAATGTTTTAACCATCTTGAGATGTATTGTAGCCTGTTGGCTAAGAAATAATGACGAAAGTTAGGCAGATCTAGACCTTTATAATTGGCCTTCTCCTGATACAACCAAACATGAAACTGTGAAGTGCGTCTTTGTCCTATAAACATGGGCACTGTGCACACCAACATGAACAGCAAGAAAAAACAATGAGCGACTGATTTCACTGGAAACTGTAAAGACCCTTCGACAAGCTAGAACAGCATATTTTTCATCATTAATAGAGGCGAATAAAAACCATCCTAGGTTTCTTTTTAGTACAGTTGCCAAACTTACACAGAGTCATAGCTCTGTTGAGCAAACTATTCCCCCGGCTCTTAGCAGTGATGATTTTATGAGATTCTTCATAAATAAAATAAATTTTATTAAAAATAAAATCATTGGCATCCTCCCAAACATGATTACTTCTTCCTCAGTAAATGAGTCAGTATCGGAAAGAACTGTAGAACCTCAGTATTGCTTAGGCTGTTTTGATTCAGTCGAGCTTTCAGAATTATCAAAAATATTAGCCTCATCTAAATCTTCAACTTGTATTTTGGACCCAATCTCAACCAAATTATTTAAAGAAGTGTTCCATTTGGTTCCTGGCCCCATTTTGGATATGATGAATCTATCCTTAGTAAACGGATACGTACCACAGGAATTTAAAATAGCTGTAATAAACCTTTACTCAAGAAACCTTCCCTTGATCAAGATGACTTAGTGAATTACAGACCTATATCTAACCTTCCTTTCTTATCCAAAGTCCTTGAGAAAATAGTTGCTAATCAAGTCTGTGAACATCTAAACAGTAACGAGCTGTTTGAAGAGTTTCAGTCAGGTTTTAGAGCTCATCATAGCACTGAAACAGCACTGGTGAAGGTTACTAATGATATTCTCATGGCCTCAGATAATGGACTGGTGTCTGTTCTGGTTTTGTTAGATCTCAGTGCTGCTTTTGACACAGTCGATCATAATATTCTCTTAGAAAGGCTTGAACATGTTGCAGGGATCAAAGGAACAGCACTAGGCTGGTTTAAATCATATTTGTCTGATAGATTCCAGTTTGTTCATCTAAATGATAAATCATCTTCACTCTCAAGGGTTACTTGTGGAGTTCCACAGGGTTCTGTCCTTGGACCAATTCTTTTCACCATATATATGCTTCCAATTGGTAGAATCATTAGACAGCATGGGATAAATTTCCACAGCTATGCCGATGATACACAACTATATTTATCCATAAATCCTGATGAACCCAGTCAGTTAGGTAGATTACAGGCATGTCTGGAAGACATAAAAGCATGGATGACCCTAAACTTTTTGCTTTTAAATTCTGACAAGACAGAAGTTGCTGTCTTTGGACCAGAAGTTCTTAAACAGAAACTGATTAGTCAGTCACTTCATCTGGATGGCATTAAATTGTCCCCCAGTAATAACGTAAAGAACCTCGGCGTTATTTTTGACCAAGACTTGACATTTAAATCCCATATTAAACAGGTTTCTAGGATTTCTTTCTTTCACCTCCGGAATATTGCTAAAATTAGAAACATCCTGTCCAGGAGTGATGCTGAGAAACTAGTCCATGCATTTGTTACCTCAAGGCTGGACTACTGTAATTCTTTACTATCAGGAAGTCCACAAAATGCCATTAAAAGCCTTCAGTTGATCCAAAATGCGGCAGCAAGAGTTCTGATGAATATTAAAAAGAGAGATCACATTTCTCCTGTTTTAGCTTCCCTTCATTGGCTCCCTGTTAAATCCAGAATAGAATTTAAGATCCTTCTTCTTACATACAAAGCCCTTAATAATCAAGCTCCATCATACATCAGAGATCTAATTGTTCCATATGTTCCTAAAAGAGCACTTCGCTCTCAGACTGCAGGTTTACTTGTAGTTCCTAGGATCTCTAAAAGTAGAATGGGAGGCAGATCTTTTAGTTATCAGGCTCCTCTCCTGTGGAACCAGCTCCCAGCTTTAGTCCGTGAGGCAGACACTCTGTTTACTTTTAAGGCCAGGCTTAAAACTTTCCTTTTTGATAAAGCTTATAGTTAGAGTGGCTTAGGTCATCCTGAGCTATCTCTGTAGTTATGCTGCTATAGGCTTAGACTGCTGGAGGACAGACTTACCAATTTTCTTCACTCTGCTACTTCCTTTTCTCCTACGACTCTCCAGTTGTATTACAGTACATTCTGTTATTTCGACTGTTAACTTTGTTTTCTCTCAGTGTTTTTCTCCCCATCGAAGATACACCTGGTCTGGTATCCTGCTTGGCTGCAATGCCCTGTTGGACGGGGGTCATCGACTGGGATGATCCTCTCAGTAACTGAACATCCACTGTGTCCTGTTATCAACTTTTTACTTTCTGTAACATAGAAAGTTCTCTTATATCGGATCTTCTGTTCCTTCTGTGTTCTGCTCTGTCTTCTCAAACCCCCAGACGGTCGTGGCAGATGGCCGCTCCTACTGAGCCTGGTTCTGTTGGAGGTTTCTTCCTGTTAAAGGGGAGTTTTTCCTCTCCACTGTCGCTACATGCTTGCTCAGTATGAGGGATTGCTGAAGGATTGCTGTGGTTGGAAATCTGCCCAACCTCACGCCAATGACTGACGCAATCTGCTGGGATTCCTTAATTAGGAAACTTTTTAACTGATTGGAATGTTTGTATAATTGTATTGAAATGACTTCTTGTTAAGTGCCTTGAGATGACATCTGTTGTGAATTGGCGCTATATAAATAAACTGAATTGAAAAAAAATTGTTTCTGGGACATTTGTGTTTCTATGAAAACCAGATATCTGCCCATTACAGTATGCTTGTAGCAGTCAGTTGCAGATTTTTGTTGCATTGTTACAAAATGCTGAAGGCTTCGATCGTGAGTAGTAGAGTGTTCCCACTCAGGGAACACTGCTGTGTCATCTGTCAATCCAGAAGTTTCTAAATAGGGATTTTCTGAGTGAATGGCAATGAATCAGGCTATTGAGGCAAGAACATCATTTACAACCAAGGTTCTGAACGCCCTCTAGGTTTTTAAAATGTAACATTCAACCACCTGCAGTTCCTTGGATTTATTTTTTTTCCACAAATCCCTGCATAAGGACACACTGAGTCACTGGACTGTTTTTATCTGCTGTGGGCACTGTGCTACTGTACCTCTGGTCTGACATTCTTCCAACTCAGGAACCGCAGTTGCTGTCAAATGTTTGCTTCAGCTTCCTGCATCTATAAAGTCATTTCAATGTACAAAACTGTTGCAACCTTGATTAAAACATTTTTCTTGCAGCTCTAATTCACTTTACTGTCCTGCAACATCTTCTAGTTAACCCCTAAAAGACTGAATGTCTAGTTAAAGGTCACTCTGTTTAATGCACTCGTGTTTGTTTTATCCTTCAGGTTTATTTCTCTCTACATGTCCAGAACACCTGGTTTATCATTAGCGCTGCATTTTTCCTCTCCAGGTGTTCTCAGTTGAGTGTTTCTGCTGGATGTTTCTTCCCATTTAAGAGCTTTCCTAGACAATTATTAATGATCTGGCTTTATATAAATATTAATATCCTGACTGTACTACTTCTTGGTTTTAATTGTGATTTGAGAAAATTGGGCTTTAAGTAAACTCAATTATAGTTAAATGTGTTTAGCTGCATTATAATTGGAGGGAATTTGAGTTTTCTGATTGGACTTTAATTGGTTTGTTTACTTCTGACTTTAAGTGTCCTGAGGTGACTTTTCTAGTTATTTACCACTTCACAAAGAACTAAAACTTTATTAATAGACGAAAAAATACTTTCTTTACATGCTGAAGGATTAAAACAGTAGTTTCATGAGAACATTTTCATTTTGTTATGAACCGTTGCTACTTTAGGGGCACAAAAGGAAGGAAGATCCCTCCCAAAAATCTATCGCCGACTTCTCTTCATGTGTGACCGCCTCATTCTTTACCGGGTCACCCTGACATCTGGATTGGCAGGACATTTTCACTAATGGACAAAAAATGAACTTAATCTAACATCCAAGTACCAAAAATGTATCTACAGTGGAACACAGAACTGAAACTCTAACCCAGTGTTTCTCAAACTTTTTTTATCATTCCCCACTTTGGACAAAGGAGCATACACAAGCCCCCCATGCTTTTATCGCCCCAACAGAATGGTGACCACGCCTGATTTTTAAAGTGTTTCATTTATTTAAATAGCCGAGTTAGTCTACAAGTTTTTAAGGGTATACATTTGTTGGAAAAAGGGGTTGCGCACTGGTATAAAACCGGCTCAGAAATATATGCTGTCAGTAGTTGCTACATGTAGAACTTCAGCTCACAGTTGGAGAAAATAAAAGTTGTAGTTTTATCAAATTTACAAAGCTTTCAAAAGTACAAAATAAAAACAATAATAAAATAAATAAAGAGCAACATACTCATCCCTGTATTTCCTCCCGTGGTTGACCATGTGACTTCTCTTACTCTGAAACGTTCCCTGATCTTTTTAGATATTTGTCCATTTTGTAGATGGAATCTCTGATAATGCGGCTTTTTCAGCTTGTTTTGTTCTGCTGCGATATATTCCAACGTCAAACTCCCAGCCCGATGTTCCAGGTCCGGGTTCTGTTTACAATGATGATCACAATTGCTAATTTATTTGAGTGTGTTTATTTTTGTGAGAGGGGGGAGCTTGTTGATTTAATTTACAGTGCAGTGAAACATTCAGAACGACAGAATCTAGGGGGGGAAAACCATTTAAATCCCATTGATGTCACGCCACACCTGCAATACCTCTGCGCCCCACTAGTGGGACTCGCCCCATAGTTTGAGAAACCTGGTCTAACCAAATACTGAAAATCGTAATCATTTCCATTTCATTTAACTCATCTTCTCCAAGTGCTGCGTTTGTTTTTAAAGAGCCATTATTAAGGTGGTCCTAATGTATAAATTAGTGATATTGCTGTCTATTTGTATTTTCTTTACAGAGTATCAGTACATATCAGAAACTATTTGAACAAATATTTTAGTATATGACAACCCAGTTCAGGTTTGCAATAATTTGCTGATACATTTATTAAATAACTTGGGTTTGTCCATCTTGTAAAGTATTTGCGACTTGTCCAGGGTGTACCCCGCCATTCGCCCAATGACCACTGGAGACGGGCACCACCCCAGCCCCCCAACAGACTGATTGCTTTTCTGCAAGGTCCTCTACACAAGAAATATTGGTAGTGTAAAGGTCTCTTCACACCACCATATATAATCAATATACAGTGTACATACACTGCCTGATTAGAAAAAAGTCTCACTAATATTTAGCTTTGGTTATGGCATTTGCTGTGGTATTGTTTCGCTAAACTTCTGCAATGTCATGAGATTTATTTCCATCCAGTGTTACATTAATTTTTCACCAAGATCTTGTATTGATGATTGGAGGGTTCGCCCACTGATCTAAGTGTTCTCCAGCACATACCAAAGATTTTCAGTGGGGTTAAGGTCTGGACACTGTGGCAGCCGATCCATGTGTGAAAATGGCGTCTCCTCCCCCCCAAGATGCTCCTTTCCCATACAATTCTTGGCATCTTGGAATATAGCCACACCATCAGGGAATAAAACATCCTCAAATGGAATAACCTGGTCATGCATTATCTAAAGGTAGTCAGCTAACCGGAAAATGTTGCTGAACCCGACCCTGACTAACTGTAGCAACCCCAGATCATAGTGCTGCCCCCACAGGCTTGTACAGTATGCTTTAGGCATGATGGGTAGATAACTTTATCTGCCTCTCTTCTTACCCTGAGGTGCCCATCCCTCCAGAAGAAGGTAAATCTGAACTCAGACCACATTACCTTCTTCTTCATTGCTCCAGAGTCCAATCTTTATGCTCCCTTGCTAATTGAAGCCTTTATCTCTGGTTAGCCTCACCAGTTAGTGGTTTTCTTATGGCTGAACAGTCATTGAATACCAGTCACTTGACCTCTCTTCAGAAATGCTTTCAATAACACCATTAAGCAAAGCCGCGAGTTCGACTGTTTTTCTTTGATTTGATTTCAAAACGTTTCAGTGACCACAATCACTTCCTTGAAGACGATGGTTCCACACTTCCCTTCCAGTCTGTAATAACTCGTTGGACAGTTCTTAACCCAACTTTAGTTTTTACAGCCTCCTTAGATGTTTTCTCTGCTAGACACCAATTATTTGACCCTTCTTAAACAAACTAAAATATTTTCCACAAACACGGGATTCATCTTTCGCCATGGTTGTTTTAGAAATTCTAAGTTGCTCATTGCATCATTTGGGGTTAAATAACTTGTTGCCTGCTGAAGGATAATCAGCAAAACAGTCATTATCCATAGGAGGCATTGCCCCATTTGTTTAGTTAAACCCAGATGGGGACTTAACTTCACGAGGACTTACTTTGCGTCTTTTGTTGTGACCGATTCTACTCCCCTCTCAACTTCTCATTCTGAACGACTGTATTTAGCACTTATTTCCATTGTTGGCCAGTACTAAGAAATGTATGGTTGTATAACAGAAGCCAGCTCTTTGTACCAGACAGCTGAGAGCTCAGTAAATTGAAAACACCACATTCATATGCTGCAACTGCAATAAAATATAACAAAGGACATATCTCATGGCACCAATACAATCTAAAAAAGACTGAGTGTTGTTGCATCCCAGCCCAGCTACGGCTCTGTCCATCATTGCTCTCCTCCTCTGGCCCCCGAGATGACCATTTAATTCACCAACACCCACAGGCTGCTCCCCTCAGCTGTTACTCAAGCTGCCATCATGGCACAATCTGAGGCTTTGGCTCTAAATACTCTACTATTCTGTCAGTGTGAAATGCAATAGAATTCAACTTCAAACAGGAAGATTGTACGTTCCAGCTCTTCTTCCATGGTTTCCAGGTTTATAACTTCAGGCTGTAACAAGATTCCCACTATTGAAAAGTTTTACAGTCCCTTAAATGGCAATAAAACTGGAGAAAAGGCAAATTATTGGCCTGGATGATTGAGGTGTCTCTGCTGCAGAACTGAATATTAAGTGTTGGAACCTATGAACCTCCTTTTAGAGACATAAAAGACTTGAAATAGATAATTAGTGCCTTGCACTTTTATCACATTATAACCACAATCCTCAATGTATTTTATTTGGATTATGTGTTAGACCAGGGGTGTCCAACCTTTTAGATGTTACCTTGATCCACCACAGCTGATTTAAATGGCTAAATTAGCTCCTCAACATGTCTTGAAGTTCTCCAGAGGCCTGGTAATTAACCAATCATTTGATTCAGGTGTTTTGACTCTAAAACATGTAGGAGACCGGCCCCTGAGGCCTGACTTCAGAGAACACTGTGTTAGACCAATCCAAAGAGGGCCTCAGTTTAAAACTGAGTTTAAAACTGAAATTGATGTATAGTTTTAATTTTTTTTTGATAAAACAAAAAGCTGAAAACTGGATAGATGTTGTTGCCGGTCATTTTGACCAACGGGGTCAAAACAAATCCCATCATAATCTATTTTTACCTATCATACATTAAAATGATAACATTCGATAGTATCTTTTTTATTTATTAAAATAAATAAAATCCAAACAAGCTGAAGAGAGAACTACACATAACAAAATCAAGCAATTGCACTTAAAATACAAACGGTCCACCTGCTGTGGCCTGAAAACACGGTCTCACAAATTCCTCCAGCTCCGCACGGAACTGAAATGCACACACATTTGTGCGTAATCAAATTGTGGGATTGCTGCAGAGGTTTTTATTATGAGGTTTTGGATTTTTGCCTCAGACAGATGACTTCTCGTAGGGGTTTAGATGTTGTTCTGGAGGCTGAATCCGCATTCTGCTGCCACACTGGACCGGAATTACAAGCGGCACTTCAGCCAAAGTTTTGAAATTAGGGAACATTTCTCCAATTAAAAGGGATAGAAGTCAGAAAGACTCTCTGAACCGGCCGTTTCCTGAGCAGCAAGCTATCACTTCAGCGGGAGGAAATCCCGCAGCATGCACTGGTGGTTGGTTCGACACTGGGCTCTTGAGCCAGGCTCTTTTTTGATTGATTTAGTTACATGTACTCCGTGCATGAAATTAAAAATGTCTGGACATTTGCACCAAGTGGTCAGAGGTGTGAATACTAATTTATCAAAATGGACGGCCTTCCGATTTTTCCACCACCGTTTCAAATAAACGGTCAAATACAGAAAATATTATTTTAACGCAATTCCTGGTTTGTATTCAGGGCTCAGAAGTTTCTTCGAAAAAAAAAAAATCACTGAACAAACATTGAGACCAAGGAACACAGCAGACAGGTCGGGTAGAAGGTTGTGGAGATGTCTAAAGCACAGCTAGGTTCTAAAGCAATCTCCCAATGTTCATCTGAAAATGGACCGAGGTAGGACCAACTGAAAACATACAGACATGGCCATGAACCTAAACTGATAGAGGCCTGGCGGCGAGAACAGCAACAACGTAGAGGGTTGTAACTCAGGAGGATCTGCAGGACTCCACAAATCTGCCCTTCATGGAAAAGTTGCAAGAATGAACTCAACAAGAAATCTCTTCTACAGTTTGTCACAAGCAATCTTGGGGGACACAAAAAGTACTTTGATCAAATGAGAACTACTGGGCTTTTTGCCCTACACACAAAAAGTGATGTGTATTGGTTAACTTAAGGGGGACTTATTATGCCTCTTTTCAGACAAGTTATAACAGGTATATGGTCTGTACAAAACATGTTAAGGAAGTTCTTTGCACAAAAATATCAAAGCGATCTCACCAGCTCAATTCTTGGACAATTTCAGTTCCTTTCAGAATGAGCCTTTTAGAGGGAAATTTTATGCAAATTTGCAGTTACATACCACACCCACCGATCTGGTTACTAGACTGCAGGTTTGCCACACAAGAGTATGACATGGAATTTGATAGATGAGGGGCGGTTATATGCAAACTACGTTTATTGTGACGTCACACTAAGGCACATTTTTAAACGGCTCATAGAAACAAGATTTCTGACAGCAAAGATTTGCAAAAGAAATGGATGGATGGTTTTTATTCATGTTTGGAGTGTTTATAGAGGCAGCAGAGACCCAAATGGCAACACAAAATGATGAAAAAAAACCATGACATTTTCATAATATCATCCCTTTAAAGCCTGAACACACCATCCCCAAGCTGAAACATGGTGGCGGCAGCGTCATGGTAACAAGAAGTCGGTCAGAGTTGATGGCGAATAAAAGGACAGCTAAATATCGACCAATCCTGAAAGACAACCTGTTAGAAGCTGTAAGGGACTGAAGACAACAATTGTTTAGATCTAACCCCGCTGACATGTTAGGAAGGCCCAGAAAATATTCAAAGGCACCCTCTGTCCAATCTGAAGGAGCTTAGGATGTTCTGCAAAGAAAACTGGAAATAAAAAAAAGTAGGTCTAGGTGTCCAAAGATGAGAGACAAACCTCAATGGACCTGCAGCTGTAACTAGAGAACCTTCTTTGGCTGCAAAGTATTGACTCAGGGAGGCTGAATTTTACTGCTTATGGTGGGAGCATGTTGGAGTACATTTGTTTGTTCTGTATTAAGAACAACTATTTTCTCTGGTTTTAGATGCTGTGCAATTGGAAGGAGTTTTGCTCTAACTTTTTTACTTTCAGACAAAACTTACTTTTGTTTGTTTTTTACAACTGGTAGCAGCTGATTAGTATCTCAAAGACTCAAATTATACCTGAACTATGACCCAAAAGCCCAGAGGAGTTGAGAAGGAGGCTTCATGGATGCAGAGCAGGAGCAAAGAAGAGAGAAACAAGGAGGAAGTTCAAACCTTCTCTTCCATCCATCATAATTAGCAAGTATCATTTCCCCGACTCCAACGTCTCTCTGCCCGGTTTTCTAACCATATGACCAGACAGAGATTTAAAGAAGAGGGGCAAAAGCAAATGAGGTGGATTAGCAGTGCATGCCAAAAACTGATGGAGTCATACAGAACATGTTACTGTGAAATACTGTCTCTGCTGCTTGGAAATTGAGCTTTCACCATGTCATGACAGTGATCAGACTGTCATAGAACAACAGCCTTCAGTCAGAGGCCTCAACAGATTTGTTATAAGACTGACTGCTACTGGAAATTCTTCCTAACCACAGCGACTATTTGAAGACACTTGGATGATTTGAACTATGACATTTAATTTTCCTTTGGGATAACTAAAGTTTTTTTTGAGTTGTAGTTGAACTGACACATTTAAGGTTTTAAAGGGGGGGGTATTATGCAAAATGGACTTTCTGAAGCTTAATATCCTGAGAACCTAAAAACATGCCTGAAGTGTTGCTCTGACCCATTCACTCATGTTAGAGTAATCTTTGAGTCTCTGCTGGTAGTTCTCGGGGTTGCTGAAACGCCTGCTCCCACCTATCCCCGCCTTTTCCACCCATCTCCTCCTCCGACCTTACGTACTCAGCCGAGAGCGTCGCCCCTGCAGACCTCCCCTACCCCTCCCCACCCAACCTCACACAACTCCGGCTGAGTCCCAGGTGCAGTACTTATAACACACCAGCTGCAGCTTTTGTGGGATTTTTTCCCCGTCTACGTGCATGCTGCGATGATGCACGGTATGTGACGAACTGAAGGGGGAGTGTCAGAAAGAGTAGGAGGGTCTAGGAGAGGCACAGGCGAAAATCAAGGCGTCCAATACGGAAGTAAATTTCTTTAAAGGTGGATTTGGATATATGACGGACTTTTAAAAGGCTTAAGGTGACAATTTTGTTGGAGTATGCTATAGAAGAGTAATATGTGCCTGGAAGAAGCATAATACCCCCCCTTTAAGTGGAGTTCCCACCTCTGCACTACTTTGTGTTGGTTTATTACATAAATCCCACTAAAATCCTTTAGAGGTCATGTTTATAACGTAAAAGTATAAAGCGTTTGAAAACCTTTGAAATAAATAGTTGATTTGGTAGCACAAACCTTTATTCCATATCTGGACATTTTAGGCATCAACATTTTCTGTGTGGTCTTATGATCTTTAAAGGGAGCATTAAATCAGTCTAAACTGTCTTGCCTCTGCAAATACAGCTCCCAGTCTTCTTCAACTCCACCTCTTGCACCTCCAAACCCTCCACCTTGTTTTACTAATGAGTGATGGAGCTCTCTTGATTACAGTAGAGCTGCTGCTATCTACAGAGAGCTGCCCTCTCTCTGTGTTCTCTTTCCCTGGACCACAGGGCCTCCAAACACACCATCAATCAGCAGGTATCACCAGGACCTCATGCAATCACAGGGTCTCTGGATGTTTTCCTATCCCGGTGTGTTGACATGTGCGCAAATGGACATCTGTGGATTTTACAACCTTAAGGTTGTTTTAAGGCATTTTTTTCATTTTGTTGGAGCACCCTACTGACAGAAAAATCCACAGAAAGCCACAATTACAACAATTACCCACCGATGTCACAGCAGCTCCACCAGGTCTCTAATCTCCCCACTAATTAGGAAAAAGGTCACCTTATGCTTGTTTTAAAAGGCAATTTCAGCTTTTCCTCCAATACCTGCCAACACAAAAGGGTAATGAACCAACGCAGGGACTGTAACTGATGATTAGGGATGTAATATTTAAAATTACAGCATTTGTTTGACTTTTTATCAGTCAAACCAGAGCAATAATTGAGGAATAAATTAAACAGAAGATGAATCAGATAATTTTCCTACTAAACAAAAAAGCTTTAATCTCAAACATAGAACTGAAGAATTACAACCTATTATTTTTAATTATATCACCGTTTGTGAAACTAAGTTTTAAACTTTATTTCTTTACTTTTTTATGTATATATTTCTTAAATTTGCTTTACATTGTTTTATTACTTGTTTTTTTTATCATTTGTTTTTTATATATATATTCACATTTTTTTTAAACTGAAGTTGAAACCAGACTAGAAAAAAAAAATCCATATTTTCCCAGATTAATGTTTAATGGTTCTCAGTATGAATGGATGGATGGACAGACAGAGGTATGAATACATCTTTTAGACCATCAGACAGAGAATCCGGCCTGTAAATACAAAGATTTTTCCATGTTCTACTTTATTTCTCATATTTATCCAGATCTGAAAAATATTCAAATCAAATTTTTTATGTTTTTCCAAACTACATAGCAACCAATTTTTGTTCATTAAAATATTTTAGTTCCAAACATCAGGGGTGGATCTCAATATTAGCTAGGAAGTGCAGCTGTGTGTTCATGTTAGGTCATTTTTGGCAAGGCGGTGGATCTCAACATTGATTTTAGGAATCTGCCTTATTGGTTGCCAGGGGTTGTGCTAACCCAATATTTTCTGTCTTAACATTTTTTTTTCAAAAGATGGACAAATCTTAAGGCCATCGGCCATTTTGACAGATTAGTATTCACACCCCTGACCAGTTGGTACAGATGCACAGACATTTTCAACTTTACACACACATGAAAGGTAACTAAATTAATCCCAAATAAAAAGACTCCCATGAGAGCATTTGAGCCATCATCTCAGAGGAATATTTCTTGATTTCAAAACTTTGGCTAATGTGGCGTTTTTAATTCCAGACCGTGTAGCAGAAGAGTATGGATTCAGCCTCCAGAACATCCAAATGACCATGAAAAGGCATCCATCCAAGGCAGAAGAAGTTCAAAACCTCATGATTGTTAGTTCACTTGCTTTGGTCCAGATCAAATTTGTTGTTTTGGTGTTTTTTTCTGCATTTCCTATTCACACTCCAAGTAAATGCAACAGGACCAGAGTTTCTCAACAAAAAAACACGTGTGCAGAGGTTTTTCAGCAACGGGACAGTTAAACATGTAAGAGGGGTAAAACCAGGAAGCCATGTGAAAACAGGTCAACATATACAATGGAGAGTGCTGTTCTCATCTTTCTGGCATTAAAGTTAATACACAGGAGTCGTGTTGACAGAATATTTTCCGTATTTTACCAGTTTCTTAACCTGTGACGGAAAGACTTGAAGGGTGTCGGCCATTTTGACAGATCAGTATTCATGCCTCTGACCACTTGTTGCAAACGTGCAGACATTTTCAACTTTAAGCACAGAGTACAGGTAACTAAAATTTTAAAAAAAGATTCCCATAAGAGCATCTGAGCGTGATCTCAGACCTGGACACGGTACTCAAAGCATCTCGCTAACCGCAAGCTGACAGCATCAGACACAGACTGGCGGTGACGGATCACTGCAGTTCAACTACTGATGCAAAAAGAGCACATCCAGGCAGATTTCCACCCACTGAAGCGAACAGAAAAGCCGCTTGTTCAGAGTTTTGCTGTATTCTGATCCCTTTAATTGAAGAAATGTTCCCTGATTTCAAAACTTTGGCTGAAGTGGCGTTTCATCCTAACTTTGTGCGTTTTAGGTCATATTTCTATATTTCTTAAGCTACTATGTCACGAGTGAAAAACATTCCACAGTAGATTGACCAAGTCAAGGTAGTGCATAACCCCTCCCCACGCTTTGAAAACCACAATCCAGAAACTCACATCCCCCACACTTTTGAGAAGATTGCTACGCCCCTGGGTGGTGAGCCATATCGGCCATATCAAAGAACCACAATTGCATGCGCCAATAAATTATCCAGCTATAAAAATCAGCCAATTTTGCTTTAATCGCCTTGATGGTTTAGAGTGAAATAGAAATTAGATCAAAGTGAGGGTATGTTTCGATGCATAAATGGAAATGATTGATGGAAAAAAAGGCAACCAACAGGGACAAAATCCTTCAGATCTTTCTTCAGATGTGAGCAGTTTATACTGATTGTGCAATATCTTATCTTCATTTTTTGCTGATTACTAAAAAAAGTATGAAGTAAATTAGAGCCCCATGTGATGATCATTTTAGCTTCTTTTTTCCCCCTCAAAACTGTTAAAAATGTCTTTGAAATCAGGTCATGAATGAAACAAAAAGGGGTCCCAATGAGCAGTTCTGCTTTAATTGTGACAAATAATACATTTTGGGAGTTTAGAAGATACTGGAGAACTGGTAACTTTCAATCTATCACCCATAGGTCTGTAAAGTCTCTGCGGCATGCGCTGAATACACAAGCACAGTTCACTGGATCTTCGACCGCCCCTGAGGGTGTGACTCAGACCCGGAGTGGGTAATTGGGAAAAACGGGACGCTTCCCGATGGGCCGGTCTGATGTATGGGCCGCAAGAGCCGGTGTCTTATGGCAAGCAGAGTTGTAATAGTGTGCCAAAGGTGCAACTAGGCAAAAGTTAGTTACTAGTGAGAGCATTTTTAAACTAGCTGAGCAAAGGTTGGAACTAGCAGGGGAAAATGTTTAACAAGTTCAGTGTAGTCGAGTACTAGTTGTTGGCATACACAACAGTTGATATCAAGGATATGGATATTTTTTTACCTTAACAGCTTGCCATACTCCGCCTCCACTGGCAGCTTGTTTTTTGTTGTCTTTTTGCAGCGCACCTTGACATAACATGTCAGAACATTCAGTCAGCGGTGTGGGCGGACCGGCGCGGAGAAGGCTAGTAGTAAAAAGAGGAAAGCTCTGGAAATATGTGCTGCTAAATGTGCAAAACTTTTTTACTAAAACAAGCTCATGGTCTGTGACAACTAACGAGGACGATGCAACGGGTAAGAAAACACATTGAACTTTGCCTGGAAGCCACCATTCGAGTTAATTAATCAAGTCAACGAATTGCGTGACGTTCTGGCAACTAGCATATTTTAATAATATGATTCGACGCCCTGTAACTAAGCTACAAGAAAATCAAGCAATATGAGCTCACAGGTCCAGAGAGGGCAGGATTACTTATTGAGTGAATATCATCAGTATTAATGTAATGAGGAGCTTGATGTAGACCTGCTTCATACAAAAAGTACCCGGCAATGCTAATGCTGATTCAGCACTACAATAGTTAAACTGATGTGAATTAATCATAGGTTTTGTACAATTGGGAGATTTTGTGCTGAGAATTTTGACCATTTTTTAATGTGATTTGTTTTCAGAAGCAGGAGTCAGCCGTGATGAGAGGATTTCTTCTGATGTTATGGAAGCAATAGGTGTGTGAACAAGCAGGTATTTGTTCCAATATAACCTCTTTCTATGCCCAAATGCCAGACTGACCCGTTATTTTTCTTTAAAGGTAAGACAATAAAAACACAAAGCCCACATTTGAAAGAGAATAAAATGGAAGTTCTATAAAATAAGCCTGCATGTTTTGCCATTGAAACTATCCTGGTTGGTTACGTCAAATGGGTTTTCCATATCAAATTCACTGAAGATTTACAGAATATTATTTTTATTGTGACTGAGGTGCGGCAGGTGAGTTTAGGGAAACTGGAGGATGTGTGAACAGGAGAGCAGAGTCTACTCAGGGACTGATCACAGAGGCAGCAGATCAGAATATAGATCCTTATAATGTTAATGGATGTGTTGTAAAGAATAATGTAGATGTGAACACATGCTGAAATAAATCTACCTTGTGAAGCGATTAACCCTTATTTACACTGAATTGGAAAATACTCAAGGCTATACAGAACACCGTGCTGTTGTAGCTTTAACATGTAAGGTTATAATTAGATTTGAATAATAATAGGTTATGATATAAAGTGGGCCGGTCTGAGGCGAGAAACTCCAGGGCTGGAAATGAGTCCCACTTCGGTCCTGGGGTGACTGACAGTTTGCTGCTACAGCTAAGCAGAAGAAGACTGCCCACATGGCAGAAAAAAAAACTAAACTACTAATAAATAAATAAAAAACGAATGTCCCCGTCACCTTCTCTGTCATTTTTAGACGTGTTCTGCACAGTTCGAGATGCAGGTGACAGATTTCATCCGCAGCTGCAGTTAAAGCCGACAGATGACAGGAGAGCTGAGCAGAATTTGGAAGTATTATCTCTTTTGCATGTTGACCTATACGGTTATGTGAATATGCATCAGCGAAGAAGCAAATTAGCAAGCAAACGTTTGACTTTTTGGTTCATTTTGCATGCGTGTTTTTAAGACAAGTTGGTGTGATTTCAAACACTTGTCTTTCTCCAGATTTTCTGCCTTAAAGCAACTCTTTCTGGATCATGAAGGGGAGGAAGGAAAAGCTTATTTCTTGTGTGATTTAGTTAAGTTTTGCAGGCGCAGGTTTCCCTGTGGAGGGGGCATTAACAGATGCTCCATAGAGACAGACTGATGAGGAATGAGAATAAAGCAGAACAGAGCCACAGCGCATCACACAGACGTGCAACAGTGTTTTAAAAAAAAAAAGAAAGAAAAAAAAGGCTCCAGCCTGCAAGCGAAACTCGGGTTAATTGAGTTCTATTGGAGGAAACGCATATTTCGGATGTAATTAAAATGTGCTGCATGATCGTCAGTGGCAGTTTTGCCAGCCTGATTAAAGTTGGCTTGATTGGGATCGTTTGCGTGCTCTGCTGAGAGGTGACGGAAACACATTAGTCACTGAAAAAGCGTTTATGCATGGCAGAAAATGCATTAAAAACATGATTTTTTTAATATGATATTTTGGAAATCCTCCAGTCGTGATGCATAAACTCTGCAGACAGCAATTACAAATTGCCTCAAACTGCAAATGCATATTATAAGCGGAGCAATTTTACAATTAATGACCATAAAGAGTAAGGCATATAAATGCTACCAACAGTGGTGAGGGAACTCAAATTTCTT
The DNA here is from genome assembly GCA_963556495.2 of Valencia hispanica. Lineage (NCBI taxonomy): Eukaryota > Metazoa > Chordata > Actinopteri > Cyprinodontiformes > Valenciidae > Valencia > Valencia hispanica. The sequence continues at coordinate 41,845,862 of OY747716.1, read as the reverse complement.
TCTTTTTTTTTTTTTTAAGAAAAGCCCTGCGCAGGTTAATGTGCAAGGGGGGAGAAAATAAATAAGCTTCTCTCTACCTGCTCTTGTTGTTGAGCCGTTTTCGACGGCGCGTTGCCTTCCTTCGCCGTGGTCATGGTTCCCTACAGGGGGGGGGGTGACAAACTGTTGTTCCCCTTTCGGCCAAGAGGAGAGGGGGGAAAAATACCGGCGGAGAAAGATTCAAGAAGAAAGCGGTCTATTCACGGAGCCTGCAGGAAGCGAGTCAAGGTGCGAAATGACAGGAGAGAAGGAAGAAAGGAGGCAGGAAAGATTCAGTCAGTAGGGGGGAAAGGAGGAGAAAGAGAGGCAGGGAGAAGCCGCGCATCTCCGCTTTAAACGCTTCATGCGGGACTCCGCGCGAGAGACATTCGACGTGCCGCACGCGCGTGCCCACACCGGCGCCTCCGCACGTGTGTCTGACCGCGCGCGCACGCATGGCTCGCAAATTAGCAGAGGGAACTGATCCAAAAACAAAACAGAAAAACCTCCATATGAATGTATGTGTTTACATTACAGAGAATTGATGACATCCAGGGCCGAACCAAAGTTGTTGGAGGTCCAAAGCACAAGTTCCTGTGGGGGCCCACTGCTAGCTAAGCCACTGTGGTTATAGCCTACAGGTGCATCAAAATCAATTAGAATATCATCAATAGGTTAAAGAATTTCAGTAGTTTGTTTCCCTTCATTTTGACGACAGTTATTGAAGCTGGTCAATTTGTTGGGATATTACATAAAATCAAGAAAAAACAATACAGAGGACCCACAGTATTCTCAGGGATTAGAGACCATAGACTGATGTGGGTAGAGTACCCCCAAATTGTACTCAAGTAAGAGTATCACTACCTCAATTTATTTTTACTCAAGTAAAAAGTACAAAGTAGTCATCCAAGAAAGGATTCAAGTAGGCTATGAGTAAAAAGTATTACCTGAAAAGGCTACTACTTAAGTAGCGAGTAACTAATGATGTCATCAGATGAAGAAAAATATAATTGTATATGCAAATTACAAACTAAAATGAAAGAAAAACAAATAATTACAAAATCATAAATTCAAAGTACTTTTCCGATTACAATGCTTTCAATATAAAAGTGCTCAGAGTTTAGTGAAGTTATTCACAGTAGGTAAAGTATCCAGTAATTTTAGTCAAGTAAGAGCAGTGATATTTCATAATAATATCACAGAAGTATATATTTAAAAAATCTGAGATTTCTGACTTTTTTTTGTTTTAAAAAGTCCGAACTGTGACTTTTCTTTGAATTCTGACTTTCCACTTTTTTAAAGTCAGAATTCTGAGATTAAAGTAATAGTGACTTTTTTGTGAGAATTCTGACTCTAAAATAAAAGCCTGAATTTTTATTTTATTTTTCGGGAGGGGGTTGGATCTGAATACTGGGATTAAAATCTGAATTCTGACTTTTTTCTTTGAATTCTGACTTTCTCAGAATCCTGACTTTAAAAAAAATCTAATTTTGACTTTTTTTCTTTGAATTCAAATTTTTTTCCAAAAACTCTTGAGACTAAAATAAGAATTCTTTGGGATTTTTTTAGCAGACATAATCCTCTTCTTTACTCTTCAGTTTACACTTGTGGTGTAATAGAAAAAGCAAGAGAGATGTGGGAAAAATCCCCAGTAAAAGGCCAATTGTGTTTGTAAGCATTAGTAGACATGTACAAACTGAGCCTCTAAGTAATTATTTTTAATATTTCCTGGATGTCCAGCCTGCGGGGCCAGTACAAACATCGTAAAAAAAAATCTAATTTATTTTCACCAAAAACTCAAAACCGTTTGAACCTTTGCACCAAACCGAAGGTTCAAACTGAGCAGAAATGATCCTTATCAATGTGGACTGGGGCCTAAATCAAAGCTCAACCTGCTGGTTCAAATTCAGTTTCGTAAATAACTGCAAAAGAAAAAGTTATTACGCATCATGTGGAGGGAGCTGATGACAACTAAAACAAGGAAGGCATCTTTAAACAAGGTTTAGCTAGTTCTAAAATCTTAGAGAGAAGTAAAAAACAAATGTTGACACGAAATTAAATCTTAACAGCCTCCCATGTCGTCAGCATTTTCCGATAAGAACCCCTCGTCTTTTCTTTGCCTGTTCCATTAATTACCTCTGCAGGAGGTGTTGTACAATCCCCACAAAACACAGGGAGGAAATGACTTACTTTGATTTGCTCTGAGATGTACTTAGAGTTAATTAATAGCCCCATTCTCGAGTATGACTCCTCTATGCTGCAGGTTTGCAGCTGAATGTGCTGCGCTGTTAATTAAAGTCTGGTGACAAGTAGGCGAAGTCAATTACGCCCGAGTCCCGAAAGAATATCTGTTGTTTCATGTGACCAGCGGGGCCAAATATGCAAGGAATAAAAAATGAGCTGTTCTTAACAAAACATGGTCTCCATGGAAATAAAGCACTTTTAGATACCCTTGGATGAGATAGCATTGACTATCAAGCAACGTTGCAGGTTAAGTTCTTTCGTCATTCGCATGAACAACTTGCAGAAGTCCCCCCCAAAATATCTTCTGCTCTGTTTAATACATTTAAAAGATAATAGTAATAGCAACAGAATAATTAGCTTTTTTATAAGTTTGATGTTTAACTTTCAAAAATGCAGCAAAGCATCACCGGTAAGGGTGTAACAGTACATGTATTCGTATTTTTTTATTATTTTCGTAGTGTTTACTTTTAAGCCAGGCTTAAAACTTTCCTTTTTGATAAAGCTTATAGTTAGAGTGGCTAAGGTCATCCTGAGCTATCTCTGTAGTTATGCTGCTATAGGATTAGATTGCTGGAGGACAGACTTACCAATTTTCTTCACTCTGCTACTTCCTTTTCTCCTACTACTCTCCAGTTGTATTACAGTACATTCTGCTATTTCGACTGTTAACTTTGTTTTCTCTCAGTGTTTTTCTCTCCATAGAAGATATACCTGGTCTGGTATCCTGCTTGGCTGCAATGCCCTGTTGGACGGGGGGCATCGACTGGGATGATCCTCCCAGTAACTGAACATCCACTGTGTCCTGTTATCAACTTTTTACTTTCTATAACATAGAAAGTTCTCTTATATCAGATCTTCTGTTCCTTCTGTGTTTCTGCTCTGTCTTCTCAAACCCCCAGACGGTCGTGGCAGATGGCCGCTCCTACTGAGCCTGGTTCTGTTGGAGGTTTCTTCCTGTTAAAGGGGAGTTTTCCTCTCCACCGTCGCTACATGCTTGCTCAGTATGAGGGATTGCTGAAGGATTGCTGTGGTTGGAAAGTCTGCCCAACCTCATGCCAATGACTGACGCAATCTGCTGGGATTCCTTAAATAGGAAACTTTTTAACTGATTGGAATGTTTGTATAAATGTATTGAAATGACTTCATGTTAAGTGCCTTGAGATGACATCTGTTGTGAATTGGCGCTATATAAATAAACTGAATTGAAAATTGAATTGAATTATAGAGTTGTTTTTTCCCTTAGCACATGCAGAATGTCTATGTGCAGAACTCAGTGCAACGTTCCGCAGCATAACTTAAAAAAGTGACACCCAAACAAAGCAGAAAGGACTCCCAGCTATCACTAAACTCGGTAGATACACCGAACCACAAATTTGTCAGCGAATGTATCTTTCAACAGCAATAAGGTCCATAACACGCTCTGCACTGAACTGAATGACTCACCTGAAACAATGTCAAGCTGAATGTAAACATCACTGATACTAGAGAAAAATCAGCTGACGTCAACATGGCTACCAGTAGCATCCAATCAGTCCAAATTCCTTATTTCGTATAAAACGCAAGTCGGCAGAGTCCCCATTGATGAGAAGGGATTTTCCCAACAGCTGCCAATGCTGCATTTAAATACAGCTGGGAAACTAGGCTGTCGAAATATCAAAACAACTCTAAAGTGATTTATGCAGGTTACATTTCTAAACAGTAACGACTGTTTTCAAGTCGTTATATTGTTTTCTACTCTGGCTATGTCCACTTGTACTATTTTATTTATTTAAGAAAATCAAATCTCCAGTCAGTTCTATACTTTCAACTTTTTTAAGTAATAGACCATAACAATCAAATTAATTAAAGGAATAAAAGAAAGGAATTCAAGAAAAAAGGTTCTTCTTTAATGCTGATGAAAGTAAAAAAAAAAAAAAAAGTCAAATATTTTTTTTTTATATTTCTTGAGAAAAGTGTGCCGACAACGTACCAAACCGTGACTTTAAAACCCACAAAACGTACCAAACTGGAACTTTTGTGTACCGTTACACCCCTGATCAGCGGTGCATTTTTAAGACTCACACTCCCGCAAAAATCAACCCGGCTGTTTGGGAGTCTTCCGGGATGTTGTGACAGCTACAAGTAAATTAAAAACTGCATATCCAAAACTATTTTACTGTGCACAAACAAACACATTATGCTGTTTTTACAAACATTACGGGCAAAATCCAGAGATTTATTTCGATGTTTAGTTACAAAAACCTTTGTCCATGACCATGCTCTGATAACAGAACTTAAAACCTTGACATAGTTACTGATTCTAGGTACAGTATGATTATGTTTTTCCTGAACGCAGGGTTGCTCATCTTTCAGAAAGTTCCACTTTAATCCCACCCCTCCACAGAATGTTTCGCGATATTTGTTAAGCAAATGTGAGACTTGCCCTTGTGTACTTTTTGTCCAGCAGTGGTTTTCATCTTGGAAGGTATAAGGGGAAAGAATACAAGCAGGTTTCTTTCTGCTCAGCTGCTGTGGAGCTTTTATAGATCCCACAGCTCGCTCCATGTAAGGATGCCTCTTTGAACCCAGACGGCTCATTAAAATGTCAGGCCATGAACTGCACTTCCTATACTAGACTTACTGAAACATCACATTATACTGTTGGTACTCTTTCTTTACCTCCAGCCTAATAGTTGATAGAAAATATTTTAATTTCTACCATGTGATGCTGTGGAAAAGTATTTGTCTCTACAACTTTCTTTTGTTTTTTAATCACAGAAATGTTTCGGATCAACTCATTTTAGTATCGCGAAATGCAGTTTTCAGATGATACCTTTCTTCATTATGGGAAAGCCACCCAAACCGATCTGGCCCTCGCTTAAAAAAAGTAATTGCACCCTGAACCCAATAATCGGTTATGCCACCACTGGCAAATCAAATCAAATCAAACTTTATTTATAAAGCGCTTTTCAAACCAAAACAAAGCTTCTCAAAGTGCTTTACAGATTAAAAATGAACTGGCAGCGACTACTACCATCAAGAATTAATGAGAACTGCAAAGCAGTGGCACAATGGTTTTATTTCTGCCACATTAGAAGGTTTTCCAGCATAAGCTGCCCGTTTAAGGTCATGTCACAACGTTTCATGGAATTTAAGTCCAGACTTGGACTAGGCCACTTCAAATCCCTTCATGTAAGCAATTCAGAGGCAGACTTTCTGGTGGTTTAAGGTCATGTACTAACTGTTGGACATTTTTCTTTAGAATTTTCTGCAAGAGAGCAGAATTCATGCTTCCATTTCCAGTTATGAAAAGTGATATAACTCCTGAAGAAGCAGGGCAGCCCAGACCATTATACTACCAGCACCGGGTTTGACCTTTATTCCTTAATCTCCTGTTAGTTTCACAACCGATGTAACAAGATGCTCACCTTGCACAAAGTTTATCAGGTGAGTCCACATAATATTTTTCCCAAAATATTGGTAATCATAAAGTATTTATTTTAGGAACTGTTAGACGGGTCTTTCCTTTTTGTTTGGTCAGGCGGGATTTTTCCCTTTAAACTCTCTCTGTCCCGTTTTATGTCTCTTTCCCAACGTTAAATCAAGAAGTATGACCTTAACTGGGTCAAGAGAGACCTACAGTGTTCTAAGGCTGGCTCACACGACGGGATTCTAAAATGGTCGTGTGATTTCCAAACCTTGAGAGACCACACACACGGCGATAAAAAAAGAAAATCATGAATATAGCAGTTTTGGTCTTACAGTCAGTGGGTTTACATGCAGTAAGAGAAAAACAAATGATTGCCTTAGTCAAACTGAATTCAAACTTTTGAAATGCATGTATACACCTTAGTTCGGCGGGAGTCGAACCGAACTGGCCTACTACTAATCGACATAATACACCGAGTTAATGCGGTTAGAAAGCCTATGTCTCTGCATGTAAACGGCATCCAAGCTAAATTAAGCTATTTCCAGCCTGGGCATTCCCTCTGCTGGAAGTGACAAGACCACAGAAGCAAGGAATAACAACACCGTATGATAACAACACAGTGGCAAAAAGTGTAACACAATCAAACAATCCAGTACGTATGGAATGTAAGGAAGTAGTGAGACTGTGTTCATCCCAAAGCAGGTGAACTTTTCATATTTCAAGTGCAATCGTTTAACTTCATTCTTTATATGTAGTTCTCCGTTCAGGTAGTTTAGATGGAATATTATTTAAACTGAATAAAAAAAATACTATTGAACATGTTCTAAAAATCGATAGATAAAAATAGATTATGACCCCGTTGGTCTAAATGATAAACAAAAACTAGAGCGACTTCTGCCAACAAGGGTAGCAATACAAATACAAAAGAAATTCTAGCATGTAAAACTTGCAATTTTTCAGTGTGGGCAAACAGTGTAGAAAAAGAAAACCCTACTGGTATTAGATCTAAGTTCTGATGAATGAGGAAGAATAAAAGCCACCGAGGCGAAGCATCACCACCGAGGCAGAAACCCCGGCAACTCACTCTGCGCTCGCCATCGTAGGGATGATGTATGAATCCAAAACGGCCTCATAACAGCCAATCAATCAGCTCCAAACTAATGGCGGCCACTTTCAGCCGATGCCCTTTGGCTCAAGACGAATGTGCTGGGACTGCAGCGGCCGGGTAAGACAATAAGCACCTCTCAGTGGTTTGTTTAGTGTGAGTATACAAACTTCACGGGACTGATGGTGACGAATGGACAAGACGAGGTGGTGATGAATGCTGCCGGGGCGGCTACGTTTAAACCCACGCTACAGCAACGTTGGGAATTAACTGCACGATGGTGGCAAAGTGCCCGAGCGAATGGAGCCATCCACTCAATCTTGGCTCATCATTCCCACGCCAACAGCATCCGGCTGCCAGACCTTCTGAACCGAATGCACTTTTTCCTAATTAAAGCTTCAATGCACTCAATAATAGTCGCTTTAATTTCTAAATAATGAACAATTGTTCTTTGTTTGGCTCAAGACTGCAGCTCTGGAAGGAAAAACCGGGGTTGCTGCATTAATGGAGATGATTGGCATTGCTTTAAGTGGCGTCTCCAATTAACCCTGCAGCATTCACGTCTCGGAAGTGTAACTACGCCGCTTCAGTGCAGCCAAGAGATTTCCTCACTGACTCACTGGGTTTCTGGTTTCTGTTACGTGATGTGAGTGTAGTAAGTGCTCAATCCGTGGGTGAAGGGGATCAAAAGAAGATGGATATGGATGAAAAAAAATGGGGGGGAGAAAGTTTCAGAGAGAAGGGAGGATGTGTAGATCTGAAAAGCCATCAAAAATGATTGCATGGACTGAATTCAAGTCTGAATTTTGAAAGCAAAAGCAAAACCCAGTGGAGGAACATTCTGCATTGTGTTGTTTCCGTCTTTCCTCACATTCAAAGGTCATGCTCCTTGTTCGGCTATAAGCTCTTGCATGTGCCCATCCACAGGAAGGAAATGTGTCCCAACACACCAATTGATTGAGAAAATCAAATCCAAAATAGAAAAAAAAACAGATACAGAAAGCCCCACTCTGCCAGAAAACATCCTGCCACTGCATATGTTTGAAGCAATCTATCAGCTTTATTTTATTCCTGCATCAATCCCCTCAATACATCTAGTCCCCAGCGCACTGAATAAAGGAGACGCGTAATGGAACGGCTCAGAAAGAAAAGCATTTTCAGCTTTTTGTTCTTGCCTCGACTTTTGGGGCCTAAATACATTGAGAGAGCATTATTCTTCTTTCTTATAATGTAATTTTAAACTTATATACAGCCAAAATAATCACTCTAGACAGAAATCAACTATAGTGAAACGACTACATTGGCTCTGACATTACCCCAGAGGTCTGGAAATGGCTTGTTCAGTGCTGTGTGCTTCAATTTTTCCCTTGTATTTGCTTGACGTGTGATGGCAGGCATTAGAATATTGGAGGTAAGCAATTTCTTTTCCATCAGCTCCCGTTTGCTCCCTCCATGCGAATAGCCTACCTGCGCACTCTAACATTTCTTGGCACCTGCATCTCGACAAACAGAGGATACATCAGCGCACAGTTTTCCTTGTCAGCATACAGCACTTTCTGCCAGGCATGACTGATACTTCACACCATTCAGCTGTGAAGCATCAACAGAGTCATGCCTCTGTTTCCGGGAATAGGCAAAGGAGCACAGTTGTGTTGGATGACAAGCAGAAGGCTGCCAGAGGAGCACAGAGACCGCGGAGGTTCACATGGTAAAAGCAGTTCTGAAAGATAAGAACATTAAGACACTTAAAAAGCATTAAAAGAACCTTAAAATTGATCCTAATATGGGGAGCCAACGCAGTGAATTTAAGACCAGTGTAATGTGCTCCCGCCTCCTGGTTTTCTTCAGGACACATGCTGCTGAATTTTGTAGAAGTTGTAAACCTGATATACTCTTTTTGGGAAGACCAGAAAGCAGGGCATTACAGTAATCAATTCTACTGGTGATACAGTGGCTTGCAAAAGTATTCGGCCCCCTTGAACTTTTCCACATTTTGTCACATTACAGCCACAAACATGAATCAATTTTATTGGAATTCCACGTAAAAGACCAAAACAAAGTGGTGTACACGTGAGAAGTGGAACGAAAATCATACATGATTCCAAACATTTTTTACAAATAAATAACTGAAAAGTGGGGTGTGAGTAATTATTCAGCCCCCTTTGGTCTGAGTGCAGTCAGTTGCCCATAGACATTGCCTGATGAGTGCTAATGACTAAATAGAGTGCACCTGTGTGTAATCTAATGTCAGTACAAATACAGCTGCCCTGTGACGGCCTCAGAGGTTGTCTAAGAGAATGTTGGGAGCAACAACACCATGAAGTCCAAAGAACACACCAGACAGGTCAGGGATAAAGTTATTGAGAAATTTAAAGGAGGCTTAGGCTACAAAAAGATTTCCCAAGCCTTGAACATCCCACGGAGCGCTGTTCAAGCGATCATTCAGAAATGGAAGGAGTATGGCACAACTGTAAACCTACCAAGACAAGGCCGTCCACCTAAACTCACAGGCCGAACAAGGAGAGCGCTGATCAGAAATGCAGCCAAGAGCCCCATGGTGACTCTGGATGAGCTGCAGAGATCTACAGCTCAGGTGGGGGAATCTGTCCATAGGACACCTATTAGTCGTGCACTGCACAAAGTTGGCCTTTATGGAAGAGTGGCAAGAAGAAAGCCACTGTTAAAAGAAAACCATAAGAAGTCCCGTTTGCAGTTTGCCACAAGCCATGTGGGGGACACAGCAAACATGTGGAAGAAGGTGCTCTGGTCAGATGAGACCAAAATGGAACTTTTTGGCCAAAATGCAAAACCCTCTGTGTTAGCCGGAAAACTAACACTGCACATCACTCTGAACACACCATCCATACTGTCAAATATGGTGGTGGCAGCATCATGCTGTGGGGGTGCTTCTCTTCAGCAGGGACAGGGAAGCTGGTCAGAGTTGATGGGAAGATGGATGGAGCCAAATACAGGGCAATCTTGGGAGAAAACCTCTTGGAGTCTGCAAAAGACTTGAGACTGGGGCGGAGGTTCACCTTCCAGCAGGACAACAACCCTAAATATAAAGCCAGGGTAACAATGGAATGGTTTAAAACAAAACATATCCATGTGTTAGAATGGCCCAGTCAAAGTACAGATCTAAATCCAATCGAGAATCTGTGCAAGATCTGAAAGCTGCTGTTCACAAACGCTGTCCATCTAATCTGACTGAGCTGGAGCTGTTTTGCAAAGAAGAATGTGCTGTAATGTGAAATAATGTGGAAAAGTTCAAGGGGGCCGAATACTTTTGCAAGCCACTGTAAAAGCATGCATCAGTGTCTCCGTGTTGGCCCGAGAGAGAATGGGGCGGACTCTGGCAATGTTCTTTAGATGAAAAAAAAACAAAACTTATTTTGGTGATATTTTTAATGTGAGGGATAAAAGTCAGCTCAGAGTCAAAACTCACGCCCAGGTTCTTCACTTGTAAAGAAGGATTAAAAGACAGTGATTGTAGTTTTGGTAAAAGTTTCTCTCTCTGAGCCTCAGGACAGTTGACTAAAACTTCAGTTTTGTCCTGGTTGAACTGGATAAAGTTTTCTGCCATCCAGGATTTGATGCCTAAAATGCACTTAAAAAGTGCATCAATTGGCCGTGTGTCGCCAGGAGACACGGAGATGTACAACTGTGTATCATCAGCATAACTGTGAAAGTTAACTCCATGTCTTCTGATGACACTGCCAAGAGGGAGCATGTAGAGGTTAAAAAGCACTGGGCCTAAAATTGAACCCTGGGGCATACCACATGAACTTGTTTGAACTTATCTGTATATAAAACACCTGTCCACACCTTCAAACAGTCAAACTCCAACCTCCACCATGTCCAAGACCAGAAAGCTGTCTAAAAACACTAGGGGCAGGATTGTACACTTGCACAAGACTGATATGAGGAAATCTACAATAGGCAAGAAGCTTGATGAGAAGAGATCAACTGTTGTAGCAATTATTAGACAACGGATCACTGACAATCTCCCTCGACCGGGGGCTCCATGCAAGATCTCACCTCATGGGGTACACATGATCTTGAGAACAGTAAGGAAACAGCCCAAAACTACATGGGGGGAACTGGTCAATGACGTAAAAAGAACTGCGACCACAGTAAGAAAGGTTACGATTAGTAACACACTATGTTGTCATGAAGCACTTGAAAGGTCCCCCTGCTTAAGCCAGCACATGTCCAGGCGTGACTAAAGTTTGCCAAAGACCATCTGGATGATCCAGAGGAGGATTGGGAGAATGTCATGTGGTCAGATGAGACCAAAATAGAACTCTTTGGTATAAACAACACTTGCTTTGTTTGGAGGGGGAGGAATGCGGAGTTGGAAAAAATGAAAAACTATTCTAACACTGAGTTCCTTTAAATGAAGGCTAAAAACCCATTTGCTAAGAGCTGCCTTTGATCAATAATCACTGGAACATGATAAAATGTAGCCTGTTTTTTTACCTACCGTTGTTTGTTTTCTTACATATTGTGTAGTATTGTTGTTGCTTATTTTATTTGACTTCAAATTATGTAAAGCACTTTGAATTGCCTTGTTGCTGAAAATGTGCTATACAAATAAAACTGCCTTGATAATATGGTACCTCAGAGTTTTGTTCTACAAGCCTCAAAGTTTTTCAACATGGTGATTTTTATCAGCATGTTGAAATGTGGGAGCCTGATGAGCAACTAAAGGCATATAAAGAGGGCGATTTTAAAGGATCACTTTAAAAACTGCATTATGTGCCTACACTGCCGAGATGGAAGGTAGATAAGCAATAGTGTGCAAGGGGTATGTGTCAATAAAATACAAACATCACAGAGAGTTCTTATAAATATTTAATGCAGTTTGAGTGTTTCAAAAAGCTCCGGTGTTGGATAATTTCACACCTTTTTGCCCTGGCTGGGATCAATATAAACCCTTGAATGCACGAACAATGCCTAATATAATTGCTGTCATCACAGCATCTACCAATCCGTGCAACTAAGATGTTTTTGTGTAAAACATAAACTTTTTCCAACAAGTCTATGAAAAATGGTTTCTATTAAAAACGTTATATTTCTTTGGTCTTACAGTATTGTCTCTGTAGAGCTTTTGGATGCATCCAGATTACAACAGCAAAATAAATCAACATGTTGGAGGTTTAGATTCTGCCATTTGTAAAAGCAGTAACAGATACTTCTCGCTTTCTTGCTTTTTTCCTCGGATTTATGCCAGTACATACTCTGCTTTTAAAGTTAAACAGCCAGTCTTGTTATTTTTTTTCTTCTTCTCCAGCCTACCTTTCTTTTGTTGGATTTAAGTTTTAGGTCGCTGGGGAAGGGAAAGAGCCACGACCTTCACCTGAAAGAAAATCGTTTGTAAAATGCACAGCAATTCTGTGGTTCAGTATGTCCTTCTCTGGAGTCACTGCCTCTTTTGCAGAATTTAATTCATCAACCCTAAAACTAACTGATAGTCTACAAGCTTTATCTCTAACTGTAAAACATAATGCGGGAATCTGGATTATTTATTGATTTTTGTAAACTCTATTTTTGAAATTTATACACTTCTTTTATTAGCTGACGTTAACTATGAGGCAACACTCCAGACGGCTTTAGAAACACCTTGATAATCAGCCACTGTCCCCTGAGGCATCTTACTTTCTGCATCAACCTTCAGACTTCTTTTACCAGGTTTCAAAAATTATAGGTTTTAGATCCAGTTGACTGTTGTCTTTATACCTCTCGAATAATAGCTCTTGATGAAAGTGTTTTTGAAACTTCAGTCATTCTGCTGCTACTTTTTACTCATTAAATAATTACAAATATTTCTACCACTTTGTGTTCTCAGCGTTTTTTCTATCAGTAGAAAGTATTTCTGGCTTAGTGCTTCAGTATTTAGCTGCGACTCCAATCCAGAAGGAATTATGGTTGCCATGAACTCTGTGCACCCTTTGTTTTTCTTTCTCATAGAAAGTGCTCCTAAATTTGTTCTTCTGTGTTTAGCTAGCTGGATGGAATCACTGAAGGAGCTATTACCTATGTGACCTTAGATTCCTTTACTATAGAAAGTAACCCCCTCCCTATGATTTTCCTTTTCATTGAAAGTGCTAAGGCTGGTCCCTAATCGATAAAGGGAATAGTCATTTTGATCAATATCGATAATTATAACTATAAAGAAATGTAGAAAATGTTCTTCAAGTGCATCCCTGATCTTTTATGGTATTCTTAATTTTAATTAAGAATTAAACTCAGCCCTTTATTCAAACCCCCTTTTTTTTTTACCATAACTGAAAGTTTGTAATAAACAAAAACAAATCAAGTTATGAGATCTTAGCAACATCAGTAAATGCAAAGAAAATAAATGTTAACAATTATAGAATTTTTAAAAACATTTTATGACACTATTATATTAATGGCTCAGACCTTTGGTTGAGTTTGTGTGCAAAAACCGGGTCAATAAAGCTGATTCTGATTCAGTTCAGCTGCTAAAGCTAACCAGCTACTCACTGATAGGTATTTCAGCTTCCCATGCTACATTGTCTTTCGGATATTTCAGATACACTTTACAAATAAATATGCGAATACCTAACAGAGAAAAGGCCGGGTTCCACAGTAAGTAATTTATTTGGGTCCTGGTAGCTACACCGCCTGCTGGCATGAATGTATAACTGCGTGTAAAAATCTAAAGAACTGTTCTCACGTTTTAGTTGTATGTTAAGGACGTCATTAGACAGTGGTCAGGTGGTGCTCCCGACATGTGTTGCCCCTTTGTGTTTATTGTGTTGCTCTGAATGAACAGTTCTAAATTTGTGTTTTCTGTTTGGCTTGCCAAACTAACTGAAAGATTGAGACTAAAAACTATTTCTAAGCGATGTTTTATTTTGAATTCTGTTTACATTTGAGGAGCTCTGACCCAGTCTGCCTGCCCTACAGTTTGTTTGCAATACTGCTGATGATGTTTAACTCATCTCTCTCACCAACATTCTGTTATTTTTTTCTCTCCACGAGTCTAATGAAATAGACTCCACATAAAAAAAACACCACACAAACATCATCTTGTTTTTAAAGGGGCTCCATTGTCATGACAACGGCAGCTGCTTTGTGGGAAAAAGAAAAAACAAATTGGATTTTTCTCAGGATTCATACTTTTTACTTTGCATCTCATAATATGCTTCAAAAACTGATCCGACTGTGAATAGCTACTTGAAATTATCTTCAAGCCCATCTGGGGAGAAAAGGAAAAACACATTTCAGCGATGAAGAGACGGCCTAAAGTGCAGCACAAACCCGTTTTGGTTATTTTCACACAACCTAATCAAAGAAACTGTGATTAATGGCACTATCTCATGCGCTCTTTGAGGAGATGACAAGCGGCGGATGCGGCAGAACATCACCTCTTCAAAGCCCGGCACTTCCTACTGCACGGCGAATAATAACACACTTTCCACACAGCACCTGCTCACACAGTTAAACCCCCATCACCCCTGAAAGGCCAGCATATCACTAACACGTCTCAGCAACTAGGCGGGAGGACAGCTCCCAATACTGATCCAGGCACCATTAAGAGCCAGACTGAGCTGAAATGGATTTCAGCACTATTAAATGGACAGCTCCAGCAGAGTATTTCACTGCCACGTCCGCGACTCCTTTCGCCGGGAGAAGTGGGGGACCTGGAGAGAAAAATGCCGGCACAATGCACTTCTCCTGCTGCAGGAGGCGGCCGGAGCAGAAAGCCGACAAGAAATGATCCCGAATAGGCCTCAAATGTCACCAGACTCCTATCATTATTTTAAATTGGTGTGAAGGGTGAGGACTCAGGCCTGTATGGCGGTTTCTATATAATAACATTATTATTTGCAATTGCTGTATTGAAGAACTACCCTGTATTTGACAGGGGGAAAGTTTGTATAATGTAGAAAGAGTAGCAGAGTTGGATAAAGCAAGAAACAAATTGGTTTGACAAATTGGTTTTTTGTAGCTATCATATGGGATAATTTTGGATTTATATATATATATTTGATTTGCATGCAGTATTAATAGAGTTGATTAAAATAGTTGTGTTTTCTGGGCAAAGACTCAGTCTTAGAGAGACAATACAATCTTGAGTGACATAGTGGTCCACACTCCATACCAGTCGGTCGAGGTAATAAAACAATTAGTTTGCCAATCCTGAATAAACATCAGAAAGAAGATGAAGGGAGCTGTGGTATTTTAGGCTAAAATGAGCATGCTAAGGGTAGTTAAGATGAAAACTTTGTGAGAAATACACGCAAGAAAGGAAATTATGAAGGTTTTCATTATTTTGAGTTGTGGACGCAAGACTTGTGGACAACCCATTTTACTGGGAGACATACCTTAGACGCTTGTGGACGTAAAAATAGTTTTTGTTCGAGATGGCTCTGTTCTGTCAATGATATGAACCTTCAAATGGTGAGTTGTACACATGGACTGTATACATAAGATAGACAGAGCCTCCGTGATGTCACCCATAGATTTCTGAAGAGCTGAATGGAAGCCAACTGGGTGGTTCCCACCACCGCCATCTTGGCTGTGTTGCAAAGAGATGGAGCTGAGAGTGGGGCTGTGAAAGTGGAGGCGGATGATTGACACTCTGAGCCGATGCAGCTTCGAGTTAACTGAGCTAACCCGAGTTAACTGAAGCCATGTTGGTCCATAACTTTCACTAAAATATGAGTTTTAATTAAAAAAAAGTTTAAATAATCAATATGTAAAGTGAAGAAGAAATGATAATTTTAACCCATCTTTCACCAATCAGCGTCATCTTAAATGCAAAGCAGAAACATAAATTTATTTCCTGAAAAAAATGGAGCAGAGACTTCTTGTTCAATCAATACCACAGCAAACCATCTGTGTCCAATAATATGTTAAAAGATAACAAAACTACCTCTCTGGGTTAGGAATTTGTTAAAGATTTCAGTTTTCTTCTGTACAAGGCCTCTCTCTTCATTCAACTCACTGCACGCAGAAAGGCACGTAATTTTCCAAAAAAAGAAGAGCAACAATCATTCAGTTCACACATTTTTTATACATGGATGAGGT
This sequence comes from Valencia hispanica, assembly GCA_963556495.2. Classification (NCBI taxonomy): domain Eukaryota; kingdom Metazoa; phylum Chordata; class Actinopteri; order Cyprinodontiformes; family Valenciidae; genus Valencia; species Valencia hispanica. Next base: position 41,830,026 of record OY747716.1, on the reverse strand, counting down.
GAAACCAAATTATAATGATTGGTTATACAAAAAAAGGACCCCCCTATGTCAAGATGAAGCCTCTCTTCGTCTTTGCATCACGTTAACCTTGATCCCTGCTGCTACTCAGACTGTTTTATTGTTATTCAGACAGGTTGTTGACGTCTGAGGTTCAGAGCCTGGGTCGAAGCAAGTGCCTATTAGTCTGTCTCCCACAATGCAGCCGGCTGAAAAAAAAGACAAGTTTTTCAACTCCATAGTTTCAAACCTGAGTACACCAACAACTGCCAAGCACAGTAGCCATGGTTTCATTCTCTGGGGCTGTTTCCCTGCTCGTGGTACGGATGAGGGGAAAATGGAGCGGGAGATCTTTGGAGCTGGAGATCTTTGGGTGGGAGATCTTTGGGCGGCATCTGCTGCGATGCGACCGCTGTACCGGTCTGTCATGGTGAAGAGAGACTTGAGCCAAAAGGCGAAGTTCTCAACTTACAGATTGATCTATAGTCAAGAGCTCTGTGTAGTGACTGAAATTAGTTTTCTTCATAGGGTGTCTGGGCTCTCCCTTAGAAACAGGGTGAGAAGCTCGGTCATCTGGAAGGGACTCAGAGTAGAGCCGCTGCTCCTCCACAGCGAGAGGAGCCCATTGACGTGGTTCGGGCATCCGTTTAGGATGGCTGGGTGGATGGATGGACGGGCAGAAGGAAGGAAGGTTGATCTCAAGTCAACAGCTTCCTGGTTGAAACTTAAACTGACAACCTCACAGCAGCTCCCTTTGGAAACATGAATAACATTCTGTTAGGTGATGAACAGCTCCAATCTTAGCCTGGGCATCAGAGAGCGGGCCTGGGCCCACCCATTCAGGTTACAACGCCAGTGTAAATTAAATTGCAACCATTCAATGTATTGGCACAAGACAACCAGCAAGTACAACCTTGAGTGACATTCTGGTCCACACTGCATACCAGTCAGGGGCTGTAATACACCAATTTGTTGTCTGCAGGCCGCCAATAAACACAAAGAAGAAGTGCGCTGTGTTATTGTTAGTCCAACTTGCAGGCGAACGGTAGTTCTGATGAAAACTTTGTGAGAAATACACAAAAGGAAGAGACTTATCAAGGTTTTGAGCGGCAGATTATGTTGGATTTTGGACCTAAGACTTGGTGTGGATCAAATAGTTTAAAGGAGGACATTACTGGACCCTTGTGGATATAAAAAGACAAAAAAAACAACGTTTTTGTTCGCGATACTTCAGTTTTGTCAATGAAATGCAGCTTTGAACGGTCAGTTGCACATTATTTGCTTTCCGAGTGGTTTGACAATAGCGTTTACTGTGTCTTCAGTTACGATTGTATCATTACCTATTTTTACATGGACACAAATAATCGGATTAAAGGCCTGATCGGTATAAAAATGCTTAATGTATACACGCCATTCGGAATACTCTGACCCGATCATACTCAACATTTCCTTCCAATTGAGACAATTGGGTTATGCCGATTGTTATTCCGATCGCTGTGCATGTGAACACTTCTTCAGAATGTGGGTCATTACTGCACATGTCTGTTACGTCATGAGTAGACATACCTTAAATCGGCGTAAAACAAAGGGATTAGGATTAGAATTTGACTGTGTACACAACAATAAAGGCTTGTAAATGTAAAATTGTGACTAGAAAATCTAAAAGCACATTCTGAAGAACATCACAGTGCTCCATTTTAAACTCTTTTTTAAAATCATTCCAATCGCAAACGTTATGAATGTAAACACTTTTTTTCAGGGCCCATGTACACAATCAAATTCTAATCCGAACTCTGATCATCTTAAAGACATTTTGGACATGTAAATATACCTACTGATTGACATACAATCATTGGAATCAGAAGCAGGAGTGGGCTGGTGTTGAAATTCAGTCCGGTGGTTTGGAAGTTTTGGAGGTTTTATTACTTCGGGTGGTCGCGGATCAGAAAATGCTAATTATTGTTATCAATATCTCAAACCTAACGCAACCTATATTTAGAAGCACTGTGAGGTTAGGTTGGCTTCCTTTCAAAGCAGAAGAGAGCTACTCACGTCTGGTAGCAGCTAGCAAACAATATTAAAATAACTGACACAAAAACATTCCAGGATATTTCGAAACCTTGCAAAAACAACCGGAGCAGCAGGAGGTACCAATCAGCTGCAGTTGCAGCAGCACCAGTGGAGCTTACAAAGATCTTCTGTAAAGGAAGATGCTTCACTCATGTACACAAGCAGACACACAGCAGGATCATGACAGTGGCTCAACCATAGCAGCTTTTGGAGAACAAAAACTAGAATTAGAACAGATCGGCTGTTCTGGAAAACTCCTGAACTTCCCTATGGCCAGCCCGAATAACCCGTGGCCTTCCCAGCTAAATTAATCTGGAAGATTTTAGGACAAACCAAGCCAACTAAATGGAGAACCAAACTCATCAGACTGTTACACACACTGTTCTACATGCAGTACTCCTGCCACAGAGTTCATCTTGTTCTCTGCATGAAGAGCACAAAGTAGATTGACGAAAAAAATAATTGACATTTTACATTTATTTTCTCCGAACATTTAACATACGAGATTTTAATTGAAAACGTTGGAATTTTTCAGATAACATTGTGCTTCAAACATCAGCCTTTAGTGCTTTTAAATGTAGACTGAACGGTCAAATTTTCCATCACAATTTCAGACTTGTTTTCATTTTTCAACTTCAAACGCTCAAAGTATGTTTAGAGAAAATACACTAAGTACAAGAGGTCTTATCAAAACATTTGCGTAAAGGAAATTTTCTGAAAACATTACTAAAGAAACAGAACTAGTTCAATTTAGGGCACGCTTTGTTTCCCGATTTGGAGATATAGGCAGGAAATAATTCATTTATTATTTGTGCAAGCTGACGGTTTAGTTAGTTATTGCTGAATGTGAACATGAACTCCTGATTGAGATAAAAGAAATTTAAAACTGGAGGTTTCTTTATTGGAACAGACATTCAGATAAGGACTCAGTCCAAGTTTGAACACTGGCAAAGAGTCATTGAATGCAAGTCAAGGCAAGGCAATTTTTTTTGTATAGCACACTTTCAACAACAAGGTGCTTTACATGATTGGGGGTAAAATAAAAATAGAAGTAAAATACAGACAAAGCATATAAAGTAAAAACATCAATAAAGCAAGACGCACAAACAAAACATATGACACATTAAAACATTACTCAAAGGCAGCTCTAAACAGATCAGTTTTTAGTTGTGATTTAAAAGAACTCAGTGTTTCAGCAGTTTTGCAGTTGTCTGGAAGTTTGTTCCAGATTAGGGGAGCGTAGAAACTGAAAGCTGCTTCTCCATGTTTGGTTCTAATTCTAGGGATGTTGAATAGACTCGAATCAGAAGACCTGAATGGTCTGAAAGGTTGATAAGACAACAGATCTTTAACATACTTTGGTGCTAAGCCTTTCAATGATTTATAAACTAGTAAAAGTATTTTGAAGTCTATTCTCTGAGCTACAGAGAGCCAGTGTAAGGACTTTAGAACTGGGGTGATGTGCTCTACTTTCCTGTTTCTAGTGAGGACACGAGCAGCAGCGTTCTGGATCAGCTGCAGCTGTCTAATTGACTTTTTAGGCAGACCTGTGAAGATATTATTGCAGTAATCAATCCGACTAAAGATAAACGCATGGATGAGTTTTTCAAGGTCCTGTTGTGACATCAGTCCTTTAATCCTAGAAATGTTCTTAAGATGATGGAAGGCTGAGCTTGTTATTGCCTTTATTTGACCCTGGAGGTTCAGGTCTGAGTTTATCACTACACTTAGATTTCGGGCCTGATCAGTAGTTTCTAGCTGTATTAACTGGAGCTGTGTGCTGACTGTTGATCGTTCCTCTTTAGGTTCAAAATTAATTACTTCTGTTTTGTTTCTGTTCAGCTGGATAAAGTTCTTGAACATCCATCAATTGATTTGCTCGATGCATTTACTTAGGGTTTGGATGGGTTCATAGTCACTTGGTGACGACGTAATGTAGATCTGAGTATCATCTGCATAGTTATGATAGTTAATCTTATTGGCTGTTATAATCTGGGCTAGTGGGAGCATGTAGATATAGGTGTCAAAATAGGTGGGGCCCCAGGATGGAGCCTTGGGGCCCCAGGATGGAGCCTTGGGGCACACCACATGAGATTTTAGTTCGTTGTGATGAAAAGTTTCCTATTGAAACAAAGAAGTCCCTGTTCTTTAGGTAAGATTCGAACCAGCCAAGTACCGTCCCAGAGAGTCCGACCCAGCTCTCCAGTCATTCCAATAGTATATTAGATCAACAGTGTCAAATGCTGTTCTGTTGGACCAGTGCTGGTCCGACAGAACCAGCACCGTGGTTCTACCACAGTCTGTATTTATGTCGATGTCATTGAAAACTTTGATGAGGGCAGTCTCAGTAGTGTGGTGAGGACGGAAACCAGACTGAAAAACATTTATTTAACTGCTGAAACATCTTTTTCAGCAATTTTACCGATGAATGGAAGATTGGCCTGTAGTTCTGCATTAACATGTTGTCCAGATTATTCTTTTTTTAGCAGTAGTTTAATAACTGCTGCAATTAATGCTTGGGGGAAAATACCTGACAGGAGCGATGAATTCACTATTTGAATCAGATCAGACCCAATGACAGGGAAAACTTTTTTAAGGAAAGCTGTGGGTAGGATATCAAGACAGCAAGAGGAGGAGCTTAATTGGATCAGGTCAAAGGTCCCTCTATCATACCTGATTCAAACTAAAGTGTCACAAACCACAAAAAGAAAGAAGAAGAAGAAATAAAAACAATAAATTTCTCATCTGAAGGACATTTCCACAAAGCAAACATTTCTCACGGCCAAATGCAGAGCTTTTATAACGTGTTGTATAAATGCTCCTCAAAGAACCACAGCTCTATTACAGCTACTTCAGAACTCTGCTGCAAGAATGCAGACGAGGACCAGAAAGCCAGGTCACATCAGACGGCTTTTAAAGTCCCTGCAATGGCATCACTCCCATTTTAGAAATTACTTTAAAAAGGGGCTATATGCAACTTTTTCCCCAAAATAAATGTAACAATAATTCATGTTAAATGTTTCAGATCCCTCTGCCACCACCACTAGTCAGCACTCACAAGCAGTTCAATGGATTGTGCGAATACACAGAGACCAAGGACAACTCTGACACCAACAGTAACTCCACATAATACAAAAAAAGTTAAACCCCTGACAAGTGCCCGAAAAAGATCGAAGATTGAGAGGGACCAGCGTACGAGCGCGCTCTGCGAGAGCGAGCAGTTAAGAAGAGCAGTTCCGTTTTTTGGCCACAGGTGTCAGTCGCGAGTTTAAATGTCAGAAAATTGCATATAGCCCCTTTAAGGTGCTGTTACTAGTATTTATAAGCTCTTTATTGTTCGAGCAAATTCAACTGGAAGGCAAGGCAAGGCAAGGCAATTTTATTTGTATAGCACACTTTCAACAGCAGGGTAATTCAAGGTGCTTTACATGATTTGGTGATTTAAAAGAAACACATAAAAGAAACACACATTACACATGATACACAATAGAAAAAATAAAAAAAAGCAAGAGAGCATGAACACATTTCATACATATAACATCAAGCATTTACTCAAAGGCAATTCTAAACAGATGGGTTTTTAGTCTCGATTTAAAGCAGTGCATAAAACAGCTCATTCTGAAAGGGACTGAAATTGACAAGAGTTGAGCTGGTGAGATCGTTTTATGCGAGAGTGATTTTGTACAAAGAACTTCCTTAACATGTTTTGTACGGAGTCTAGAACTTTTTTAAAAAGAAGCATAATGTCCCCTTTAAATGTATTATTTGAAATAAAATAAATCCATCATCCATACATCCCTTTAGCTATTAATTTCACGAGGATTTATTTTTTTAAATAATAAATCTGAATATTGATTCATTTCATTAAGATGTAAACATTAAATAAATGAATTCATATTTAGTTAATTTATTTTATTAATTCCATCCTCATATTTACTGATTTTATTCATTTATGAATAGCTAATTATACATCTTCATATTTATTTCATTAAAATGTTTTTCATTAAATAAATTAATCTTCATATTTAATAAATATTTTAGTAGTAAGAAAACATATTTAGGTAATTTTTTTTTTCTTAAATAAACATCTTCTCTTATTTATTTTATGAAGATTTTTTAAATCAATGTATTATTTTATGAGAATAAATATAAATTCATTTATTATCTATAATTTATGTATTTCATGAAGATGTATTCATGAAAAAAGTACATCTTAATATTTATGTATTTCAAGAGTATCCAATAACATATCATTATTTATTGATTTATTTATTTATTAATTTATTTATTTGTTTATTTATTTATTACATAAATAAATAAATAAATAAATGTATTTAATTATTTATAAATAAATCTCTCACAAACCATAATGATATATTTATTTATGACTTTTTAATTTGACTTTTTTGTCCCTGGTTCGTTATTGCTCATGGCTTTGGTGTGCCACCCTCAGTAGTACCACCTGGTTGTCTTAAGATCTTTAAAGGCATTCTGTAATTCAACTCGATACATACACATCTAACAGAAAAACATGAAAATATGGTGGAAGGAAGACAAATCTGGCCAGTGAATACAACAATAATCCCTCCAAACTTAACAACCGTTAAACCTGCTGGTCTTCACAGCTGAACAAAAAAAGGGCTATGCTATTGCTTTTTGAAACGAGGGTGACAAATGTTTTCACTTTCAAAAATATCCACAAAGTCTGAGTTGGTTGCAGCGGTGTTCGACAGAGTCAATCACAGAAATTACAAATGAGGACTTAAAAAAAAACTTTCATTATGTTAAAATTAAACTCGCTGTTAGGCCACACTCTCCCACCATGCACCAAGCATTTTCTGGAAGGTCACCTGCAGAAAAGCAAGTGCCTACAGTTTAAATAGGGCTGTAGGTCACTATAAAAGCTAAAAGCCTCAAGCGTAGGCATCTTAATTTGTTGCAAGGAGCTGCAATTAATCATTGATTTAAAAAAAATTTTAATCGTTACCCTTTATGGTTGAAAACCACTGGGCAAAGACGTAGATTATCCCCGTTGTTCTGGATCAGTAAGATGAGATATTATTTACCTTCTCGTGCAAACAACGTAACAAAAATCAGACCATTTCTTATATGAAGCATTCTGTCCCATTAAAGCAAAAGGAGCGGGCAAACAGACCTGCTTTAGGAAGGAACAGACCATAAACAGCTGCTTTATTTCACGAGAACATTAAGGTAAAGCTCAGAGTCTTCCAGTTAGGGGTGGTCCTATGACTTTGGGGTATATTTTGTAAATTCAAAGACAAAAAACAGCAATCTGGTACCACATTAGTATTATGTGCTGCACTGGTTTTGCTTGTGCCACTGCCTTTGTTGCTCCCCCAGCCTCTTGACCGTGATGAATCACATGCAGAGTGAACATTTGTCACAGTGGGCCACATGTCCTTTCAACACACCAGGTCTCCCCCTTCGCTTCGTCTCACTCTCCCACTCACCCCTCATTCCTTCAGCCTCTGTGGTGGTTTCATTCCTCACAAAAAAAAAAAGCTGTGTTATGAATTTATCACCAGGCTAACCTCCGAGCTGTATTACCTACGCCCTTGGGTTTCCCATAGGGGCCGAGCAGTGCATGTTGGAGCCGAGGTAGGCGTGGAGTGTGGCAGGGTGCTCCCTAACCTAACTAAATGAAGAGCAGTTGGATACAGAGGGATCATTTTACACTGGTAGTACACGGACTACATGGAAAGCCTCTGACTGCATGGACATGTGCTATAGTGGAGTGGTAATTCAGGTATCAATGAATCCTGAGACCCCACAATGTTCTACAAAGTGAAAGTAAAGATATGCGACAAAGCAGTTCCTTCGAAAGGTATTCACACTGCTTAAAGGTCTCATTCACTCATTTCTTTCCCCAATAAATGTGATGTGGTCTCAAGTTTGAATTAATGCCTTGTGAGTCGTTTTCTGGCGCTTTTGTTTCACGAGGCTGAAGCTTGTCGGATGAGCGGGTGGGGAGAAACAACAGGATTAGGAGTCTGACTCATTCATATTTATTATATGCAAACATCTGATTGGCTAACAACAACGCAACTCTTATGGTGCGTTCACACCGATCAGCGCGTCCAGGCAGCAGGGCAGCTAGATTACATGCAAGTCTATGGTATCTATGCATCAAGTGGGCATCAAGCTGCCCCGCAGCAAGTCGCGCGCGTCCACGCAGCTGCTGCTCTGACATGTTGACGGACCATCCGAGCAGCTGCTGCGTGAAGTTGGGAAAACTGAACTTTGGGGCAGCAAACGCGGGGCGTCAACCAATCGTAGGGACTCTTAGTACTGACGTGGATCGGCAAGTCATTAATTCAAAATGGAGGTTCAACTAATCTTCGCTGTCTGTAATTTACGTGAATTGTATGACCCGCCTTCGTCTTTTTACAAAGACAGGAAGAGATCGGATTTATTTGGAGGAAGATATCGGAGGATATTGGAGTGCCAGGTAAGCAGTTAAATATGTAACTTTTAACTTTGTTATGTTAGCTAACGCTAGCCAAACACGGTTAAGGCAACTACCGGACGTGACGCGCTGATGCGCCGACGCGCCGACGCGGACTACAAAGTGTGCAAGCAGCTGGGTTTTAATTTTATAGCCTCAACTTTCGTTCGTTTGAGCGATTTGACGCGTGGACGCGCTGACTGGTGTGAACGTGCCTTTACACTGCCTTTGAACAAATTACTAACTTAACATTATACTTAGCTGATTTCAACAAATTCTAGCCATTTCTTCCTCAGCTCCTCTTTCTTCGTGAAAAAAAAAAAAAAATGCAACAATGTATTATCTTCATAAATAAGTTCCGCCATGTTGTGGAGTTGCTAATGATTAGCTTCTATTAGCAAAGACGTGCCCTGCTGTCTCTTGATCGCAAAAATCAATCCAGCCTTCCTGTGGGCGAGTATAGCGGCAGATTTGTGTCATAAGCACCACTCTTTTGTCATCACCCTCTACCAGAGATACTCTGTTATATTTACTTGAGTAACTTTTTTGGGGAAAAAAGGAACTTTTAGGAGTTGATTTTTTATACTGTACTTTTTGCTTTTGCTTGAGTAATATTTTTATGAAATATCGCTACTCTTACTTGAGTAAAACTTTGGGTAAAACTTACTCTACCCAAAGCGAGTAACTTTCCTGAATGAAGAATGTTTGGTAAAACATATTAGGTAAAATGCTATTTGTAATATGTTGGCCATGCCATATGTTGGCATGTTGACTTGCATCAGCTTGCTCCATTCAGTATGTGAAGTTTAGGTTGTATGTCAAACTTAGCTGAAAAGCAGGAATTAGCTAAAAAGCTACATTTTTAACTCCCACTTAAAGTTTATGTTGAAGTGAGACCTCTTGTTTGTACACAAGATTAATCATTTTAATGTTTTTTTTCTATCAGCTCAGACTGTTTACTCTGGTCTAACATATATACATAAACTACTGTAAATATTGGTTTTATTAGTTTTACTTTGAAAAAAAATTTGATTTGGTTTTTTCTACTCATATTTGTTTTGCAATTATTTCTTGTATTTCTATTTTTTATTCTTTAGAATTTGCACATAACTATTTTTGTTCAATTACATAGTTTGTAGATATTACATCATTTGTTATGATCTCAAACCCAAGTACTCACCACTTAAGTAGCCTTTATACCAAATACAGTTTTACATAAACTTGAGCAATTTTTTGAGTTACTACTTTCCACTTTTACTTAATTACTATTTTTTGGCAACTCTACCCACCTCTGCCCCCAACTGTCAAAAGTCAGCTTGATTCAAGAGCAAAATTTTACTTCAAGAGGGCAGTTCGCTAAAAGTTCACGCGTGGGGCATGGTAAAGTCTAACGCACACAAAGCACAGTGGGTTGGCCTCGCGAGTTAGCTGTTCCTCTCTCGCGAAGAAGTTGTGCGCTCGTGAGAGTGGATTTTATGCACGCACAGTAGAGGAAAATGCTCTCCAAACGTATGACACAAATCTGACGCCATATGACGAGGCCATGAATACAAATTTTCTCTGTGACATAGAAGGGACTGGCTTTTTCTCACTCACTTGTTGTCCCATCTATTTCTTTCTGCGGCTAATGCAGCCAATGGGGGTTCTAGAAATGTTTCACGCGCAGCATGCACATGCAACTCTGAGTGACCAATCATTTTTCAAAAAGATAAAAAAATACACGGTTTGTCATTGAAAGAGGTCTTTAAACTATTCCATATTCTGTCCAGAAACTTATCCTATTAGATTTTATGAAGGGATTTCAAAAGAAATATGATTACTTTTTCCAAGACTTTAAGACCTTCTAAAACAAAATTGTCACAATGCACTAATAAACCATTACAACAGTCGTATTTTGTGATTCAAATAAAAATAAATCCATTTTGCAATTACAACTTTTTTTTCCAGGAGCTAAAGGTATCACAGTTGCTTCCACTGTCACAGTAGCAGCTTTAGAACAAAAACTGGTGATTGATTGCTGTGGATGTTTTGTGGCTAGCTCTATTCTTGATGACCATAGTGGCAACGCTAATCTTTTTTGCAAAATGCACAGTAAGCCTCCCTTGTTGTTTTCGACCACAGGCTTCAGCTACTGTTTAAAATTCTCAAATTGTAGCCAATAATCAGCAAATGTACACCTCCCTATTTTCGGTAGTACTGCATCGCTTCGCTGCACTTCACTATAAATTAGCGGGTTACATCTGTAGCGATAGTACGTAAAGTCACGTGGTACGGAAACCCAAGCAAACAGCTAGCATAAAACAACGAAAAATTATTTTATTAGTTCAAGTGCGTTTATTTTTGATAGTCAAACCTATTTTAAAAACATGTCAAACTAACCAAATTTAATAATTAACCAAATCAATTTATGACCTTTTAAGGGTCTTAATTTTCCTTTTATCAACTTTTTTCCTTTTAATACTTTTCATGACCCTGTAGTTACCCTGTTATGTGACAGATCAGCAAGCAATAGTGCCTCGTTCTGAGGTGGAAGGGAAATGATCGAAGAATCATTTAACAGAACAGTTACAGTAGACCAACAAAAACTTGAAACCCTTCTAAAAACACTTACAACTGCCTATTTTTAACAGTTAAAACACCAAATATACTTTAGTATGCATTCATATGCTCAGTGGGAACCATCTTAGCGCTACCGCAAAAGCTAACATCGACACTGGTGGTCCACTGTAATGGTGGAAACCACTATAACATGGGGAAAAATGCCATTTGATGGAGATAGGTGGAAACAAAACACTGGGAATATTAAAGCAATCATATGGGTTTAGGTTCTGGTTCCTGTGGTTTAAAGGCGGCGGACTGAGAAATCTTTCTAAACACTGGTTCCTGGAAATGACTCCAGTAACATGCAGCAGAGGAAAACATCTGAAAAACATATGCTATCACATTTCTATCTGTATTCCAAAAAACTAAAACAAGGGAGATCTGGAAAATTATCAACTTTCTCTTTTGCTTTGAAGATGAAACCAATTGCCCAAAATCATGATCTTATTCAGGAGCTAATTATACGAATAAAAGTCCTCCAGATATTTAGCTTGAACCTGAGGAGATTTGCTTTGTATGAGGAAGATTTGAAGGTGAAATATTAAATATCTGAAATATGAAAGGTGAGTTCGCCAGGAGGGGGATGCTCCCTCTAAGGAGGCAATAAAACAACTCATTAAAACTTCTCTTCTGATAAGACAGAAGATAAGGAACTGGATGAGGTGGAGGTGGGTAGATTCTAACAAAGGAAAACCAAAGAACCTCAAAATCAACCCTTTTTATCAGGCTTTTTTGATTCAATGTCAAACTTCCTCTGCATATCAGTAATATCTGGGATTTTAATAACAAGAACTCTGCCTGAAAAAGAGTCAATAATAGATTACAGATGACGAGGACTCGCTGTGTACAGGCACATTCAGAATGACACTTCTTAAATGGAGCAATCAGCGCAGGAGATGTCGATCAGCACAATTAATGACCTTGAACCGAATACGAGCAAAGATGAATAGACGCTGACAGAATTACTGAAAACCAATTTCATGTTTGGTAAAGGCAAAAGAAACAGTGTGCATTGAGCTTACGCCGTCACATTAAGACCTCAACACCCCGGACAATTCCTGAACTACAATTCATTTCTTATGACTCCAGGTAGACAGATGCTTGTTTCCTCCAATTCATACAGGTTTGACAAACATCAAACAGAGAGCTTGGTTAAACAGATGCAGAAGGCTGCCGATGGTCAGAAACTTCAGATTTAATATGAAAATTATTCAGTGGTTTTTGAACTTAAACTGAGTTTTCAAAAGAGTTGGGTTCTCTCCACTTTAAAAGGAGCTGTATGTAAGAATTGTATTTCAATTAAAGATAAAATGGCCCTGATATGTCACTAGACATGAAGAAATCATGTTCATTTCAAATACTTATTTCACTGACAACAGTAGTACGGCCAGAATATTGTCGTTTAAAAAGTTACGTTGCAACCCTCAACTAATGTTGATGTTGTAATCTTGTGTTTTGTACTGAAGCTCCACCCTCCACCTATCTACCAATGATGAAGTCAGTAGTGTTTTGGCATTGGGGTTGCCAGTTCTGCTCTAGTAACTACAGCTGCAGCTACAACAGTGTTTTGGATAAAAAAATATCTAACGCTACTACACCTAATAGACCTCGTTATCATTCAGAAATACGTCGTGACAAAGTTCGAAATAAAACAAGGATTTGTATAGGAGATGCCTTTGCAATATGGAGACGGCTGAAAACAGAGAAGAATTGGTTCCTGCTGGATCCTCCAGCCTATCTGGCAACCTTGAGTCAGGGGGAAGGGGGAAGGGATACACCGCTCTACAGTAATCTGAAAGTGATTGCAGTACCAGTTTTGGCCACAATCTTACATACGGCTCCTTTAAAGCTGCTATGGCATATCTGCAAAACAAGCTAATTTAAAACTTTTTTTTTCATGCCTCTTAACGTTCCAACATAGTACAGCTATAAATATTTAGTGGAGATAAATAAATAAAAAAATTGTGGTTCTGTTGCGTGGCTCTTTCCGAAACCAACGATTGGACCATCTAGTTGTCTGTCTCACCAGACAAGCTGACTTCCGCATTTACCTGAGTCCTCCACTCATTATGCACTCCCGCACTTTACAACACAACACCACTAGTGTGAGATGTTCTCCGCTCAATGTCAGAGAAGGAGAAACAGCCAGCTGCTACCACTTTAACTTTAGGACAAACTACCAGAGTCCCAAAAAGAAAAACGCCATTTGAAGTAGCAGAAAACAAAAGACTGGAGACCAAACTGGGACTGGTGTTTTGCTCTCTGTCGTTTACTGTGGCAATGCGCGTCCAAATAAGGGGGGCGTGGCCTAGGGGTGATAGCCAACAGGAAGGCTGAGAGTTCTCTGATTGTGTTTATGTTGAAAAGCTAGCTTGTTTTGCAGATTTTGTATAGCAGGTTTAAATGTTCGTGATGTCAAAGTTACTCCATGTTGGACATATTTATTTCATTTTTCAACCTTTTTTAATTGACAGTGGATCTCCACTAAATACCTTCAGTATTCGTAGATTTTTCTGTGGAACGTGACTCCAAATTATTCAAGGAAAACTCTCCTATTCCTGGATTTTTTTTCATAGAGCCCATCTAAAATAGTCAAAAGACAATGATGCTTGGGAAGCTGAAATGCCAATGCTACTTGACACGCTATGGGCTGGTGTTTTTAAAGCAGCCAATCCAGGAGCGCCATTTGTTCTCCTTGCCACCGATTGGCTGTACCCCCAAGAGAGGAAATAACAAAGACCGTGAATGCTAGCTTCTACAAAAGTGCTAAGATGGTTTCCACTGTGCATACAAATGGATATTAAGGTAGATTTTGTGTTTGAAGAATTAAAATAAGCAGTTTTAAGCATTTTCAGAGGGGGTCTGAAGTGTTAACAGATTTTAGCTTCTTGCGGGCGGCTGTGGTCCCCAACCCCCGCCAACAGCAGGGGTCTACTTTAAAGAAAAAAACTAAACAAAAGAAATGTGGCTTTGTTTGTTGTTCTAACAATGTTTCATGTAAATATTCAATTTCCCCTTAAATAGACCTACATTTATAAAGGAAACTCATTTGTGCGTTGCACCCATGGAAAACTTGCTAAATCATTCTGTCAATGATAAACAGCTTCTGGTGGATGTCAATGCTACCACCCCCACAAAGCAGGGTTCATTAGAGACTACCTTCAGAGTCATGAAGTGGAGATGATGTTACAGGTTGCCTGCAGTTCGGATCTGAACACCTTTGATCACTTGTGGGAATATCTTCGGCGGTGATTTAATTTAGAAAATACGTTGACAAAGCTATGGCGTTATGGGGGTAAAAACATAAAGGTGGGGGTATCGAGTAAAATAATTTGTGTTCTGAACTGATCTGTATGAAAAACCTTTCATCCAAGAAGATGGGCCAAAGTAGAAAACTACCGGCCAGCTGGCTGGCTGGCTAGACAAGTGGATGGATGGATGGATGGATAGTTAATCTAGCTCACTGAGGATTAACAGCCGCCTCCCTCCTGTGGTTCGCTGACAGAGAACAGAGAGTTCACAAATCACTTGTCTGGCAGATCTCAGCTTTCAATGTGAAATAAAAATAATGGCCATAAATCAGAATCTAATATCTGAAACAAAAGTGACAACTGGAGGTTCATTCGGGTGGTTCTTTCTCCTGTTTGCTGAAAATAGCCTTCTGGAAATGCCAATGCACAGCACGTGTCAGCGAGCGAGTTGTACATCTGAGCGGGTAGGCAGGGAAACAGTGCACCCAGACTGTCAAATCAAAGGGAAATCAAAACAATACACAGTCGACCAGTCAAAGTGTCAATGAGGACCTGTGAGACCGTGCAGCTTCCTGCTGAGCAAAAATACAAGCTGATTAGGTGAAGACACCAGCATCTGGGGAGGACAGACAAGCTTAGAGACACATCAACACAGACTGACATCTAAGGAGAGAACAAAAAACATAATCTATTTACTGGGTTTAAAATGTGTGTAAAAATTGATGATTTTTATTAGTTGTAGACAAATAACAAAATGAATCCCAAACAATATTGGGAGAAATTATCACCTTATTAACTTCTTTAAAGAGTGAGTGTAAGACAAGTCTCCATTCTTTAAAGCAATAATCTAAGTCAATGCTCGAGTCTTATGTCTAGAGTCTTCAAAGCATGGGTCTCATCTAAATCTTAAGTCAATAGACAAGTTCCAAACATCTTGAATCTTTATAGCACAAGTACAAGTCAAGTCTCGGGTCTCAACAGGAGGGATCTAAGTCAAGTCTTCATCATGATCATTAGAACATGAGTTCAAGTCTCACGTCTCGAGAGGGACAATGAGTCAATTCTCGAGTCTGTTAGACACGAGTTTAAGTAAAATCTTGATAATTGAATTATCTCTGCAGAATGCCACCAAGTTTGGCAAAGGCCTGCTAATGAGCCATTAATTTGATTCAGCTGTGTTGGAGCAGGGATGAATCTAAAATCTGCACAACAGTAGATCTTGAGGACCCGAGTTGGAGACCCCTGCTTTACAGCATTAGTGCAAGACAAATCTAAAGTATTTAGATAGATATATACTTTATTTATCCCCTGTCCAGTGCTCACATATTTAGAAAAAAAATAAAATAATAATAACAATTATATATATATATAAAATAAATTAATTATTTAGGAAACATGTTGGATGTCAATGTTGAACAGTCTTATGACTGCAGGAACAAATTTAGAACACAAATCTAAGTCAAGTCTTGTGCCTTCACAGCAGGGGGCTCAATCAAGTCTTGGATCTTTAGAGCATGAGTTTTAGAGTTTTGAGATAGTCTGAGTCAAATTTTGAGTCTTTAGGATGTGACTTAAAGTTAAATCATCGGAGCAGAAGTCTGGGACAAATCTAAAGTCTAGAGCACAAATCTAGAGAGAGAATCTACGTCGAGGCTCAAGTCTTTGGAGAAAGTCTAATTCAAGCATCGAGTCTTTTGAACATGCATCTAGGTCAGCAATCTTTAGAATCCAAGGAGCAATTTTGACAGTCCTGCTAAATAAAATTTGTTAGAACCACAAATGTTACATGACATAGCAAGTGTTTTGTCATTTTAAAAGAACCAGCAATTTATTTCAGTTTTAGGTTTTAAAATGAAGAAAAACGAAACTTTTGCCCAAAGAGGTGGAATACATTTTCTTCTGTGGGATGTGGGCTTTTGTGGAAAATGTAAAGAAACTAAAAAGTACATTACGGATACTTTAAGTGTCCTCCTGTAGTGGAAATTCACTGTGATTATTCCATGGAAAAACAGCTAAAACCTGTATTTGTTAGTATAAATACCAGTGATGGGATTGTTAAACACTTATAATTTAAAATCACTTATAAGAACTCTGATTTATTGTAACAACGGGTCGCAGGTTGCAGACCCCTGGTATTGGTCAAGTCTCAAACCTTTCGAGTGCGAGTGAAAATGGACAGGAAATCATCCAGGTCTAGTTTTAGGATTCAGGTCACATATCATGTACTGTAATTAGATCACAAGTAGACCCGGCAGCAGAGAAATTTTGCTGGGGGCCCAGTAAACAGTGTGATTTTTTTAATTCCCCCCCATAAAGCAGTTTCAATTCTGTAATTTAGTAATTTTAATATTCTTCAACATTTAACAGGCTTCGTTAAAGAAGTTCTTGCACATTTGTCATATTACAGGTGAGTTATCGCGGCACCATGGAGGAGTTTGCTTGTCATGATGCTTGCTACACCCTTTACATTCCAGTAGGTGTCACTGTGGAGTCAATAAACCTTATGCAGTAGGAAGGGAACCACAAGAAGTCCTGCAACAAATAGGTCTTATATAAACATAGCTACGTCGGTTCAGGGTTCTGTTTGTTAACTTTTACAAGTTCAAAAACAAGAAGTAAATTTATAAACACCTGCTTTCCACCGGACGTGTAAGCAGAAAGTTTTACTCGCGAGTTCAGCAGCTTGTCCCTTCCCACCGGAAGCATTTTAGATGCGTATCACTCACGAAAGCGTTCCACCCAGCTGGTCCCAGGAGAATTACGAAATCACAGGAGAATTGCAAATGCATCACTTAAATTATTTGTTAATAAGTATCATATAGTCACCATCCACTCTCAAAACCGCAGATATTTCAGTCCATACCTTCTCCTTTTTTACGTTGTCCTTGTAAAAATTATCACTGGTATCAAATAAACTGGGTGTTTCTCCAGTTCAGGGACTAAATTCTCGTCGTCCGTGATGAAAACCAACAAATTAGTCCCAAATAAGCACCTTGAATTACCTTGTTGTTTAAAGTGTGCTATACAAATAAAATGGCCTTGCCCTGCCACAGACCGACTGACTTCAACCCAGGTGTCACAGGTAATGACGTTTTCTTAAGTTTTTTTTTATAGTTAAGAAATTGGAAATCTGCACGTGTCTTTTAAAAATGTATTTTCTGGATGTTTTACACTGCTCCCGTGTCTGATTTCCTGTCTGGCCCGATCTAAACTGCTGAGCTTTACGTGTTTTAGAAGCATAGAGTGTAAAAAATAGACCCGCCACGTAAATTAAGGAGAGGGCCGTGACAACGCTTCTGGCGCGCGGCCAATTCGTGCTGCTTTGCGCCAGGTGGAAACAGTCCCATTGACTATACCGCCGACTATCAGGTGCGTATTCGTAGACTTTAAGTGTCCGGTGGAAAGTAGGGGTAATGCTCTCACTGATTGTTCTCTAAAGCATTGTTATTACTTTCTTAGATAAGAGAGGCTGTGTTCATATAACCACCCAATCTTTTATCAATGTAAATCCAGATTCTTTCTGAATGAACTTTTGAGCTGCTAGATTCATGTTTCTTGGATATCTTTAATGCTTACTGTGCTTGGTCAATGAACTAAGACGAAGCAATCTGTGTAATTGTGTGTGGATAAAACTGTGAAAACTTGAGTATAATTCAGACCAACTACATCAAATTGAGGCAGTGAGTGGAAATAAAACCTCTCATGTGGATAGAAAATTGCATAATTTGATCGTTGAATGCAGCCTTTTTAAATAAAATCATGAGACAAGATAGAAAATTATTATACTCTCACTCAGAGCTTCAGAGACCATATGATGGTTTGTCTTTTTGTTACTGAGAATATCTTGCACCTAATGCCACATGTTTACGCTTTACTCTGTGGAAAATAATCAAAGTTGGCAGTATTTTTAACTCCCCTGTATGCTGACAGCTGTGCATATAAAAGAATCAGTTGCCATATAGTTGCTAATCCAAACTCTAGGAATGTGTTCGTTCTCCCTCAGATCCGACGGCGCAGCTGCAGCCTGAGTGTTGAGGGTGTAAAACATACAAAGCCTCCCAACAACGCCATTAGGCACTCTTCTCTTCTGGGCGCAAGTTGCTGCTAATTATTGCCCTGCTGCCAACGATTTGCAACTATTCAGTTGATGTAAAGAGCAGAGAGGGAGTGGGTTTTGGACTTTATGTCCCAGTTGTGTCCCCGAATCAACCTGCAAGCTCAGGCGGATAGTTTCTCATTCATTTCTTTTGCCTCTCGTCTGATTAGAGTATCACAGCTGGCTAATGGCATTTTTCATGATTACCTCAATGATAAGTTGTTGTTGTTATCAGGCTGTTCATGAAACAAGTCTCTCTAGCCAGACACAGAGGGAGCTTATTTGGCTTGTATATCAGAACAAATACTTCAATGAAACAATGGGCCCTAAACATGTCCATAACAATGTCCCCCATGTATCCCCGTTTCCTGTTCAGCAATATTTAGCATCAAAATCAGAAATGCAGACATTTTCTATTTGTTTTAATTTTTACAGCTTTTTTAAAAGACAGTAGTTTAAAAAGCTTTAGGTCTCTTTATGATTTGTTTGGATCTCTTTGTATTTGTGTATTTCTATTTTAGTTTTAAAATGCCTGGTTTGCCTGTGTTTTATGTAATTTTAAAATGTGTACCCTACTGCTTTATTGCTTAAAGGCCTTTCTAATATTTTTAATAAACAATTTTTATACTTTGTTCTTGTCTTTGTCCAACTATTTTGATATTTTGAGCATGTTTTGATATTGGTTTGACTTATTTTACCCTCTGTGTTTAGAAACTTGAGTTTGTGTTCAGTTCGAAGCTGCTCATTTAGTCAAAAATAACGAGTAAACAGCACTTGTACACATGTACAGCGCTTCTTTAAGATTGACAGAAGGGAGGCTGCCATTTAATCGGCGACAATGGGCCCTCTGACCCCCACCAAGGTGGCTTAAGTTTTCTTGCCCAAGGACACAACAACAGAGAGATGGAGTAGGGGTTTGAACTGGTTAATGTACTTTTTGAGGAAGCTTAGGTCCTTCAAGGTTTGCAGCAAGATGTGGAATATCTTCTACAAGTCTGTTGTGGTAGCAGCATCAGCCAGGGACTTAGAACCAGCCTTCTTCATCAGGTTGTTGAGCCTTTTTGTTTGGGGGACGACCATATAACATCTGGATATGAAGATGCAAAGAAAGATTCTTCATAAAATCAAGACAATTATGGACAACCCTGAGCATCCTCTGCATGAGACAATCCTACAACAACAGAGTGTCTTCAATCGGAGACTTCTTCAGTTTTGCTGCAACACAGACTGCTAGAGGAAATCCTTCCTGCCCAGAGACATCATGATCTACAACAACTCTTTGAAGAATTGATTAGTATGAACTACAACAACACTTAATTTCCCTCAGGGATTAATAAAGTATTTATCAATTAAATTACAGGATGAATCCCTACCTCCTGAGCCCTTCTCACCTCCAGTGTTGGACTTTGGTCACATGCAAATGGAAATAACTAAAACACTTGGCTTGGACTTGTGGTCAGGCGTAGTTTTGGAGGCAGTTTTGGAGTTTTTGGAGGCAGTAAAGAAGATAGTTTGATACGGTTGTATGCCAAAATGGAAATTAGAGCTTGGCTTAATAAAAAGAAGACCAAACCTAGCACAAGCGGGGCCAATGTTAATACATCTCCAGTCCTAGAGAGATAAGTGCAACCTTTGAGTGAGATTCTGGTGCACACTCCATACCAGGTGATGGCGGTAACGCACCAATTTGCTGTTTGCCAGCCACCATTAGATAAAGATGGAGAAGAAGAAGGGTGCTATGTTATTTTTAGGCTAATATGAGGATACTAACAGTTATAATGAAAACTTGGTGAGAAATACATTCAAGGAAGGGAATTATCAAGGTTTTAAGCAGCAGATTATGTTGAATTGTGGACTTGTTGTGGAGTAGCCATTACTAGAGGACATTAATTGGAGCTTTTTTTAATGGCTCTGTTCTATCAATGGCTTGGAATGGTGAGTTGCTCATTATTTTTATTTTATAACGGTAAGGGGGTTAAGGACACACATATGCTAAAAATCATTAAAGGTTTTTAGCATATGTGTAAACATATAAACTTGGTTTGTTAGAGAAAGTGGGTCACACAATGGTAGAAAAAGCAGAAGCAGAGCTGACTGATCTTAACAGGCTTCTGATGACTACCATGTACATTCAAGACATAGGCTACACATTTTTCATTCTGTTAAAAAGCTCAATCAAATATTTAGCCTATATTAAGTGTAAAGGATGTTAGGGTAGACCAATCAGTCTAATTTTGTTTACACGTCATTGTTCTCACTGTGGAACCATTGCCCTTTCACTGCCTGGAGTTGTATGTGAAGAAGAAGAAGACCCTTGTGTGACCAGTCCTCAACACTTAAATACATTACCAACAGAGAAGAAACAGTTTATTACCATCTTTCTTGCATTAAACGGACGTTTTTTAAAACGTAACATAAAGCTGTGGTCATTCTATTGAGTACAGTAACATTTTTGAACAAGTGGATTTATAGGAAGACCAGTTGATTTACTGAAGGAAATAAAAGGACAAACGCCACAAAAGTCATCTTCCAAGTAAGATTGAAGCCGGTGAAGTTATTTTAAGTCATATCTCTCTAGAATTGAGTTTGACATGTGTGAATACACATTTCCACTCAGAAGCACCCCTCAGAGAAAGCCCGGATTAGTGCAAACAAGCCCCATAGAGATTCGATCAAACACCTACGTCTCTCTGGAGTACAGTGACATTTGAAGGGAGAGCTCTGACATGGGGATCCTGTGGCATTTGATTCGGAAATTTAAACCAGTAAGAAAATTCACAGCCATCTACAACCAATACTTTAGAGCTTTAAACAACAGGAAGAGAGTGCAGTTCACAAACACTCTAAATCCCTTTTGTCTTTTTAAATGTCTCCATTAAAGCTTAACGGTGCCTTTGTGAGCTAAATATTTTGGACCTCTACTCCTTGTCCAACAATATGCTGGTCAAACTTTGTACTGCTTGTATCATTTTGCAGTGACAGGAGCAGCAAAATAGACAAATGTGGCATTAATGCTGGAGAAAGGCAAAGGCCTCGTCATCTAAAGCATTATAACATGAATATTTGATTACAACATAAAAAGGTCTCTCTTGTTAGCTAGCTTGGTCATGCATGCAAAGAGACAATTGAGTTCCTAGGAGGGTTGGACACCACTGTGGGTCTAACAATTTTTGATAAGCATAAAACCATAACCTTCTCTGAGCTCATTAAATATTAACAATGCTTTTGCAAAATCTACTAATCAACACTTAAAACTGCTGGGTTCATTCCAGAAATGTGTTCCAGCCCGCTAACGACACAGGAACAGCAGAATTAGGGCATTTTCACCAGCTTGCTATGTCCACGTCTTGCTCTTGCACTCTTGTACAGCGTGCATATTACAACTCGATACACAGCAATGAGTTGATTTCTGATTACACTTAAAGAACTCTAACTTTAAGTGGTCGGGAGGAAAATACGTTTCACTCATTTTTATAACAAACAACTCAAACCTTCAAAGAGAACTGAAGCCTTGGAACAGCTTTAACCTTTATTTCCTGACAAACATCATGCACCAGTCAGAGTGGACAGTTTCCCAAACACCCTGTAGTTTTACCAGTTGTGTTGAATCCTATTAGAAAATAACATCACTGTTGCATGAAGCAGTTGCAGAACTGGAAAGGTCCTTCATTGCTGCATCCTAGGTGCACAAAAGAGCGTCATCACAGATTCTTCCTCCCAGCAGCTGTTGTACTATAAAACCATCTTTGCTCCCAACAAACTGTTTTCAAACTCTGTGATATTTGATGTTTTAGGAAATAATTATTTGTAGTTTACAGGAAAACTAATATGGTTGAAGCTATTTTAGACATTTGATCATATTTTTCTATGCACACATCCTGGATTGGTCTCGTCAGTCACCATGGATAAACAACGGAAAACAGAAAAAAACACCCCAACGCACTGCTTCCTTGTGTGACACCGTGGGGAAATCAAAAGAAAACAATTTTCAGATGCCTGAAGGTGCCACGTTCATCTGTTCAAACAATGATATGCAAGCATAAACAGTGGAGGAATGGGTTATGTGTCCCAGAGATGACCCAGAATGATCTTGTAAAGATGACAGCTGAAGCTGGTCAGAGTGTCGCACTGTCTACAGTGAAGTCCTGTAGTTGAGCTGCAGGATATTAGGAAAACTTTCCATATGCCGTTAAGTTGGGAACTTTTACAATGATGATGGCCCGTGATAAATTCATACCTAACTAAATAGTGTTTGTCTTTCTGCTTTGAGTTAAGAGTAGTCTATTCAGCTGCATCATTTGCATCTCGACAACATAGTCTCATTTAAAAAGTTGGACGCACTGAATTATCTAATATTATTGACAGCTCGATCAGTCAAACTTGATATCGGACGATAAGGATAAAATAGTGATGTATTGTGCAGCCCCATCATGTACTGACATAGGCTGAAAGGCTGCTCAGCAATGAAGAAGTCATTACCTGAAGATCAACATATAGAAACCAGATTACAGTTCGCAAATGCAATAAAGGAAAAATAATTACATTTCGGAAGAATTGTAATGTGATTTAATGACACTAAAATCAAAGCGTTTGGCCATAATTGATCATTATTAGACTTGTACAAAAAAAGAGGAAGGCTTGAATGCTTTAAAACATGATCCTAACTGTGGAATACGTTAGTGGCAGGATCATGTGGAGTCTAAATTGAAATATGCCCATGTCTTACAAAACATAATTCTTTACATACATTTAATTTAATCTAAAATAAAACATGATGCCCAACCAATACTAAAATGTATTCCCAATAACAACAATGCGGAAACCTGCATTCTCCACTGG
The DNA here is from genome assembly GCA_963556495.2 of Valencia hispanica. Taxonomy (NCBI): domain Eukaryota; kingdom Metazoa; phylum Chordata; class Actinopteri; order Cyprinodontiformes; family Valenciidae; genus Valencia; species Valencia hispanica. The sequence goes on along the minus strand of OY747716.1, from coordinate 41,806,706 downwards.
AGGTAGATTCATAGTCATTTTATCAGCGCATAAAGTTACACATTTTCTCAGAGGAGGCGCAGTCACACCATGAATGATTTTGAATAGTAAGCAGTGTAAAATATATTTAAAAAATTCAGCACTTCATATTTAGTAAGGATGAACATGTCATTGAAATCTGTAAAAATGTAAATCAAAACTTTATTGGACTTTTCAACGTTAAATATTGTCGGGAATAAACTGGCTAAAACAGTTTATTCTCCCTAAAGAATTCTCTCCAATCTTTAATCTATAGGGCTCTTCATAGTGTCCAATGTTCACAAGCAATCCTTGCAAGTATGGAAACCCATTTAAAAACAACTTCTCTCCACCGAGATACATTTAAAGAATCTGGGATACATGATTTCAAAAATAAAAGCCTTTTTCTGAGGCACTGGTTTGATAGTCATACATTTTTAGTGAGCTGCTTAAGCCCTGCGCCAGTCAGATTGATGCTTCTTGATGATCCCTTGTGTGGGGAGTTTTGCTTCACTATTAAGACACAAAACAAATTTGTTTCGGACAAGTTTTACCCAGTCAAATATTTACTCAAAAATACAGATCATATTTTATGTAAACTGCAGCTTTTACCTGATAGTCCTGAAACTATACCTTGTTCTTTTTAAATTGCTGACATAGCAAAAAGGTTGTGGGTAATATTACCTTTGTGGTTCAAGTTTTTTCTCTGATATTTAAACATGATTTGATGGGGCTCCTGCGATAACATGGGACAAATATAACAGGGTTGCACAGTGGTGCGTCTCGTAGCACTGTTGCCTTGCAGCAACAAGGTCCATGTTCTCCATGGACTCCCATGGTCCATGGACTTCAGATTTTTCCGTCACGGTTTAAAAAAACTGTTGATGACAGGCCCCCCCCCCACAAGGACAAGCGGTTATAAACATTGAATGGATGGATAAAAAATATATAAACTACTTATAATGAATTGAATTATTACAAATGGGAAAAGACGGCTTATATTTTCTTTCAGAAAGATTGACACTTATCATAATATCCAATCCTATTGAAACAAAAATGCTAATCTATACATATCTGAGCTGCCAATAAACTACAGGCGTGTGAACGAATTAGGAGACCCTGTGAGAACGTCTGTCTCTTGTAAAAAACGATGTTTATTAACAGATAAAAAAAGAAAAACGACACCTTTGGAAAAACTTCACATAAGTTACAATTGCAGTAAAGCGGTAAATGCATAGCGGGTGCAACAAAGACTGATGCTGGAGTACAAGCCTGACACCTTGCATCAACACACAAAACCACACTCGTATTTGGCAGCGAGAATTATTGAAGACCTGCAGCTGAGAAGACTGTGGCGTTCCGCTTATAAGTTGTAGGAGCTGCCCTCTAATAAATTTCTCTGCAGTGACCAGAGTCTCCTGCTCATGAATAATAAAGGGGGCTGCACTGATCCTATTTTTCACTCAGACATCCAGCTCATCTAACATTTGACACTGCAATATCACTCTCAAAGAGCCCGGTGCTGGGGCCCCGAGTCTCCAAGCTGCACACACAGCAGAGTCGTGGCCGAGTTAGTTTTCATTAAAGTGTCACTTACAAGGCAAGGTGATGGCAAATTAATTTGCTCTAAAGGACTGGGTCTTCTTGTCAGGCAGGCTTATAAAGACATACTGTAGAAGGTGGCGAGCTGCATGTATAAAACGAATGAATTAAAGCAGCAGCTATTTTTCAGAAGTGATGAAGGCTTTTATTTAGCTTGCCTGCGGAGAAACCATGGAGTTTGAATTAAACAGCTCACACCAATCATTTTCCAGCAAGACTGCTGAAGCTATTAGCACTTCAGCTGAAAGACAAGATTTCTCCAGAGCTCAGGTTCTTAATATAGTAATAGGAAAAATTATGAGTAAAATGTAAAGAAATTAAAGTAAATCCAGAACTTCCTGCACAAACATTTTAACATAAATGAATTATTCCATGTATGAAAACAATGAATGTTTGAGTAATCCATTTTTCTCACAGCAGGAGGGTCGATCACAGGTCAAGCTGAAAATCAGCTGATCTCAGTGGCCAGCAGAGCAGGAAGTCTTTATCCTCTGCTACGTATGACCGCAGACATGTTTTGCATGCTCAAAAAAAGATTTTTCTGAACATTATTGAATCACAAAAACATCAAGGCATTGCATTCAAGAAATTACCATAAAAAGACGGATTAGATCACCTCAGGGACCACTGGCAGGCACCTCTTTGTCCACAAAGGGGAGAGTTACAGAATCCAGACAGAAAAAAAAGAGACATTTCTATCAGACAATCCCAAATGGATGTTTAATCACTTATTGTCAATACAATAATGGAATGAGTAAGCACTCTAACTTTCCCCAAGGACCCAAGCATAAAATATAGGTGAGGGTCTAAAATCTCATCTACCAAAAATGGAATACCTCTCCTGCCATTTCGATAACAAATATTATCTTCCCCAGGGTCAGAATATGCATGTTTTTATGTTTTAGTGGGGTTTTTATACTTCTTTTGTCTTTTAACAAATAGTTTTATTAAGTACACCTAAAGCCACACTATCTGAAAGTTTCTCCAACATGTTTATCCTTGATATTAGTTGCAGCAGCAACAACTTTTTGTCAGTGTCTGAGCCAAATGAATGGGTGTGTTTGACTGCATCAGCATTTTTAACTCCACTTTAAACCCCAAGAGGTGTAGTATTAGCTTGAAGTCAAATTTTAGGGCCAAACACAATGTCAAGAGTAAGAATTTATTGTCCGACTCAACGCTAAGGGATGAAGACACACCACCATTCATGCCACCACGACAACAGATGAATTACATTTCCTGGGGTGAGGAAAGGCTTGCTTTGTTTTTCTGTGGTCATATTTTGTTTTTAAATAAATCAATAACCTCTCTAAAGTGTAAATAGACTTGTCGATCCTAAAGTGTATTTAAACCCATAAGAGTAAAAAACATGGACTAAGACGAGCAGAAAAGTTGGAATTTTAGCTGCTTCCATTCACTACTGCTGTATTTCACACAACACAGCATGGCACACATATATAAAGGAACTTGAAGAGACATTTACTTCAAAAAGGAACAATGCTCCTCAGTAAAGGAGGAGAAATTACCTGCCTAAATGATGCCAGGATTTGAGTTATTTTATGATGGCCATTTCTGTCACAAACAGTCTTACTGTAGTGAATTACAGGCAGACTGGGCAAGCAACAAAATGCTTTTTCAATACAAGGGCGGGGTGCCGGTCAATTTCGTCTAAACGGCTACTGTTCTCAGATTACATTTTTCCTCACTTCCTTCTTCTTAGCTGACAAACTGGCATATTCAGTGGAGCCCCAGTAACTTTATTTATTCTACCGGCATTTAATTGTTTGTATTTTTTATTTATATTAACATGACAGTAACATGATGTTGGGACCACAGCCCACCCCCCTGGCAGATAGCTAAAATCCACAAATTCTTTAGACTCCCTCTAAAAATGCATATAACTGCGGATAATAATAATAATAATATACACAGCAGGATCCATCGTAGCACAACTGCAGACGCTAACACCTACAATCGTCCTCATCTTTCAGCTCCCCAAGCTGCATTTCCATCAAATATTTTAGATATGTTACTTTCTGGTGGCCATTATGGTCGAAGTATCATATCCATGTCATGACACGTCAACCTTTCGGTGCATAGTTTGGTGTTCTTAAGCTAGTTTCTATGCTTTTTTTTTTTTCTTCAGGCATGAAAGTTTACTTGACTATTGTGATCTACGACAATGTAAAACATACAGAAGATGGACAGATAAAAAGAGACAGGCAAACAAACTACAGAGAAGAAAATGCCTCAAGCTTGGCATAGCGGTCTGCCCATTTATTACAGCAACATCACAGACATTACAATACCCACTGGGATCCCTGATCTGACCATAACCTCAGAATGAGGGTGAATATACAGTGTATATTAATATTGTATGAAGCTATAAAGCACCCTGTCTGAGTGGGTCATAAATTACATGTGCACATTAATTCTCCGACCACAACAGATGAAATATGACCTGAAGAAGAAAAAGGGACAACAGAAGCCTACATCCGTTCGAACATGATTGATGCTCCACCTGTAAAGGTGGGGAGGTGTCTTGATACAGTAATGTCTGAAGCCAAGGAGATTGGTCAATTGCAAAAGCACAAAAACAACAGATAGATGAATAATCCACATAATGTCTCCCAAACATATTCATCAATCTTAATATTCCAAGCAATGGAGCTGTTTTTTCAGTTTCATAATTAACAGCAGAGAAATGTAGAAACCGATCATGCTACTGGAGGCTTTATTTTACTTCTTCTTAGAAAAGACTTCAGGTTCTGTTGTTTAATTGATTCTTTCATCCTTCTAAACCTGAAATATTCCCATCACCGTTGGCTGCAACACCAGCCTAAAGAGAATCGATCCACTCCAGTGAAAAGCCAACGAGCTGGTAGGTTATGGTTTGTGTGTAATTCTCTACACCAGGAACTCCAAACTAAATATTGCTCAAAGCAGCAAAATGCTTTGCTATAATTCATTCAGGACCCTTACTTTGTAGGCATCAGTTATCATTTTTAGTGTTACAAAACTTTTCAGTGTTGTGTCAGCGGTGGCGCTACTCGCATATTTTCTGTATTTGACCGTTGGTGATGGAAAAATCAGAGGGTCGTCTGTATTTTTCACAGATTACAGTTCACACCCTGACCACCTGGTGCAGACGCACAGGTAGCTAAAATCAATCAAACAACCCTTTGCTCAATGCATCTCGCTATCCGGAAGCTCACAGCGTTTTTAGGAGTTACGCAGGCTTTGGACCGCGCTCCAAACAGCCTGGTGTCGTGCCAAACCCATGTAACCATGTATTTATCTGCTTGATGTGTGGATTCTCACTTCAGCTTGTTCGGATTAAATAATCAAAAGAAAAGAAAAAAAAATACTTTTTTGTATATTTACAATAAATCTATAGACAAACAGATGGACAGAAAGAGAGATCGATGGGTGATTGATTTTCTCTAAAGTAACTTTTGATTTACTTTCATGACTTGAAAGTAAATCAGGTGAATGCTCAGATTCTCTTTTGTTTTAAGTATAACAGACCATCCCATAACTTTTATTTTCCCCCTCAAAATGTCGTTCAATTCCTGCTCCTGACGTTTAATTGTGATGCTGAGAAATATATTCCCTCCAATCGTCAGTTTTTCCAAACAAATCATGGAATTAATAAATTAAAAATATCAAAGCAACAGCAGTAAAGACTCCTTATGAAAAGGGCTCAAGCTTCTTTCAAGACATAAAATCAAACTTGATGACCTGTAAACCTATAATTGTGTGAAATCTTTGAAATGCCTTGTTAAATGAGAATTCAATAATTCAATTAAACAGCTACAAATGTGCTCATGTTTCACTGTTCAATTAACTGACTAACTGCTGCAGGAGTTACTGGGAGCACGTTTTACAAAGGTAGCAACGGTTCAGAGGCTCCCATTCTCCCAACCATTAGTACATTCTCCTGTGCAGGAAGCCAATGACACGCTGCCACTGATTCCCTGCAATCAGACACACAATAGCTTCCTGTCATGAGCGGCTCTCCAACAAAAGACGATGGAGGAGATATGAAGAAAGAGAGCTGGGGAGGAAAACGAGGGGGGGTGGGGGGTTGGTTAGGGAGTCACTGATGAATGAGGGAAAAGGTACGCCGTCTGTTTTATGAGCTGATGAGGAAGACAAGATGGGGGAGAAGGAGCACTTTGGCACTGTCATTTTACAGAGAGCAGCATTAACAAGCGCACATCTGGGATGGAAAGCGTGAAGACGCAAATCGATAGATCTCGGATCAATGCAACGTCTTTTTGAGAAATTATCGGCTTCCGCAGGCGGATAAAACTCTGACAAGACTTTATGCTTTACATTCACTCAGCCATGTTGTAACAAAAGTCTTTCTACTCTTCCTCCTTCCTAGCCTAAACTCCATGTTTGGCACAAGGAAGAAGGGCATCCCCATTGTTTCTGTAATCTAAGGGGAGGGGCGACACGCATGACCTTTAATCACTTATAAACAAGATTGTTCAAGGGAAACACTTCCAAACTATGCAACTATGTGATCTTAATCTTCTGTGTCCTGTTATCAACTTTTTACTTTATCATAGAAAATACTCTTACATCAGTTCTTCTTGTTCGTTGTCTCTGCTATGTCTTCTCGAACCACCAGTCGGTCGTGGCAGATGGCCGCTCGTACTGAGGCAGGTTCTGGTTCTGCTGGAGGTTTCTGTTAAAGGGGAGTTTTTCCCCTCCGCTGTCGCTACATGCTTGCTCAGAATGAGGGATTTCCGTGAAGTCAACGACAACGCAGGCGCCTGTCTACTGTCGCTTTATGTTGGTCCAGGAGCAGTGAATGGTGCAAGTCAATGACTCAACGGAATCTGCTGGGATTCCTTAGATAAAAAAACTTTTAAACTGATTGGAATCTATGTATGATTGAATTAAACTACTTTTCTCATAAAGTGCCTTGAGATGACATCTATTACGAATTGGTGCTATATAAATAAACTGAATTAAACTGAACCAATTAAAGATAAACTCAATGATAAAAAATTATAATGATCAAGGCACCCACAAGGAATAGTCTAATTTGGGCATAATTTGGTCAACATATACAAGAACAGATTTTAAACAGGTTTGTTCTAAATGTGTGTACACTGGCACAGGTGGTTGATGGAGACGGATACCTTTCATTTTTAGGCTAAAATTATTACTGATAAATTTAATTCATTTTAAAATGGAAAATGTTTGGTACAGAACAAAGTATTTATCTCTTAATCACCATGCTCTTCGCCTTCGCTATAGCTTCATAGTGAATAGGACCACATCTGTCCAGTGAGTTTTACCCTAAAACAGAATTTGGTGCATCAAAATGTGCTTTTAAATAATTATTCAAACTTGGCTAAAAGAAAGAGTGACCCAAATCCTGTTCGTATCAGTTATTCAACCGAGCAAAAACGAAGATGCAAACTGGATAACTTTCCTTTAATAATCAAAACCTCTTAAGTTTTTGATATACAACGATTTCCCCTTCCTAGATGGCAATTTGACAATTTTATACAGTGGCTTGCAAAAGTATTCGGCCCCCTTTAACTTTTCCACATTTTGTCACATTACAGCCACAAACATGAATCAATTTTATTGGAATTCCATGTGAAAGACACGTGTACACGTGAGAAGTGGAACGAAAATTATACATGATTCCAAACATTTTTTACAAATAAATAACTGAAAAGTGGGGTGTGCGTAATTATTCAGCCCCCTTTGGTCTGAGTGCAGTCAGTTGCCCATAGACATTGCCTGATGAGTGCTAATGACTAAATAGAGTGCACCTGTGTGTAATCCAATGTCAGTACAAATACAGCTGCCCTGTGACGGCCTCAGAGGTTGTCTAAGAGAATGTTGGGAGCAACAACATCATGAAGTCCAAAGAACACACCAGACAGGTCAGGGATAAAGTTATTGAGAAATTTAAAGCAGGCTTAGGCTACAAAAAGATTTCCCAAGCCTTGAACATCCCACTGAGCGCTGTTCAAGCGATCATTCAGAAAAGGAAGGAGTATGGCACAACTGTCCGCAGTCAATCTACACAAATAACACAAATAAGCAGGCCTCTGACTGATATGCAGAGGAGTGAAGTCGGCCAATTGATTCATGTGTGTTGGAGATTGGATGCATCTAGAAGTAGTGGGATAAGTAGCACTCTAAGACTGGATCTGGGTACCTCTGCTTTATGGAGATCTGGTTGAAATAGTTCCAAGTACAAACGTTCTGGTTTCTCCCTTGGACTACTGATCTCATGTGTCTTTTCTCCCTTTTTTGTTCAGTTTAACTTCTATGTTTGACAGGACTTCTATGTTTCAATAGGAAACTTTTCATCAGAACGAACAGAAATCACATGTGGGGTGCCCCAGGGCTCCATCCTGGGGCCCCTCTTATTTAATATCTACATGCTCCCACTAGGCAAGATTATAGCAACCAATAAGATTAGCTACCATAACTACGCAGATGACACTCAGCTCTACATTACAATGTCACCAGGTGACTCTGAACCCATTCAAACCCCAAATCAATGCATTGACCAAATAAATGGCTGGATGTGCCATAACTTTCTCCAGCTGAATAGAAACAAAACTGAAGTGATTATTTTTGGACCCAAGGAGGAACGATCAAGAGTCAGCACACAGCTTCAATTAATACAGCTAGAAACTACTGATCAGGCTCGAAACCTAGGTGTAGTAATGGACTCAGACCTGAACCTCCAAGGTCACATAAAGGCAATAACAAGGTCAGCGTTCTATCACCTGAAGAACATCTCTAGGATTAAACGACTGATGTTGCAACACGACCTAGAAAAACTCATACATGCGTTTATCTTTAGTCGGATTGATTACTGCAACAGCATCTTTACAGGTCTGCCTAAAAAGTCAATCAGACAGCTGCAGCTGATCCAGAACGCTGCCGCTCGCGTCCTCACTAGAACCAGGAAAGTAGAGCACATCACCCCAGTTCTAAAGTCCTTACACTGGCTCCCTGTAGCTCAGAGAATAGACTTCAAAATACTCCTACTAGTTTATAAATCATTACATGGCTTAGCACCAAAATATGTTGAACACCTGTTGTCATGGTACCAACCCCCAAGACCACTCAGGTCCTCCAACTCTAGCCTACTAAACATCCCTAGACTCAGAACTAAACATGGAGAAGCAGCTTTCAGTTTTTATGCTCCCCTTATCTGGAACAGACTTCCTGACGAGTTTAGAGCTGCTGAAACTCTGAACTGCTTTAAATCGAGACTAAAAACCCATCTGTTTAGAATTGCCTTCGAGTAAATGCTTGATGTCATATGTATGTGTAATGTGTGTTTCTTTTACTTTTAATTTCCAATGTTATATTCCATGTGTTTTTGTTTTTTTAAATCACCAAATCATGTAAAGCACCTTGAATTACCCTGCTGTTGAAAGTGTGCTATACAAATAACATTGCCTTGCCTTACACAGAATAATGTAAGCTCATGTCTGCTTTCACAAAACATCAAGCCTGACAACTTTAAAATCAGGTTGTTTTCTTTTTAGGTAACATTTGCTTCATAGGGGAAAGAAAAACAGAGTCAGAAATGAAATAATAAAGAAGTTCAAAAAATGTGGTTGATTTCTGACACGCAGCCAGAAGTTCCCTTGAAAGGTACAAGAAAGAGCAAAAGCAAACACTGATTGTGCAAAAATCATTAAAGTCTGCCAACAGAATGCTGACAATTTGTTCAATATACAAGCTAATCTGCAGTGTAGGTGAGCTTTCTTAAGATTTTCTTATTGATTTCTGACATGAAGTGTAATAACAGAGGGATCTGCAATGTGGTAGAAAAAAATCCCCCTTCTTGAATTTAGAGTAGTCTAAAGTTGTTTGTAGCATCTTAATTTCAGTGAAACAGAAGGCATCTGGATAGTACACTGATTTTGTTTGTCAATGTGTTTACCCACCCTTTTATTTCTTATTCTGTGCACTCCTAATGCTGGACTCTGGAGAACCGAACCTTTTCTAAGGTGGTGCTTGGTGTGAGAAGCATGAGGATCGCTGACTAAAATCTATTGGTGGTGAGTGGTAAACCCACTGCTAACCTGGCACAGCTTTTATTGTTTACCTATGTTGTTCCTATACAAGAGAGTAACATTATGGACTATTTAAGATCATTGTAACACCTGATAGTCCAGTAGACTGTTTGATTGGGAACCAAAATTGCAACATTGTTGCTTTTTCTCCACACTGCATTTTATCAAACCAACTGAATCTTTTGATCAACATGTTTACCTCCTTGCCTGTGGTGGCGCTGCACCAAAAAGCACTGAACACAGGGACTGTTCCTGTTCTGTGAATTTTAAACAAACATGGAGTGAAATTAGATTTTAGCAGTTTTAGGATTGCTCTGTTGCAGCAATAGGCTTGGACTTCTTGTTGAGTGGTTATGGTTGTGTTTACCCAGAATGCCCTGCACTATAGTCCGCTTCCTGCTTTTGGAGCGTCTCCCGGCCCACTTGGTATTCACATATGCAATCGAGCCGCAGCAGAGTTCACTTCAACCGAGCAGAGACCTAGGTTGTTAGGCGGACCAGAGTTTGATTGCACATTCACACCTCCCTAAACAAACCAGACTTTCTGGGCAAATGAATTAGAATTCAATTAGAAGGGACTTAACAGGTCTGGTGTGGATGCGCCCTAAAAAACAAGGAGAGCTCTACTGAGTGACTTAAAGGGATGGTGGTGCAACGGCGGTGGACTGGTTTCCATTAAGCCAATGTTTGTTGTCCATTCAGACCAGAACTTTATTTAGCTTCAGATTTTGTCTGTTGTTGGTTTACCTTAATATAGAATGGACCCCCACCTATTTGTGGATTAGCCCATTTAAAGATTTTTCTGTGAAACGTAACTCCAAATTATTTGCTGTAAATTCACTTATTTTTATTGTAGAGCAAATCTAAAATATTGAACAAAAATGCAGCTTGGGAAGCTGAAATACTTCGACACAGTACTACTTGACAAGCTATTGGCTGGTGTTAGCAAAGCAGCCAATCCAGGAGCACCATTCATTTTGTTGACCCTGATTGGCTGTATCGCTTCGCCCCTTCCCCAAGAGTGGAGATAAGGTAAACTATAGATGTTAGTTTCAGCTGTAGTGCTAAGACTGTTTGCACTGTGCGTATATCATCATACTAAGATATATTTGGTGTTTGAATGGTTAAAATAGGCAGTTATACGCATTTTTAGAGAGGGTCTCAAATATTTGTGGACATCTTTTTTATAGCTACTTAAAGCTGAGCAAGGATAGGATAAGGCAAGGCAAGGCAATTTTATTTGTAAAGCACACTTTCAACAGCAGGGTAATTCAAGGTGCTTTACATGATTTGGTGCTTTAAAAAGCAAAAAAACCCAATGGAAATTAAAAGTAAAAGAAACACATTACCAATGATACACAATAAAGTAAGAGAAAGATCAAAAAAGCAAGAGAGCATGAACACATTTCATACATATGACATCAATCATTTCATCGAAGGCAATTCTAAACAGATGGGTTTTTAGTCTCGATTTAAAGCAGTTCAGAGTTTCAGCAGCTCTAAACTCGTCAGGAAGTCTGTTCCAGATAAGGGGAGCATAGAAACTGAAAGCTGCTTCTCCATGTTTGGTTCTGAATCTTGGGATGTTTAGTAGGCTAGAGTTGGAGGACCTGAGTGGTCTTGGGGGTTGGTACCATGACAACAGGTCTTCAACATATTTTGGTGCTAAGCCATGTAATGATTTATAAACTAGTAAAAGTATTTTAAAGTCTATTCTCTGAGCTACAGGGAGCCAGTGTAAGGACTTTAGAACTGGGGTGATGTGCTCTACTTTCCTGGTTCTAGTGAGGACGCGAGCGGCAGTGTTCCGGATCAGCTGCAGCTGTCTGGTTGACTTTTTAGGCAGACCTGTGAAGATGCTGTTGCAGTAATCAATCCAACTAAAGATAAACGCATGGATAAAGAAGCATACACATCAAAGCATTACTCAAAGGTCGCTCTAAACAGATAGGTCTTTGTTTAGCAAAAAAATGTGTTAGGAACATGACTCACTCTTACGGGTTTAGAAAAGAAACCTTAGCAAGTGATGACCCAAGCATGAGTAGCGCTAGCATCAGGTCTGAGCAGAGCTACCAAGGATTGGAGCAAAACAGAACATGCGAAACAAATCGATAAATCTTCTGAGAAATGTGCCACTTAACATACTCCAGATTGCAATATGTAAAACAGAACACGGAATAAACACCTGTTGAGCTTAATAGAAGTTTTCACACTGAAAACTACTTTTAGCTGGACTTGTTTAGGTAGCTTGCACTCAAACAAATACACTGCTCTATTACCTTACTTTTAGAAGAGCATTAAGTTAATAACAAGTCTTGTGTGATTCAGAATTGAGAGAGACAAATGAGTTAGTGTCCTGAAACATGGAAGGGAAGGCCTCCAAACTTTCCCTGGTATTTTACTGATGGGACTCTAAACTGCAGAAGATACGATAGTAAAATGTATATGGTTTTAAACTATGCCGGTTTAAAACTGTGAAAGGTAACCCGCCCATACATACTTTCAACTCACTGTAAACATCACCGCTGTAATGCAAAAGAGCCAGCAATGTGGAGGTTTATTAAAATGAACACAGGTGTCAAAAGGAATCACATTCAATACTCGAGTAGAAGTATAGATACTAGGGTTTAAAAAGACCTCTGTAGAAGTTGAAGTATCAAGTCAAGTTTTTTACTCAAGTAAAAGTAAAAAAGTACTTGATTCAAAACTACTTCAAGTATAAAAGTAAAAGTAATGTATTTAAAAAAATTACATTAAAGAATAAAGCTTAAGCCACCCCCCAAAAGAAAGGCCATAATTATAATGTTATATAAAAATGTTAATTTTGAAACACACTAGGCTACCTGTTTCAGCTGCATATATGCCCATCCATAGATAATTACTTCAGTAAAGTATAAATACCCAAAATTTCTGCTTAAGTAAGGTAACGAAGTATTTGTACTTCGTTACTTGACACCTTTGAAAATGAACCACTGTCAAAATACTTCAAATTTAAGGCTTGTTCAGATGGAAGATCTGTTTGGAACCAGTTCTACTCTGAGGAGCCGTTAGCTTGACTTTCTGCTCAGAACATGAAAGATGACAGATGTTTGTTCTGACAGATGGGAAAAGTGCTCCATGTTTGAAAAATCAACTGGAATACTGTATGAGGTCCAAATTCACAATTCAGTCAGAAAACCTTCAACAACCCCAGATTTGGAATCTAAAATAACTACCATACATTTAAAAATACAGCAACCCGATTTGGTCCACTGAGAGTCTATCCCGTTGCATTTCAAACCCAACAACACTCTCAGACAGACATTGGTTCATCCCAGGATAAAACACCTGAAAACAAACTCAGCGGTTTGGCGTCTGCTGTGCGGTGCAGAGAGGAATGTTCAGACTTCTACATTGGAAAAAATAAACAACAGGTGCCCCAACACAGAAAAGCAAAGTCATCGGGTCAAGACTCAGTGGTTCATTTAAATTTCAAGGAAAAGGAAAATTCGTTTGAAAAACTAATGTGCACATTTTGGACGGGGAAGAGAGGTGGTCTAAGAGAGGAGTGAAAGAAATCAGCACTAAACGGGGGAGGTGGCCTGAGATTTAATCTTTCTAACACCTACTCTGCCGCCCTTCCCACCTTGGGACGTGCTATCCAGAGGCGTACATAAAAGTGTGTCTGTCAATTCCATATATTTCCCTGCTAAATATGCTTAGCAGTAGATTAAAATTTGCATGCTGGCAGGCTATTTAAAATAATAAAAAAAAAGCTTCTTATGGAATTATTTAGGCTATATTTTATTTAAACTTCAACAAACCTCAAATGAAGTGAACTGAGCAGATTCTATCCTGAGTCTTTGGCTCCCAGGAGTTGGATGGATCATCCAGTCCAACTCCTTTCATGGCTACTAACCATCGCCTTCGGTGTATTTCATCAGCTGAAAACCTATGAAATTTCACATTGCTGCCCTTCTTTCATCTATTTGTGCAGTCTACAGTTCTGCACATGTTAACCATACTGACTAGATTTAATTTCACCACTATTTAGAGCAATTTGTTGACAACCAACGGATAATAACAGTGGTGGTCAGCGTGGGTCATCAGTCTTCATGCCCTCTGCCTCCAGCCAGAAGCTGGGGGGCGGGAGCTTGGGTGCGTGTCATCACGTGTCAAAGTCCGTATAGAGGATAGTGCCAGTGACACACATGTCCTAATAGCTCCATTAGTGACCTTAATGGCCCTAGTGTGACTATTCTGACTACAACTTATGCCTGTTAATTCCAACCATGTTTAGAATTGAAAAACTCTTTTGGATGAGAGGCGAATCAAATTCAAAAGAACAAGTCCAGCTGATTTAAGCATCCTACCCCTTAGAGTTTATGGACCTCAGGAACATACTCAAATCCAGAAATGTATAGATTTGATGGAGATATTGCTATTTTTAATCAAACAATCATATTTATTGTATTTTATTTGGTAACCTCTAACATGTAGAATGATACATTTACGAAAGAAAACTCGTCTCACATGATCACTGCAACCTCAACAATCACATTTAACTGCAGTTCGAGGGTCAGTGGCCCAAGTCTACCACACCTGAATCCCATAATTAGGTCATTTGCAAGAACCTGTGTGCACAAAAATTTAACTAAGACATTTACTTCAGGTGTGTCAGACATCTAAAAGTTGCAGGACACCCGTCCTCGAGGACTGGACTTTGACACCTCTGATGTGGAGGCAGAAAATGTCATTTAAATTTAAATCACTGATGGAAAAATGTCTCCAAACACCATTACCAATCCAGAGCGTATACAAAATAAATGTGTGGAATGAAAAGTGACTCAGAAATGTAATATTTCAAGACATGTCCTTGGACAGTCTATTTTCCAGCAGTTCAAGCCTTTTGTTACGGATTAATGCAGAATGCCACATTCATATTTTTAAAATAAGTTTGTGAGCACAACAACAAACAGTTTATCCACAGAGCGAACTTCCAGTTTATGGGTTTACACACGATTCAGTTTTTGTCTGTTTCCTAAAGCACCTCAACATTTTTCATAATAAAATGTGAATGTGTTTTCTCCAGACAAAGAGGAGAAATATCTGAAACTTTGAGCAACGTTTTCTTGAAAGAGGTAAACTAAATGCTTCCTCGAACCCAGAATTGCAGAAATGTCAACTGAGCACAACTAAAAGGCACTAAAGAGGTCTGAGCAGGAGTGTCGAGTCTCTTGTCCACAGACGCCTGTCCAGATTGACACTTAACCGAGTGAGAGTCAAGCGAGGTGCAGCGCTGCAAAGTGCAAATCAAATAGCAGAGAGTAAAGGTCGACAGTGTGAAATGGGGAGAGTTTAGCCAGTACATACGAGTGATGGAGATTAAAGTGAAAGGAAAGCACTTGGGTATCTAAAGACAGCCTCACTGATGTGGGCTGAAGGAAAAGAAAGCAAAGAGCAACCTGGACGCGGTGAGGATCATGATGCACTTCTGAATTAACTCCAGATTTTATAGCAGGCCAAACTCTCTGCACTCAGCACTTGACTTCTTTGAGCAGAGTCTGTCTTTGCCCTTTTAAAGCCATTGTCAGCAGGGTAATACAGTATTGACTGGCTTCTTCTGCTGTGCTTCAAACAGCCTCTCTGTTAGGATTTTTGGTCGTATTCCTCAACACAGCACTGAGTTTCAATACATCTAAGGAGATCACCTCTAAGGAAGCCGGCAAACTTTGAGGCCGACCTCTCTCAGAGGGTTTTATGCTTCTTTCAGACGACAGCTTTTCAGACAGGCTAGAAGTTAGTCTGGCAGAATCTCAATCTGATTTTAAGAGAGTGATACATTTATGTCTTTTATCATCAGACAGCAGAGATGTTTAATTTAAAATGGTACTAAGAGGATATTTAATATACATACAGGTTGAAGCCGCTATCTTCACCTCTCCAATGAAAGCGAACAAGATTGGGTTAAAGCATGCATGTGCTCAAACCTGCACCATGCACAAGCTCTCTGCCCAAAGAAAAAAAATAATCAAACTCACCCTCCAGAATCTCCTGGCCGTCTCCACCCTGGAGGGTTTTCTATGAAGGCCCAGCGTCGTCCCCATCGGATGATCAAACATCATTTTTGAGGCAGTTGGGGACAGCCAGGTTAGCCTCTCTGAGCTCGCTGACGCCTGCCAACCGCTGCTCCTCTGGGCGAGCTGCGTTCTGCCTCCACAGCCCACCAGCTCCCCCCATTCAGACGGGAGCCGCCACACCCAAAACCATTACACCGTCCACTTCCCAGCAACTACACGCAAACAAAAACAACCTCCCCTCAAGGATCAGCCTTCTGCAAACTCTGCAGCATGGCACGACCATTAAGGGGCCTTAATGGGAGGGGGCGGGCAAGGCCAGGATTAGCTTTCATCTACTCAAGAGGAGTCCTCTTAAACAATAACTTGCCATTATCATAGGACCAATATGATTAAAGGGCTTAAGCTAATGAGGAGAAGGGTAGAGATGCGGCAGGAGAGGAGCGGGGTGATGGAGGGTGAACAGAGGTAATTCAACGCCTGTGTTTGAGATGCCACTGAGGGAACAATCAGTGCTAAACTGTTTATTCAGCCATTAGAGCTCCAGCATGGAGCCCCGGCAGGTGAGGGCCTGATTTGAGATCAGAAGTTTGCAGCTGTGTTGGTGGGGGTGGGGGTGTGGAACAGCTGTGCAGCCTGATTAACTGCGTCTTCTCTTGTTTTCAAGGACTCGTGTGCATTTGGCTGTTAGCTACGGCAGCCCCTGAGGTGCAAAGCCAAAAACATCAGCAAATAGATAGCAAAAAAAAACAAAGTAAACGTGCTAAACATTTTGCAAGAAATTACATCGTAACCATTTATAGAGCCTCAAACAAGAAATTGTTTTGCATATTTGATACATTAGGAGTTTAGGGTTACATTTTAATGGGATATTTTTAAGGTTTTTAAAGACCTTAGCTACCGACTATTCGCGGTTCAGTATTCGTGGAATCTTCTGCAGAATGAGACTCCAAATTATTTGTGGATTTTTTCAGCAAAGCATATCTAAAATATCCAAAAGAAAATGCAGCTTGGGAAGCTGAAATCCCTAGCCACAATGCTATTTGACACGCTACCGGCTGGTGTTTACAAAGCATCCGGTTGCATTTTGTTTAATGCATATTAAGGTATATTTGGTATTTGAACTAATAAAATAGCTAGTTCTAACCGTTCTTAGAGGGGGTCTGTTAGAAAATTCATATTATTTTAACGTTTTATTTAACTTTAAATAATGACGTTGAATACATTTATGCTAACTTATTAATGCTTGCTTATTAATGGACTTTAGTAATAGACCTACTTGTGTTTAGTTTGTGCTTTCGTTTAAACTAGGGGTTTAATGGTACATGTATTCATTCGGGATACACGTGGACCAAAAGAATCCAGCTGTTTTCTACCTGAACACATACAGAATGTTTGTGAGCAGAACTCAGAGTGCAGTGCAACACTCCGCAGCACAACTTTAAAAAGTGACACCAAAACAAAACAGAAAGGACCCCCAGCTATCACTAAACTCTGCTATTTGGGAACATAAATGTTTTTTTCATGCAGCTACAAAAAAAGAAAGATGGACCAAACCAGAACTTTTTCAGCGAACGCATCTTTCAACAACAATAAGGTCCATAACACGCTCTGCACTGAACTGAATGACTCACCTGAAACAATGTCAAGCTGAATGTAAACATCACTGATACTAGAGAAAAACCAGCTGACATGGCTACCAGTAGCATCCAATCAGCCCAAACTCCTTACTTTGTATAAAATGCAAACCGGCAGAATCCCCATTGATGAGGAGGGAGTTTCTCAACAGCTACCGATGCTGCATTCAAGTACAACTGGGAAACTCGGCCGTCAAAATATCAAAACAACTCCAAAGTGATTTACGCATTTTTTTATTCTCAAATATGGGCAAAGTATTATTTAAACATTTCTAAACGGTAACACAGACTGTTTTCAAGTGGTTTTATTGTTTTCTACTCTGGCTATGTCTGCTTGTACCATTTCTTTTTTATCCAATTAAATTTTCAGTCAGTTCTTTACTCTCAACTTTTTTAAATTACGGAACATAAAATCAAAAATAATTTCAGGAATTGAAAGGACTGATCAAAGTAAAAAAAAAAAGTCATATGCACATTTGTATTTATTTATCCTGATTAAAGTGTACCGAAAACACATTTCAAGGTAAAACTAGATTTTAATGCTGACATGTAACAGTCATATTTACACTTAATTAGCTTTTTCCCCCAAGCATGTGAAGTTAATTTGGAGACTGATGTGATTTATACTAATTCCAAAAAGATACATTCCTGAAGCTATAAAATCTATGACCATTAAAAAACAATGAACAGGTTGAACAAAAAAAAAAAAAACCCAAAGAAAATACAATGAAAAAAATCCATCAGTATTGAATCAGCTGTCTGTACATTCTCAGAAAAGCAAACAGTCCAGTACATCGGTTCTGTAACCTATACACATTCAGAGTTGTTCTGCTGTTTGCTGCATCTTAAAAAAGTCATTGAGCCTTAATGCTCCCTAAGAAAGACGATATAACATGCATTACTTGTACTGGAACTTTGCTCGTCTCTCTTTCAAAGCAGCATAGTGATCTATAACCCTCTCTTTGAAGTCAGGCATGTTCTTGACTAGTTCCCTCTATATAGAAAGCATGGCAGATGCATTTCGACGTTTCTGGCCCATTGCATTTCTCAGGAATGTCTTTATTCTTTTCAGGGTTGAGAAACACCTCTCAGCTTCAGCTGTTGTCACTGGAGTTGTTATAAGGATGTTCCACAAAGCTGCAGTCTCAAAAAAATTTAAATAAAAAAGTGTCCTGGAGGTTGTATTTCATTAGAACCTGGTGCAATGCCAGTGCACTGCAGCAGCCCCTGAATTCAGGATTCTCATAAACTAGAGACAGCTCTGACTTCTGTTTTTGCTTGTTCAGCAGGGGATATGCCTCCACAGTGGCATTCAGAGCCTCAGGAAATGTGTTGTAATGCTGCTCAAATAGGGTGATCATATTTTGACTTTCCCCCCAAAAAAGAGGACACTTGGCCTGCTGAAACAATTTGAGGACCGTGTCAAGACTTTTGATTTTAACACATTTTAAGTGTCCCTTCTCCATGTGGTTAGAATTAACAGTTAGCAAACAAACTTCAGATAGGCTTTCACAAGTACCAAAATGACTAGAATCTGTGGAAATTAATTAATGATAGAAATCTTTACTTTTCCAAATTAAAAACTTTACCAGTAACAATAATAGTTTCTTTTTTAAGACAGAAAAATCTTAAATTATTTTGTGACAAGTCAAGTATTTTTCTTTTTACTGTAATAATAAAACTAAAAAGCAGCAGTCTAAAAAAAAAAAAAAAGTAAAAAAGTTAATCCTCAAGCCTTTAGAGTCATCTTCATCCTACTCAGTCGATTTACAAATGAACTCTCACTTTGCACAGCATTATTATAGTTTTTGTGTCCATACCTACGGCAGCCTCGCTTCTGTCAGTGTGCCCCGGGGCAGTAGTGGCTACAATGTAGCATACCTGTGTGTGAATGTGTGTATGACGGGGTAAATGACTGAATGTATTGTGAAGCGCTTTGGGGTCCTCAGGACTAGATAAAACGCTATACAAATACAAGCCATTTACCCTTTTGCCACACATGGAAACACATTTGCCACCATGTTCGTCCAACGGCGCATCGCAGCACAGCCCGCTGTCTGTTCCGTCTAACAACGGATCAGAACAACCCACTAGGCAGCAGCTCGGGGAGGACGTCACATGAGAGAAAGGCTGTCGTATTGCATGCATCGCCCCAGTCAATTTAAGTACGTTTATTTGTCCCCTGAAAAAAGAGGAAAACCAGGACATTTTCATGAATGTCGTAAAAGTGGACATGTGTGGGGAAAAGAGGACGGTTGGTCACCCTAGCTCAAACATCTCTGCTTGGAGCAGTGGTTGGTGAAGGCGAACCTCTCTCTGATGAGAGTCAGGATTGTTTCACAGACCTCTTCACACAGTCTGTGCTTCTGCTCTCCTCCCAAAGCCCTCCCTGTTCTGGTGGTTTCTGTAGCGGCTGGTTTCTTGCGGCTGCTGTTGAGATAAATGCCTGAGGGGAGACCAACATCGCCTGTTAGTACATCAAAGTATCACACCATATGGAAAATTAGGAAATCATAAGGACATGTGGATGAATTTTATTGACAACTAAAGGTGTTTTGCATTAGTACTAAAACATCTGGATCATTAAACTTTTAATTTATCATGGTAAGTTTTCTGCTAAAGAAAAACTATCTAAAGAAGCTGTGGGATTAAAAATCCCTTCTAACATCGTATTGTTCCTTAATATTCCCTTACATAAATTATTGCCTGGACGTTTGTGGAAATACTTACAGCAGTAACCTCTTGATACTAACCAGACTTTAAAAAAGCAGTCAGAATTGTGCATAATGTCGAATTTAGGGAACATATGAAAACATTATTTTAAAAATCAAAAATCTTCAAGTTAGATGATTTGATTATCCTTAAAACCGGGCAGTTATTATACAATGCCAACAAAAATGTACTATCCAATAATATTCAACAAAGCTTTAGTCAAAGAGAAAGAACATGATTCAAGAGGAAAGAATATTACTACAGAACTACAATAAAAAACCTTAGCATAACTAGAAGAGGAGTGTACTTTTCCATAAGCTACGGAATAGTCTTGAACAGGAATTTAAGGGTACGGCATCACTGCAGCAGTTTAAAAAAGGTATATAAAAGAAATGCTTTTACAGCAGTTTGAGAGAGGAACATTTGATGAAAAGAAAAGTTTCTGTATAATAATAAAATGATCTTGAAGTATTCCGTACAGTATATGCTGCATAGTTTTCTGATAAGATAATGAGGTGAAGGCTAAGATATAGTTCTGCTTTTGTTCAACTTTTTGGTGCTTTTGTTTGAATTTAACAGTTAATTCTGCATCTGTACGCTTTTCATATGTCACGTCATGAAAAAGCAAAGATGTGTCCTGTTATTAACTTTTTACTTTCTGTAACATAGAAAGTTCTCTTATATCAGATCTTCTGTTCCTTCTGTGTTTCTGCTCTGTCTTCTCAAACCCCCAGACGGTCGTGGCAGATGGGCGCTCCTACTGAGCCTGGTTCTGTTGGAGGTTTCTTCCTGTTAAAGGGGAGTTTTTCTTCTCCCCCGTCGCTACATGCTTGCTCAGTATGAGGGATTGCTGAAGGATTGCTGTGGTTGGAAAGTCTGCATCAACGGGGCCCAACCTCACGCCAATGACTGACGCAATCTGCTGGGATTCCTTAAATAGGAAACTTTTTAACTGATTGGAATGTTTGTATAAATGTATTGAAATGACTTCTTGTTAAGTGCCTTGAGATGACATCTGTTGTGAATTGGCGCTATATAAATAAACTGAATTGAATTGAATTGATCGGGTAGGCAGTTATAAGCATTCTTACTTCAGTCTACCACTTGATTATTGATTTGTATGTATTATTAATGTGATGCGAATAACAGGTTTATGTGAGGTTGATCCCTGATGATTTATGTATGCAGGTATGTATGCTCAAACACTTTAAATAAAAATAAATAAATAAATACCTTATTGCCTGGACACTGCTCATGAAGCTCTGGAGGGCATGTTTGATGGAGACTGCATCGATGTCCATGTGATTTTTTGAAACAGCTGCAGAAAAAACTTGAGATGCTGTAAAAAAGAACCCGACGACCTGATGGTGTCAAAACACTGAATGAGGTGTTCAAGGTTCTCATACTCTGTGTTGACAGTTCTGCTGTTAAAGTTCCATCATATGGCAACAACCTTGTCAAAAACGCTGGTATGTTTGGGTGATTGGCAAAAAATAAAAAAAACTAGCAATACCGCCCCCATCAGACAAAAAACTCTCAATGCTGAGAGGTGAGAAGTTCCTTGCTGTGAGGGCTGGGCGATATGGCACTATAAGTGTATTGTGCTTTATATTTTTATCTAGTAATTTTTAAGTAGATTCCAACATATTTTGTGTTTTTCCCATATTTTGCCTGTAATTTTTTTCAGCTGTGTTCTCTGGAAGGTTTTAGTTATATATATCACTCAGAAAGTCTTCCTGGACGAATAAACTTTGTCAGATTTATTGAGGAGGATCCAGATATGGACAAAATAGTTTTGCAATCACAACCGCTGTAAGGATCAGTTTCTCCACACTGTAAATATATACCCAGCTTCATTCCAAGACGGTTTACAGTTTGTTGTCTAGTATTACGCTTATACCTGAGGGGAATTTAGAATATTCAGTTAAACCAACAGTCATGCTATTTTGCCGGACTGTGGGGGGAAGCTGGAGTACCTGGACAGAATCTACGCATGCACAGGGAGAAAACGCAAACTCCATGCAGAAAGAATCCAGGACAGGATTTGAACCAAGGACCTTCTTGTTGCAAGGCAACAGTGCTACCAATTAATCCACCATGCAGTCATCATTATTAAAATTACAAGACCTGATCCCGGAATAAGCGAAGGAAGGATGGATGGATGGATGGATGGATGGATGGATGGATGGATGGATGGATGGATGGATGGACAGACGGATATTATTATAACAATTTATATTTACTTTTCTTGTAAATGATCTGTCATTTGCTGGTTTATGTCCCTGCATTAAACACAGGGCCTTATCTCTTACAGGAGATTAAAGATTAAAAGCTATGCAGGGCAGCTGCAGCAAATTAACCAAAGCTGATTATAGAAAGTTTTTCACAGCAATACTATACCTCAAAGTACTACATTGTACTGCTTCTAAAAATGTATAAACTCCAACAAATATATATTGTAATGCATGAAAGGTACACTGGGTTACCACCCATAAGCTCGACTTCCAAGCTAGCATCATCAGTCATGTCATATAGCACATTAAAAATAACAGAAAATCTACTATAATGCCATTAAAATGTGTTTGTCTCTTGCTTATCTCTGCCCAGGAGATGCAGCGAGGATAACTCATCTCAGCACAAGTCTGATAATAACCATTCCAGTCTGGTCAGGAAGTAGTCTTCTCACAAAGCCAATAAATTAAGATAAATCTTCTTTTGATATCCGCAGCAGCCATCATTAAGCCGTCTGCATGCTTTAGAGGCGACGCTCTTCACATTTCCACTGAGCTGAAGTGACGCTTGCTTGAAGGGGTTTTCGTCTGCAAGGTACACCTGGGTGTTGACGTGCTAAACTTCATTATCAGTCCGTTTCACAGCTTCTTGAATATATTTAGATTAACAAAAAAAAACAACCACCACAGATTCGCCCACCAGCGATCTGATTTGCATCGTTATGCCACAGATAAACACCAGAATGAGAGCATCATTAAGACAGTCTTGTGCTGCAAAATTTACTTCCCTCTTATGTTATTATCCTTATTATTACTATATTATTTATTCATCCAAGTAAAACTCTCTAAAATCTATTTTTTAAGTGAGGCCTCTCCTTTATTAATAACATAAATCAGCTGCATCATTCTCCAATAGTCAGAGAAGCCTTTAAAGACAAAGCACAGTCATGCATGATGAATCCTGCAGAAACTTAATTCACAGTTTATGCTTCTTCTAAATCACGAGACTAAGAATCTTGAGGGATTTTTGGACCATAACAGTTTGGTAACACAAATCAGCAGCAATAATACTGAACAAAAACATTTTAAAACAAAGAAACAAAAACGAACAGCAGCAACAAAACCGCGGGTTAATCTACTCAGCTTCTCAACTAGAATTACATCCTGACTTCTAAACCCATTAAAAGCTAAACTGAGAGCAGGTCAGTATCATGAAAGTATGTGTGGTCCAGTGAGCAACGGATGAGAGTAGGGTTGTCACGACTCTAAAGATTCAAACTCATACCTAAACAAAGAAAAATACTCGATACGCAATCATTTCGATAGCGCTGCAACATTTCATTCTAAGGCAAATGCTTCTTTTTAGCTAAAAACAAAGTATGATTAATTACAATATGACAATATTTTAACCTCCTCAATTAGCGCAAAACCAATAATTGGGGGACAATTCAGCCGACACTGGGCTGTCAGTGAAGCTCATATTTACACAGATTGTATCAACTTTTGTCAACTGGGAGGTTTACTACTTCACTGCTGCAGACACAGGAGCTTTACTGACCATTTTAAGTTGTTCTCAAAGGTCGAGTTTGAACTCTTAGTTTTGACTGACTGCATCGAAAAAGCTAGTTTTTAGTCTTCTTCCCTCAGTAACATCGGTTGCGACGAAGATTGTTGATGTCACTTCAACCTGATTGCATTTCTTCTGCAGAGCAGTAATTTGTTGTATTTTTGAGTTTCTTATCAGCTGATCAAGCTAAAAACAAGCCGATTTTCTCGTGCATCTTTTCGAGTAAGGCTTTATCCTCTCCTTATTGATAATTAGGGGCTTAAATTCACAATTAGCTGCCTTTGCATTGATTGACAAAAAAGATGCAGCCCAAACTCTGTTGATGAGAAGGGATTTTCCCAACAGCTACCCATGCTCCATTCAAGTACAGCTTTGAAACTAAGCTGTCTAAATACACTGCTCACAAAAGTTAAAGGAGCACTTTAAACAACCACATTAGATAAATCAGATCTCAATATGAAGTTGGATATTTATACAAATAACGACAGGGCAATGTCTCAGGAACAAAAGGATGCCAAGTCTTTTAATGGAAATAAAAGTTTTCAGCCTACAGAGGGCCCAGTTGTGTAGACACCCTAAAATCAGAGTGAAATGAAGATGTGGCAGGCTAGTCCATTTTTTCAAAAACTTAATTTCTGCAACACAAAATGCTTTTCAGTATCTTGTGCGGCCCCCACGACCTTGTATGCATGCTTGACAACGTCGGGGCATGCTCCCAATGAGACGACGGATGGTGTCTTGTGGCATTTCCTCCCAGATCTGTGTGAGGGCATCCCTGAGCTGTTGTACAGTCTGAGGAGCAACCTGGCGGCGCCTAATGGACCGAAACATGTCCCACAGATGTTCTATTGGGTTTAAGTCAGGGGATCGTGAAGGCCATTCAATGGTTTCAATTCCTTCATCCTCCAGGTACTGCCTGCATACTCTTGCCACATGAGGCCGGGCATTGTCGTGCATTAGGAGGAAACCAGGACCTACTGCATCAGCGTAGGGTCTGACAATGGGTTCAAGGATTTCATCTCGATACCTTATGGCAGTCAGAGCACCATTTCCTAGGCAGTAGAGGTCTGTGCGTCCCTCCATGGATATGCCTCCCCAGACCATCACTGACCCACCACCAAACCTGTCATGTTGAACGACGTTGCAGGCAGCATAACGTTCTCCTTGTCTTCTCCAGACTATTTCACGTCTATCACAGGTGCTCAGGGTGAACCTGCTCTCGTCTGTAAAAAGTACAGGGCGCCAGTGGCGGACCTGCCAATTCTGGTGTTCTTGAGCAAATGCCAGTCGATCTCCACGGTGCTGGGCAGTGAGCACAGGGCCCACAACAGGACGTCGGGCCCTCAGGCCATCTTCATGAAGTCTGTTCCTGATTGTTTGGGTAGAGACATTCACACCAGTGGCCCTCTGGAGATCATTCTGTAGGGCACGAGCAGTGCTCAGCCTGTTCCGCCTTGCACAAAGGAGCAGGTATCGGTCCTGCTGATGGGTTGAGGACCTTCTACGGCCCTGTCCAGCACTCCGAGAATAACCACCAGTCTCCTGAAATCTCCTCCATGTTCTGGAGATTGTGCTGGGAGACACATTAAACCTTCTTGCTGCAGCACGTGTGGATGTGCCATCCTGGAGAAGTTGGAAAGCCTGTGCAACTTCTGTAGGGTTAAGGAATCGCCTCATACTGCCAGTAGAGAGAATTACTCAAGCCAAAACCAGCACGAGTGGAAAACCAGCCAAAAAAGATCAAGAGGGAGACAGTTGAAATGACCTCCACATGTAAAACCATACCTGTTTTGAGGGTTTTCAAATTGTTGCCACTGTAGTGCACCTGTTGTTAAGTCCATGAACACCAATACAGCTGAAAGTGATTAACAATGCCCTCAGCTCCTTAGCCAACGAGAAAATTATCAGACAGGTTTAATTGATTTCATGCCAGGCCCAAATAAAAAAGTGTTCCTTTAATTTTTGTGAGCAGTGTATAATACATCTCCAAAGTGATTTAAGCATGTTTTATTCGGAAATATTATATAAACATTTCTAAACATTAAGACTGACTTTGTTCAAGTGGAAACATTGTTTTCTACTCTGGATATGTCTGCTTGTACTATTTTATTCATATAAAAAAACCAATCAAATATCCAGTCAGCTCTATACTTTCAACTTTTATTCATTATTTAGTCATTTATTAGTCATAAGCACACTAGTATTTTTCTTGAATAACGTCCTGTCTACATGGAGATGAAACCAGGTGTAGCAGCAAAGATACTTAATCAAATAGGTGTCTAATCCAAAAAGGAGCTGGCGTTTCAGGACACCATAAACGATCACGTTGGAAACCGGGTCCCAGAGCGGGAAATCTCACAACGCTGACTCAGTTGTCTCGTGATTATGAGCTCTCTGGCATTTACTCTGAGTGGATGATACAGCTGCCCCATTCCTAAATGTAATGAGCATGCACAACTCTGTGATAAAGTAAACAAACATGGCGGCGTACAGTGTTGCAGTCCTAATAAAGTGAATACTGACCTTATTATGGATCCTAGAATACGATTTACTGTCCCTCCTCTATCATCAGCAGCAAAAAAAGGATCCGGAGAACAGACAGACACCGTATGCTTTTGAATAAAGCTCTCATTTGAAGCTGGTCGTATTTTCCACCGGGTTGACTGGGCATGCTCAGTGTTCTTTTTCTGTGTTTCTCTAGCAGTGTCACAGCGCCACCAGTGGGCGTGGCATATGTAATGCGGCTTTTTAAGCCAGTTTGTGTGAATTCATGTGGACAGTATTTTTGATTATTGTGGTGCAGTTTATACAGACTGTTTTTGAAACAATACCCGTTTTGTCTCCGTGTAGAGCAGGTCTAAAGTGTACCGAACTGTGATTTTTGTGTTTAGTTCCACCTCTAATACAAACTGCCATTATTTAAAGAGTAGTGGATTGTTTTTCCTCCTAAAACTAACAAAAGCAGATAACTCCACGCAGAAGCCCTTCTCTCTAAATTCTTGTCTTTGACACACAGAACATTACAGTATTTATCAGTAGTGTGTACAATTCAGACATTTGTCCAGCTACAGTCCCAGTCCAATCCCAGCCTTCAGTGGACACCCCAGAGGTGACAAACTGACAGATAAACCGCAGGTTGCTTTCTGTCCGACAGCCAAAGAAATGGATTACTAATGGATCAGATGGAGCCCAGACACAAACAGAGGGAAAGCACCGGGGAGGTCGCTACCTGTCTTTGAAGAAGCAGCGCTCCAACCTAGCCCCTTGGGGATAAAATCCCACCGGCGACGGCTTCCATCCTCTGATAGACAAGCTCGTGGGGTAACAGCACCCCAGCAAGCTCGGGCGCTGCATCACCCGAAGACAGTCATTAACCTCCCGCCTGCGCTTTATTTCCTTTCACATCCCAACCGAAGAAGGTGCAATGCCCGCGAGGCCAAAACAGATTCCAAATCTGTGGGGGGGAAAAAAAGCAACTAACTGAAAGTGTGAAAGTATTTGGTATTGGCACACATGTCCCAGAGTCCCTGCGTGTTTCATGCTGCGTTGCTTTGTAAATTGTGCTGACACGAGCCAAACGGTTATCACAAGGGAGCATCAGTGGTGCAGCAATCCAACCCTTGCAGGCCCAAGCTTCACAAAGCTCATTTACAAATCCTCGTCCCCTGATTGCCCTGGAATCACACAGACAAGACGCTATGACCAGTTAATAACCGTCTCATTACCAAGTCCCCAAGGGACAGGATTTAAATATGGAATCATACTGATTTGATATTTTACAGCAGTAGTTCTTATCTCCACTGTTTCTTCATTAGTTCAGATAATTTCATTGATATTCTCTTTATTCTCTTTATTATTGTTAGAAAATGACGCTTTGTTTCTCACCTTTTTATAGTCAGGACTTTGGTGTAATTGTATCTTTTTCAAGCTGCCAAAGGGTTCTTCCTGCCAACTCTCCTTGGTGGGGCATTCAAGGACACTCGATATTGGAAATTTGGCAGCTAACAAGCAGCTAGTTTTGTACTCTGTTATCAGAAAATGTAACTCTGAAGCCAAACATCAGGAAGCCAAATATCAGGGGGACGACTCCGCTTTAGGAATGAGAAAGCTCAGATTTTTTCCATCTGAATAAAACATGAGAAGCAGAAATGTTTTGTTTTCAAACGCTGCTCTTACATAAATGAAATAAAAAAAAACCAAATCAACCAGAAAGGATGATTCTTGACTGGTGAAGGATTTCTGTTTTGATTTGGGCATATGTTTCGGATCCTGATCCTGATAAAAGACCTTTTCAAGACCCATTTTCAGGCTTGTGGTAGAGGCCACCAGATGTTAATTAAAAACATTGTGACTTTGGAGAAGAAACAATCCAAAAGCATTACAGATCCCACCAGGGCTCGTGTTAACCAAATATTTTCCGTGTTTGAGCAGTTTTTTTTTTAAACAGTGACGAGTAAATCTGAAGGCTGTCTGTCATTTTGACAGATTTATAATCGACCCAAAAAAAAAAAGTTTCCCATGAGAGCATCTGAGCATCATCTCAGATCTGGACACCGTACTCAATAAATCTCACTAACCGGGATTAGCCCAAGAGCCAGTATCGGGCCAGCCACCAGTCCATTTAAATCAGTTTTCTGGCAAGGACGCGTCTTTTAAACACAGTGGGAAATATTTGGGGCTATTCTATGAGCTTGGTTTGTCCAATAAAAATAAATTAATCAGCTTTGACGCTTGTTTGTCATCAAAGTTTCAACAACCTGACCCAAACGGTTCTCCTCAGATAAAGTACAATTGTTTAAACTGTTTTGGAACAACACTGGGTCCAATAAGGTCCAAAGCTGCCATGAACTGAAACCTGTCGACGCCCACAGTGATGCCAGTTTTACAGCACCAAAAACTGAACAGGTGCTGCTTAAAAAAAGAAATGCCAAAATGGAGACTTTTAAGCCGGACTGAAGAAAACCAAATGTCTTCTGTTTACCAAGACCAAGATTGAGCTCTTTTCCTCAATGACGACAAGATTGTTTGGAGGACTCAAGGTGAAGTTTTCAAACCTTAGAAAACTGTACCAATGGCAAGCATGGTAGTGCTGGGCTCATGCTGAGTGTTCATTGTTCCCCCAATAGGTAAAGGTCTATTGCACATGGGCCAATGAGATCTTGAAGGAAATTCAATAACTTCACCTCAAATCAACAACTAGACGATGGAAGTTCGGGACAGGACAGCAATTCCAAAGACATCAAAAAAAGAACTGATATTTCCGTTAAAGGTCTCATTCATCTGTTTTTCGAGAGACCTAACTATAACTATTAGTGCTTTTCCACTGAAAAAGAACCAGTACTAGTTGTGTGCTGGTGACAGAGCCAGCGCTTAGTACCGGTTCTTTCAAAGTACCGGAAGCTTTTCCACTGACATGGGCTGCATCATGACCTCATCAAAGGAGTTGCAACACAACTGTATACCCCAACATGAGGAGGCGAAAACAGGAACCACATGACCAGAGAGAGATTTTAACAACAGAGGAGTTCATCGTGCTCTTACAAGTGCTGCTTTTGTGCTTCCACATTTAGCTGGATTTGATGTGTACATAATATGTTCTTGGCTACGTCTATTTTCCACTGTAACAAATGAAAACAGCGGTTGTGTGTTTCGCCAACCTACACTATTGCCTTATCTCACAATATCACTTGTGCGACCTGTGTTTACACTCAGAAACAGCATTTATGGTCTCAGAGCTGTTTTGGCATCATGGATTGTCCAAGCGCTTTTTGCTTGCTTGTTTTTAGAAGCTCAATTACTGCTGTATAGAAGTTAGAAAAGTAGAAAGTTACTCTGAGTGGATAGGATTTGGGTGAACCACTGCCCCCTACAGGTTTGGCTTGTCTATGAATGTGCTTAACAATGCACTTATGCAGTTAGGTGTGGATGGTGTTTTTTAAAAACGAGGTGGTGAGAATATTAGTAATGATTATTGATTAATATTAGTTAAGCACCGGTTTGGAGCCAAGAAACGGGTGCTTTGATGGTGGACAACCAAAGAACCTGCACCAAGTCAGGCTCTGGTACCAAACTAGCACTGGAACCAGCTCTGTGGAAAAGACAAAACTAAGTGGGTCTATATTGCAAAAATGGCTAACTTAATTGTCGTTTAAGCTTTTTAATTCCAAAACCTCGATCATAGGTTGCCTTCCACACGTCTGTGTTCAAACAAAGAGCATCCCAGAGCACTTTCTGAAAAACAAACCCAATCCACAACCCTGCACCAATCCATCAAATTATCTTCTGTTCTGCTTATGTGAAGTCCTGTTTTTTTTTTCCTCCTCTTTCCCCTGAGGCAGCTTTGCTCCGAGCACACACAGGAAAGCAATATTCTCAGTCAAAAATAAAAAAAACATTCCTTCCTTTTCTTATTTTATTTCCTTCAGTTCATATCTGAGAGCAATTCTTCACGCACCTTTACAGGGAGGTGCGTTTATGGCGAGTAAAGACACGGCCTCACAGCATAGTGTGATGGCAGTTGTGGAGCGCATAAAAGAGCTGAGGTCATTTGTTACGAGCCGTGAGTCATAATGGCCTTGCTGTCTGCATCCTCGGTGTGTGCGTGTGTGTGTGTGTGTTCAGACAGGTGTTGGTTACAGTCAGAACAGATGTTCACGTGTCTGCGAGAAGCATAGAGGTCGTCAGAAAGGTGCCGTATTAATAGCCGTTGAAAGGTAGTGAACATTCACAGATATGAAACATGAGGGGGGAAAAAATTAATGTCTGACGAGAGGCCACAAGAGATCTTGATCTATGACTCAAACAAATGTGGGAATAATGCATCGACACTGTGAGAGAGAGCCGCTAAGCCTGCATGTGATGAAGCGGTGCTGTTGCCTCTGCGGTCTCAATTCATCACTGTAAGCAGGACACCCACACTGCTGATAAAACTAAAATTGACAACGAAGTGTTTAGCATGTGGAATAGAAATAAACTGAATTTAGAAGCTTTCTATTCTGACATGGTTGGTCCAATTCTCTCTCATTAATAACATAACATCCGTTACTTATAAAAAAGCACTGAGCAGACATCTATCAAACATCATAATTACCTTCCACTTGTAGATCCTCTGCATGTAAACGTTTACCTTTTAAAAGCAGATCTCTATTCTGCCGCTATTTTAAATGACGTGTGGGTTGAATGTGAGCTGCAACTTTGTCACAAAATACCAAGAAATCAATGCTTCCAAGAACATGCAGGGTATTTCCCAGTATTGTCTAATGAAGTGACTCCTACATGTTAGATCTCGTGTTACTTTCCTTGAACTTGCATGTTACTTTCCAATCATTTAGAGGCCAAGTTCAAGGAATTTACAAGCTAATGTCAGAGTCCTCAATGCATTATGAAGATGTGACCTGTTACATTTCGTTTTACTTTAAGATAATTTACAGGTTACTTTTCTGTAAGTTACAGGTTACATTGTAGGAGTTCACAAGGTACTATCAGGGTCCTGGGTGTGTTGTTGAGGTAGATTCCCAGTACTTTCGGAGAACTTTCAGTAGTTTTCCAGATCTTATTTACAGGTTGCATACCTGAAACATACCTCTGTCAGTCTGTCAGAGTCCTCGATGTATTATGAAACCGTGACCTGTTTTGTGTTAATGTCCGAGAACTTACAGATAGCTTTTCTGTAAGTTACTTTTTTAGAATTTGAGTAGTTTTCCAAAACTTACTTAAAGTGTACCTACCTGCATCTTGCAGGGTAGTTTGAGGAACGGGTTGTCTTGCCTGGTAACTTGTAACCTGTTTTTATTAAGTGTTTTCCAAGATGTCACATGCAAAGGTGTCCTTTTAGCCAGGGATGCCGGGGACATGTCCCCGGTAATATTTATAGATTTTCTAATTATGCAGTTTTACCTGCTCCATGCATATGTGCACAGATGGCGCAGGCCTGTGCGCGCATCCCCTGCAAATTGCAGGAATCTGCAGGACTCTATCAAGGAATTTTATAAAGTTAGAGGGGCCTGTTACATTTCTGGTACTTTCATAGAACTTACGTACAAGTTATTCCCTTGTAATATAGAGGTTACATTGCAGGAGTTTACATTGTACTGTCAGGGACCACAGTTGGACCTCAGTGCAGCATTCGACACTGTTGACCTTGATATATTATTGAAACGACTGGAGAGTTGGGTCGGACTCTCTGGAACAGTACTTGGCTGGTGTGAGTCTTACTAAAGAACAGGGACTTCTTTGTGTCAATAGGAAACTTTTCATCAGAACAGAAGAAAATCACAAGTGGGGTGCCCCAAGGCTCCATTCTGGGGCCCCTCCTATTTAATATCTCCATTCTCCTGCTAGCCCAGATTATAACAAGCACTAAGATTAGTTAGCACAACTATGCAGATGATACTCAGCTCTACATGTCAATGTCTCCAGGTGACTTTGAACCCATTCAAAAGCTAAGCAAATGCATTAAGCAAATCACTTTGTGGATGTGCCATAACTTTTTTTCAGCTCAACAGAAACGAAAACTGAAGCAATTATTTTTGGACCTAAAGAGGAACGATACAGAATCAGCACACAGCTTCAGTTATTACAGCTAGGACTCAGACCTGAACCTCCAAGGTCACATAAAAGCAATAAGGTCAGCCTTCTATCCCCTGAGGAACACTTCTAGGATTAAAGGACTGTTGACCCAATAAGATCTAGAGAAACTCATCCATACGTTTATCTTTATTTGGATTGGATTGATTAGTATCCTTTTTAAAGCATTTTATTTTCGATCTTCTATTCATTCTGAAAATGACCCAGAAAGTACTGGAAAATGATTGGTTTACAAGTTGTAAATATACCCCAGTCCCTGAATGTACTCTAAGTTCTAGGAAAGTAATTTACATGTAATCTGTATTCTTTTATGTAATCAATTAAGACACTTTAGGTTCCTTACTTAAAACCTGTTTTAAATAAATTAGAAGCTTTCATTAGAGGAAAGCCATCCCATGAAAACCAGTGTAAGGAAAACATTTTATGTGCCTTTGATTTTTGAAATTCTTTAAGCAGCTTTTGGCACCAGAAAACTAGGGCAGCCACCAACGATTATTTTAATAATCGACTAATCGGATCACGTGTAAATTATATCTTAACGCAGCAGCACGCAGCTGCTCTAATGTAACCATCATTTTCTTCGAGCTTGAAGTGTTATGTGCTATCTAAAATACTGACATTAAGATGATAGCTCATTCTAATGTATTTACTAATAATAAAATAAAACGTTACCGTTATAGCAGACATGATGTGTCTTAAGGGTAATGAAATTACCATCATTACTGTTAATGTTCCAGCTATCAATACAAGTAATACAACAGCTTCTTCAGTCAGAAGCTTCATCAAAACCGCTTTAATACAGACCGCTACAGAAGATCCTTCCTGCCCACAGCCATCTAAAATCTAACAGGTAAATCTAAACATTACATTCTGAGAAATTAAGTTTTATTTTTAATGTAGTAATAAAAATATTAAGCAGCATTCTCACAAAGACCTCCAAAAAAGGCAACTCCAGTCTTTAGTTTTTCATTTAATAGATAAACTCTCCCTATGAGAGAGTTATAGATTTTGTGTCCTTGTGACCAATGGGATCTTGGGGCACCTGCCATACACAGAAACAAATAAACCAGCTATGAGCATGTTGCCCTCCACCACACATTTGTCGACATGTCCGGGGAAAAGAGGACATCACCCTACTGTTGATGCTAATGTTAGCAGCTAACGAGCTAATTGGCTTACAGAGGCCATTGTCCCTCCTCGTCGTCAGCCACAACGGCCTTCCTTTTAAAATGCTCAAGCATCACCGTTGTACTGCCATGGAAAGCAGGTTCAACCTTGTGAATTTTGAATTGGACATGCTTCGTTGTCTGCTAGCCATGATGCTGCTGTTTTGGCTCTTACGGTGACGCCATGGCTGACGCCGATTGCCACTACTGCGCATGTGCGTCAGGGGCAGAAAGGCGGACAAAACAGTGACAGTTTTAAGAGAAAAACAAAGCTTGGGATAAACAACGTCGATTAACTTGTCGTCGACAATTTCGATCATCAACGTCACTGTGACGAATTGACGAATCGTGGCAACACTACAGAAAACCATCAAAATTGATCAACTATCAGAAAAATCATACCATAATCCTTTCCATTTAACCAGATCAAGTCTTACTCAATTAAGTATATCTATGGTTTTCCCATACATAGGATAACGGCCATTAAAATGAAACAGTTTAGATTAACACAACTAATGAAACCTAATTTTCTTTTAGTGTTTTAAAGATTTACCAGGGTTGAAAACATTCACGGCCCTTAAAGGAAATCAGGTGGTTAATTAGGAAGTAATTATTCATCATTCTGCTGCTAGGTTTGTTAGTTTTTACTGCTTCCAATGAATTATTCAAACAAATAATAATCCAGCTGCAGGTACAGAATGGTCCATATCAAGGGTTAGCTTTCAAGGGTTTCAGTTAAAGTTATGGCCCGAACTTCCTCTTACGTAACAAGAACATTTAATGCCTCGCTGAGGTTTTACAACAACAGAACCAAATGGGTAAAAGACAGAGTCCAGAACTCAAACAATCCACTTTCATGCTTGGCAAACTCTGTCAGGACTGATCCCTCGTGTTGAATTAAAGTCTGTTTGGTGGGACCAGTACGACGCCACTCTGAATCAGTGCATCTGCTTCTACATTAGGTGTCTTTTAATAGTTCTGTACTTTTAGAACAGCTTAACTGGACATTGTTCTGCAACTTACATACCGTCTTTGGGAGGCTCCATGTTTGTGGTTCCTTCTTTCTCAATTTCTATGTGAAATTAATCAAAATCAATCCGATAATAGAACATTTACAGTCATACAACACTGGACCCCAAACCATAGACTGTAAATTCCTGCTTTGGCAGTCACTACTCACTATAAAAGTAACTTGTAGACATGTGGTGCACAAGTATGCTTCCCTTCCTTAAGTGTCTTTCTTGAATAGATGAGGAAAATAAGACCTTCAGGTGAAGGCTGGC
Source organism: Valencia hispanica (assembly GCA_963556495.2). Classification (NCBI taxonomy): domain Eukaryota; kingdom Metazoa; phylum Chordata; class Actinopteri; order Cyprinodontiformes; family Valenciidae; genus Valencia; species Valencia hispanica. The sequence goes on along the minus strand of OY747716.1, from coordinate 41,771,791 downwards.
TGTAGAACGAGCCGAATCGGAGCAGTCCAGCATAACGAGGTCTGAACAAAGACATTCTGGTCGATGCGACTCATTTCAGCTCGGAATACGCAGCCGCGACCCGAGCCTGTGTCTCGGACAAAGGGGAGCTCGCAGATGTAATGTCACGCTTCAGTTGGCCGGCGCCATTGAATGGAACAACGGGTCGGCAAAGGTGAGCAACGGGGAGAGGTAGAGAAGAAAAAAGGGAAATAGATCAGAGGAAGGAAGGAAGGAAGGTGTGCCGGTGATGATCAGAGATCCTGGTTCTATTCAGGAGCTCTGCACGGGTCAACGGAAGAGGAAGAGAAGAGCAATTCTACTTTGTGAGGAAGTTGGAAAACAAACAGGGACAAAACAGGATCTTGTTAACAAACACGGTATGTGAGCTGGAGCTTTTAGAAAAGAGTGAGCTGCTGGAGATTCGCCTGACCAACTGCATTTTCACAACAACATTGCTTCAAGTAACTCCAATATGGGAACAGCATCCATTTCATACATGGTTAAAAACCAGGTGATTATATGTAATATGTAAAATTTTCATTTTGTTTAACAGAAAAACATACAATTTGCACTTTTATTATGTTGTTCTGACTACAGGTTTTTCCCACATTTTTTAACATCTTGATTTCATACATATAGAACAACCATCCACGTGTAATTCATGTTTGAAATATGAATTACTATGCCATGTAGTACATTGTATGGCAAGCCATTTGCATCAAAAATAAGGTATGTATTTACGTGTTGTTTTAACTCGTACATTACGGGATACACTGTTTTTTAACACACCAACGCATTGTGAATTGCAATGTGTGGCGACTTAAATAATACACAATCGTTTAATGCATATTTTATTGTCAAGAGGCTGTCTTATTAGGGCTCAGCCACTAGAATTTAGGGCATTTTAACCAATCAGTACACTGCAAGGGCAGACTCAAAAAAGAAGATCCCTGATCTTTGGGAAATGTCAAGAAGTACATGCATCTACCATTCTGCTCCTGTCCAAATCACCCCCAGTTTATCATTAAAGTTTGGGGTGAGTGAAAGATGAGTCATCTTTAACAAGCAATTAATTATATATTTAAAAAGATAATATTGTGTGATCACACTGACACAAAATTCTGATCTTCTGATTGTTTCTGCCCTTGCAGTGTAGTGATTGGGTAAAATGGCCTAAAATCTAGTAGCTGAGCACTAATAAGACAGCCTCTTGACAATAAAATATGCATAAATGCCACCGCACATTATTTACACTACCACGCGTTCTTTACGCGATTCACAACGCTTTAGCATTTCAAAAACGGTGTGTTTTTTATGGATTAAAACAACCATTAACATACGCCTAATTTTTGATACCAGCAGCTTGCCATACTTATGGGACAAAATGTTTCACAACAATAAAAAAACAGATAAATTAAAAACAAAAAACCTACCACATGTGACCACATTTGAGGTATTCTTCCACAGGATTTCTCTCATTTTTGTTTATTGTCAAATATATGTGAAACTTTGCTTCACGTGTGAATAACTTTTTGACGTGACAATTCATGTGTGGAAATTATATTGTATGGTTCCCTGGGAAGCACATGTAAGAAAATGTTTCACTTGTGGAACATTATTCCACATATACACTCAACAAAAATATTAACAACAATTTTGTTTTTGCTCCCAAATTCTATGAGCTGAACTCATACATCTGACACAATTTCTATATACACATAAGACCCACGACTCAAATATTGTTCACAAATCTGTCTAAATCTGGGTTAGTGAGCACTTCTCCTTTGCCATGATAATCCATCCCACCTTACAGGTGTGGCATATCAAGGTGCTGATTAGACAGCATGGATGTTGCACAGGTGTGCCTTAGACTGGCCACAATAAAATTTGCAGTTTGATCACACAGCACAATGCTGTTCTGTTCACAGATGAATTCCGGTTTTCACTGTTCAGGGCAGATGGCAGACATGGTGTCATGTGGGTGAGTGGTTTCCTAACGTCAACGTTGTGGATCAAGTGGCCCATGGTGGCGGTGGAGTTATGGTATGGGCAGGTGTATGTTATGGAAAACGCAGACAGGTGCATTTTATTGAGGACATATTTCAGAGTCACCTTTTATTGTGGCCAGTCTAAGGAACGCCTGTGCAATATTCATGCCGTCTAATCAGCACCGTGATTTTCATCACCTGTAAGGTGGCATGGATTATCTTGGCAAAGGAGAAGTGCTCACTAAAACAGAATTAGACAGATTTGTGAACAATATTTGAGAGTAATGGGTCTTTTGTGTATATAGAAAATGTTTCAGATCTGAGTTCAGCTCATGAAAAATGGGAGCAAAAACAAAAGAGTTGCATTTAAATTTTTGTTAAGTGTATTTGTCGTGCAAACTGACCCCGGAAATGAAGCCAAAGAGTGGGGAAGATGCCGGCTGAAGATGGTAAGACAGTGTCATTATTCACACTGAATCGTGTCCTGTACAGACATGAGCTGAAAGGTCACTCAGCGTGGAGGAAGCCATTACTTCAAAAGAAACATAAAAATGCCAGATTGCAATTTTCAAATGCAGACTGGGGCAAACACCTTCATTTCTTGCGACATGTACTGTGATCTGATAAAACTAAAGTGGAACTGTTTGGTCCAGAAAGAAGGGGGATGTTTGTAAGCCTGGGAACACAATCCCAACTGTGAAGTAAGGGGGTGGCAGCATCATGCTTGGGGCTATTTCGCTGCAGAATGAATTGGTGCACTTCATAAAATAGATTCACGAGGAAAAAACATTATGTGGAAATATGGAAGCAACATGTAAAGACATCGGCCAGGAAGGTAAAGATCGGGCGCAAATCGGTCTTCCTGATGGACGATGACCCTCAGCATTCAGTCAAAGCGGCTACAAGGTCGCTTCAGGACAGTTAATTTTTTTGAAGCGGCCATCACAAAGTCCTGATCTTAGTCCATTAGAGAGTTTGTGGCCTACAAACCTAACTAACTCAGTTCTACAAATTCAGTCAGAAGGAATGGGCCAAAACTCCAGCAAACTATGGAGAGAAGCTTGTGGAATAAAACCCAAAACATTCAAACAAAAGGTCATTCACAGCTTAAAAGACAGTCCTACCAAAAATGGTGGAAATGCATGTAAAATTCACATTTTGATGACATTAATAAAAAATTATCTCTCAAGAAGGTGAAAGGTGGAATACGAATATGAATTAAAAAAAGAAAATCTAGGTTAAATCAAAGTAAAATAATTGAAATGCTGATTGCATATTTAGATAAGAATTACAACTCCAGAGATCTGCCGAGTGCTTTCCACCCTACTGCAATGACCGTTAACATCCTTCTGCCTCTATGACATCTTTTGTTTAGCAAACGCCTTGCCTCGATAATAACAGCTGAATGCAAGCCTCACATATTCATCTTAGCCTCAACAAACTATCACAGAAGTGCAATTTCATTCTCCCTACCCACCTCTTAGCTGAGAAGAATTACTGCAGCCCCCCTTTCTCCACTCTGACATTAAAGATAAACACGTTACCCGCCTCCCCGAAGATTTCAGTAATTGATGTTTGGTGTGGTTAAAAGCCAGAGAGAACCAAGAGAATTGCTGAAGTGGAAAAGCAAAGTTTGGAGTAAACAGCAGAAAGAAAGCTGCAGAAAGATGTTGCCATCTAGCTGTGCACGTATGCAGGTCAGATGACAGCTTTGCCGGGGTCCTGGGGCAGGATCATCTCAGATGGCCTCCCCGCTCACAGCATTCTGTAACCAGTCGAAATTTAATTAACGTTTACCACTTAAAGACATGATTAATCTTCTAAAGATGAATCTCAAAATGGGAAATATATCTCAAATAAATACTTTAATATATTTCAAATATCCTGATTTATTATTCAATATAATTATTAAATCGGTGAATCTAATTAAAATTTGAATCATACATAGAAATGTCTTTTTTTTTTTTTTTGCTTCATGTGCTACAGTATATAATGAAATAACCTCAACTACTGCTTTGTCCGAATAAAGAAAAACCCAAACATCTGATTGATTAACCGACACAGAACTTCATCTGCAGACCAATTACCAACTCTGTAGTACTTTTTGACCTGCTGAGAGGCTTAGTCTGCAGTAATATGGAGAGATAAAATGAATTTAATGCTCTGCAGCACGTGACCATGAGGCAAAATATATGTATGAAATAATTAAAGATTTCAATAATAAAAATATGTATGAATTTATTGTTCAAGAGGCCATCAAAGCTGGGCTGCTCTGGTATAAAAGTAAGAAAATCTGGCAATTAGTCAGCTTTTTCCACTGCTTAAAAAGAGATTACATTTAAAAACATATCCACTTATTTAAATCCTGCAACTTTTTATTATTTAAATTAACAAATTTAAGTTATAAAACTATTTGTAGATGAATTTCTGCAGAATGAAGGAGAAGTCGCTAGTAGTAATGCACTTTGACTTGTGCAACATTACCCCAGCCTCTGCACTAAAAGGCAGCTGTCAATGTGAATCTCATTTCCTGTATTGTAGTACAGGAAAGTATACCTTTTTGGCTCTTTGCAGAGTACGCAAGTGACTGTTAAATGGACAGGATTTACATCATCCCGAGTAAAACGCCCTTTACAGCCAGACTCGCCTTTATCTATTGAGACACTTAAATACATAATGACTGCAGATTACTGTGCAGGTTATTGCCTTTTTTCCCATCACAAGTCAAACCAAAGCTACCAAAGCACTGAAGGAGCTTGTAGTAGGAGCTGTATTTAGTTCTTGACCTGTGTTTAGTTCTAGCATGATTTACCCCATTCCACCACAGTCTCAACCAACAATTTTAGTAACTTTCTGGTGTTCCTGCGGACTTTGAGAGGTGTTGATGTGGACACTGCCCTTGTTCCAAAGCTCTCACAGAGTAGAGGAAGACCCAAGACATGCTGGGGGAACTATGTTTCTCGCATGGCCTGGGAACGCTTTGGGATTCCCCCAAGAGGAGCTGGATGAAGGGGCTGGGGAGAGGGAAGTCTGGGCCTCTCTGGTTAGGCCTGGTTTACAGGAATTGTTGTACAATTTCCGAACCTTGAGAGACCACACACATGGCAATAAAAAAAAGAAAATCACGGATATAACAGGTACAGTGTGTGGTGTACACATGGCAATGACGAGACATCACACAAACAGATTTTACTCACAAACATTCCCAGGTCAGACGAGAATTTTCACAAAACCTTGCGAGATAAGATGTCACTTTTGAGTAAATAAGCAAGGCGGACGAGAGGGACAACTCCAAGGTGCATCACTGCCAGTCACCATCATTAAGATGAGACTGTAAATTGTAATAACATTTGTGTTAATATATAATATATTCCTTTTCTTCTACGCAGAATTTCATGGAGGGAGGATCAATAACAGCTGATATATTCATACATATTCCCGTCATCGTTTGGTTCATATTAGTTGATTTCATCAGGTTACTGCTGTCTCAGGGTGCCGGGTAACATCCTTTATCTCCTGGACATTTTATCTTTTATTATGATCATGCATTGTTGAATTTATCCGCCTTTAGTTTTGATGAGGAGCCTCCCTCTGCTGGCCTCCTTAAGGCGGAAACCTTTCCGCGCCTGGCCTCTTCCTGCCTGCCTCCCTGTTCCTCGGTCTCACCCCTTTCCTTTTATCATCCCTCATCCTCTATATCATTGATTTAACCTCACTTTGTATGACTGGCCTTGAGTCCCCGCAGACCCTCCTTTCAGAAGGATATATGATTCAGCCCTCGGCTTTAAGAGGGGCTTGCCTCGCCATGCGACAGGAACCGGACAGCCTCTAGTGGTGCACATGGTGCACTTCAACCGACACAGGTTTGTCTTGGAGATGCCGACATGCCGGCATGCACATAGGGTTTTCTGAGCAATTTCACAGATATTAAAGACAACCATCTGTCAAGAGAGCCTATAAAAAGCAGAATGGTTCTGTTTTCTAAGCTCCATATGCTCGGTTTGCCTGCAGAATGCTGCCATTTACGTCGAATCGAATAAATCTGAGCTGAATATCCATTCTGACATTAAAAACACATTAATATGTATGTTGACCACATCAGCAGACAAACTGATGCACACCTGAAACAGACAGACTACTAACTGAACCCACCTCCAAAGCAAACAAGTCTAAAACCTCCTTTTCAAGAGGAATTTCTTCTCCTGCTTTCACACAAACCCTCATGCTTGTTTAATTTGAGATTTTTACAGTTCGACTTGTTCCAGAGGTATTTGCCTCTCTGCTGTTTTCTAACCCCAGCGTCTCAGAAACACAGCTTCCAGTCATTAATAATGACTAAATCAGCACTCTGGTTTTCTGACCCATAAAAGTAAGGCTGTGCAGCTCTTAAGGCCTCTGCTTCTTTGGGGGTGCATATGTGTAGCGACGCGTGGGCTTCTCGGCGAGGATGGAGGGATGGATAAGGGGAGAAAGAGGAGTTTTGCCTAGAACCCAGAGAAGAAAAGACTTCAATCGGTTTCCCCCACCTCCTCCTGTTGCCTGCCTCCCCTCGCTGTGAAAACGGCTCGTGAAGAGGCCGGATATGAATTCATTTTACGCTGAGATGAAGTTATTAATGCCCGCCATCTGTTATCATCAGCTAGCTGCCAGACTGGAAGCGTCAACGGAGAGGGGACCAGCAGCACCAGTTGGGAGAGTCGCAGACGTCAGTGAGACACATGACGCCACCTTGTTATTGAAGAATAGCCAGATTTTGAGGATATCTATGGTCTGGAGTGCATCCACTGAGCCCCAGCTTTCCTGTTTATAATAAAACAGGGTTTGCAAGAGTGGCAGAGAAGCTGAGAGCTTTACTAAAGACTGTTATTTCTTTCTTGGGAGCTAATTAAGCAATAATGATCTCATGTCGCCTTTTCATTTACTAGTAGAGATTTAAACTGAAATGTGAGGGTATGTATTAGGGCTGTAATGGTATACAAAAATCATGGTTTGGTAAGTATTTGGGGTTTTAAAGTCACGGTTAGGAACGTTTTCAGTACATTTTATTCAAGGAAAATAAATACAAATGTGCAATTTACTTTTTTTCACTTTGATCAGCATTATACCTAAAAACCTTTTTTTCCCCTAAATTTCTTCCTTTCAATTCCTGAAATCAATTAGATTTTATTCTGTTCTATAACTTTAAAAAGTTGAAAGTATAGAACTGACTGGAGATTTAATTGTATTTCTTTAAAACATATTACAAGCAGACATAGCTAGAGTAGAAACGAATATAACCACTTGAAAATAGTCAGTGTTAATATTTAGAAATGTTTAAATAGTAATTTACTCATATTTGAGAATAAAACATGCTTAAATCACTTTGGAGTTGTTTTGATATTTTGACAGCCTTGGTTTTCCAGCTGTACTTGAATGCAACATGGGCAGCTGTTGGGAAAAATCCCTTCTCATCAACGGGGATTCTGCTGACTTGCGTTTTATACAAAATAAGGAGTCTGTGCTGATTGGGTGCTACTGGTAGCCATGTGAACGTCAGCTGTTTTTTTTTTTCTTTGAATCAGTGATGTTTACATTTAGCTTGACGTTGTTTCAGCTCAGTCATTCAGTTCAGTGCAGAGCGTGTTATGGAGCTTATTGCTGTTGAAAGATGCGTTCGCTGACAAAGTTCTGGTTCGGTCCATCTTTCTTTTCTTGTAGCTTCATGAGAAACCATTAATGTCCCCAAATAGCACAGTTTAGTGATTTGCTGGGAGTCCTTTCTGTTTTATTTTGGTGTCACTTTTTAAAGTTGCCCTGAGGAATGTTGCACTGCGCTCAGAGTTCTGCACATTAACATTCTGTATGTGTTCAGGTAGAAAACTGCTGAATTTGTTCAGTACATGTGAGTACCGAACCGACAGGGCCGTACCGAAAAATCAGAATTAGAATACATGTACTGTTAACACTACTAGTATATGTGATATTGCAGACCAGGGCTGCCCAAAGTGTGGCGCAGGGGCCATTTGCAGCTTTTGGAATAATAATGTGTGGCCCCATAGGCTGTTCAAATGAACCTGATGCTGCAAGACACTTTTATAATTTTTTTAGGATGATATTTTCAAAGGCAAATTTATATACCATCTTCTTAAATGGAAAATATTTGGTATGATACAAAGTATTTTTTTTTTGTTAGCCACAAATATTTAGCTGTTTAAGCTTTTATTTTAACTGGATAGAAAATAAGGCTACAAACATCCCCCAAGTTTTTACTCAGAAACTGACTTAGGCACAACCGTTCATTAAAACTTTCACTATTTTAAGCGATTTTAATGTAATGACTTATTTCATTAATGAAAAAAATATTTCATTTATTGACTTGACTTTACATTATTGGCAGTTTATCACATTGACATAGTATTGAAGGAGAGCTCCTTCAATAACAGACTTCTGCATCCATCCTAGGTGCACAAAGGAGCATCAACACAGATCTTTCTGTAAGACTCTATAACCCTCTCTGCTCCCAACAAACCCAATAAGTGTTTACATCCCTGCTGTTATTTGTAAATAGTCTATCTTTTGTTTTTTATTAACAAAATAAGGAATTTTTAAAACAGGCCTACTTAGTTGCACATTTTGGTTATTGTAGAGTATGCTACTTAGAATAACTATAATTTTTCCAATGTTGTAAATTTGTCCGTACTATTGAGGTATGCCAATTCGCTATTTAGTCCATTAATTGCATTGTGAAATGTACCAAATTGATAGCGATTCAGAAGTATTCAAAACCGATTATGATTCATAATAATTAAATGACAGGAACATAAAAAGTCCTGCGTGCTCCCCTAACATTTTTGGTGGACGCACCAGCAGAAACAGCTACGGTTTCACCATGCAGAGCGGAATTTACTCGGCGGGTTTCAAGGCAAGCGTTTGAACATACCGCCATCATATTTCTGCCAGTCCGTCCCTCAAAAATGTCCGGGTGATATGGTACGCTGGACTTTTATGTTCCTGTCATTTTATAATCATTAAACAATCAGTTTTGAACACTTATGAATCGCTATCGATTTGGCAGGTTTTACATTGCAATTAATCGATTAAACAGTGAATCAGCACACCCCTACCATACATTATAGTCTCTTATTTTTATTTTACCCGCAAGCTCCCATGGACCCCAACTTGCTGCTGTGTCACCTGAATTTCCCCACTGACAGACAAAGTATTTTTCTATTCTATTATTTAAAAATGTGCAAAATTATGTTATTGTTCCGTATTACCTGATGATCTGCCATTATTACATTATTGGTTACTACATGATCACTCTGTCTAATCTTCTGACCCGTCTCTGCGCTCCGTGCTTGCTGGCTTACCTATAAACATCTCCCCCTCCCCACCATGTGCACCTGGTTTGGACTGTGAAAGCTTTTTGCTGATAAATAAACCATACAGTCTCTTCTTCACGCTGCTGGCTGCATAATTCATCATTGTGGGGTGTGGAGGGGAGGGAAGCATGTGCCTGTGTGTCATGTTTGTTCATCATGAAGTGTTTGGGGATACGTGGATGAGGGAGAAATTAGCTAGATGAGAGACCTGGGGCTGGAAGCCAAAAAGGCTCTAAACCACAATAGTGATCAACAGTTGTCAACGATGGACAGGTTGGAGCCGTTATCAGGGAGTCCAAGTTGTAACCCCTTTCATCTTTTTATATTTTGTTTCTCCCGGACGAATCTGAAACGATTTCATCACCACTAACTCGCATCAGATGTGCACAATATTCAGATGCCACGTCGAATCAAGAGCGCAGGCTGATGACTCTATCCTCCTAGCGCCGTTATTGATTGCTCTGAGTATTTACTAATTAACACGAAACAAGGCAAATTCTGTTTCTGTAATCAGATAGAATCAGACGAGCTGCAGCAGCTCATTACGCTGAACTAATTAGGACCAGTTCACTGGGACTGGGATACTAATAGTAAATACTTTTGTTTACAGACAAACACCATAACTGGGTAAAGTATCTTAATAGCAACAGATTCTGGAAGGATGCAACAGATGCTTGGCATGTGACCAGAACTGGCCGGTTTTCAGCTCATCGTACTTAATACATGCTCAAATTTCTTCTTTTTTGCAGCATTAATGGCAGAAAACGTTTTTACAGCCCGAGGGTCCCCCCCAAACTGGATGACCCCGGATCAACGGTGTAATACAACGGTGTGATTTTGAAATTCCCAAGAAAAGCAGCTCTCTGATGACTCTGCTATAAATGCGCGAGGATGTATTTACATAGAGGTATGAGGAAAAAAGTATTTTCCAACTTATAGATTCCCTCTGTTGTGGCTTTTTTGTCACAAACTGAATGTTTTAGATCAAACTAATTTTAATATTAGACAAAAAGAAACAAATATCCAAACCAGGGATTGTGTTAACTGAATATTTTCAATATTTGACCTTTTTTTGTTATAACTGTGACAGAACTATTTTTGACATTACAATTCACACCCCTTACCACTTGGTGCAGATACGCAGACATGTTCAACTTTTCAACTTTGACCATCGCGGTGCACTGCACCAGGATTTCCTCCCGCTGAAGCAATCGCTTGTGGGTCAGGAAGCGGCTTGTACAGAGAGTCTTTCCAATCGACTCAATTAGAGAAATTTTCATTTTTTTTCAAAACTTTGGCTGAAGAGGCGCTTGTAATTTTGGTCTCCAGTTTTCTAAAGTGGAGTGAGAAGTCGACTGTCGGAGCGAAAATCCTAAACCTCAAGACAATAACCTCTGCAACAATCCCACTTTAAACATTTGGTTACGCGGGTAAGTATTTTAGTTCCTGTGTGTTCAGGCCACAGCAGGTGAACTGTTCGTATTTTAAGAGTCGTCGTTTATTTTCATTATTTATATGTAGTTCTCTATTCAGCTTGTTCAGATTGGATATTGAATATATTATAATTTCAAAAACTGATGGGTAAGAATAGATTATTATCAGATTGCGATATATGTGGCTTCCAACGGTGAGTTGCACATTACCTTGCCTCCTGAGTGTTTTGACAAAAGTGTTTACTGTGTGTACAATTATGATTTTAACCTTGATTGGCATACATCATTGGAATATTAAGAATTTCAGTTTTCAAGTTTTCAAATGATGTATAATATGTATATGTACATAGAAAGGGTGTCGCAAAAAGAGTCAAATTTGACGTACCACCAGTGGGAGGTTAAGACGCCACAGACTGTATACTGCCCCCCCCCCCCCCCCCCGGAATAAGCCACAGCCCTAAAACAAATTCCCATAACTTATTAAAGTCAGTCAAGAAAAATAAACCCATGATCTGCTGACAAAGTAAAAAAAGAAGAAAAAAAACGCATTAGAACTTAATACAGGGTTCGTTCAGCTTTCCAGTTGAATTTTTCCAACCATTTTTTCATGACCAGAAATAACACATTCGTGCATCAATTTAAAGCGTTCTCCTCATTTATTGGTCGATTTTGATTCTGTTTACAAGCACTTTTCTACGGAAGCGTATTGCATTCACTTGGGAAAAAAATAAAAAGCTCTGTTTTTCTGAATTAACGAAATAAGTTTTACACAAAAATAGGTGGCGTGTCACCTGCCTGATGGAAAATGTACGAGTACCATATTTCTATTTATTAATCCATTTCTTATTTATTTTAAATAACTTTTAAAAGTTTGAACACACATTTTGTAAAATTCAAAAACTTTTCCAGGACCTACAAAATTCCAAAGCTTGTCCAGGGTCTTAAAATTTGATTTTCAAATTCCATGACCGGACCAACCCTGTAAACATTAAAGCTTTTGTTTCACTCCCTTCCACCTTTAATATTTTTGAGACATTATAAACCCACAATCTGATATTGTGCTGCTTATTAACTCGTCCAGCTCATGATACAAAACCCAAAATAAGTAATAAACCCCTCCTGTCTTTGTGTGAGCTCATCTGTGCTTGGGTGATAAAGATACAGATAATAACGGGGAAAAAAACTGTTTGTGCATAAACCTGTAACGCCCTCTGTCGAGACAACAGAAATCACGCCGCAGGGACCGTGACATTTTCATGCAGGGAGCGTTCTGTACCTTCCGTTGGTTTGAAACACCACCTAAATGTCCTGTTTGCCTTAAAAAAGGGAAGACAGTTAGCTTCACATATATCACTTTTAAATCAGAAGCTGAGAAATGGGAAAAAGTATCTTAAAAAGATGGATTCCACAACAATAAATCCACATAAAGAGATGTTTGATTAGAAGTTAATGAGTTGTTCCACCAGCCTGGAATTACCATCAAGGAGGATTTCAGCCTGAGATCCCTATCAGATGTATCAGTAGACAGGGATTAAGCCAACAAAGGATCATGAGTCAGACTCACACCCAGCAGAAGTGATAATGAGTTGTTTTCTGGGAATGAAGGAGAAAAACTCCTCTGTCTGGTCTGTTTAAACGAATCAAACACTAATTCATAAATTATTACAAGATAATAGACATAACCCTCCAACCTGATATGGTAGCAATGTAATTCTCTACTTCTACTAGTAGTGCTGGTCTGCAGCTGAAAACGTCACATTTGGGATCTGAATGACTAAAACCAGCAGCTGTTTTAAATGTGCAACAAAAAAGCACATTGCATACATGTCCTTGAAGGTGAGAGCACAGAATAAACCTCCGATTACTGCTAGAAATGATCAGCAATAGAGCCGGCGTTACGGTACTCTCGCTTACGATCACCTTTTCGAAATGAAAGAAATCTTGTCGTTCGTCTCAGAGTGGCTCTTAAATCGCTTACGATGGACTGGTAAAGTAAAGGACAATAGTAAATGGTGAGTAAGAGGATGGACACACTCCCAGACTGTGTGGAATTTGTTTGTATTCCAATATGAAATATGCAATCCACTTTCAAGTAAACACCCTCAGTTTAATTGAAATCCTCTAATAAGTATACGTACGTTACATACATACACACTATCTATCTATCTATCTATCTATCTATAGAGACAGATATCCATCTATTGAGAGAGAGATTTTTTAAAGACAAATACCGACAGACACTTATGCTGCTAGGCTCATCATCAGCGGCAGCTACATTTATTATTTATTCTGCTAAATCTGATATCTTAGTCTTCCATTTGCTCAGACATATAAACCAGTATTTATCTTCTGCTTTTAACTACTGTTGCCACAATTGTCTCCTCCAGTATTAATGCCAAAAACAGGCACAACATTTTTTTAAACTGAATTTTAAACCTCTCAAGAGCCTATAGTAGGTATTTACCCGAATTTTAAAGAGCCGTATTCTAAAGCCTGGCCCAGTAGAGCTGCTATGGACTCTATAGTAAAACAATCCAGAATTCAGCAGAACCGTGAACTTCAACCTGCTGTTTTGCTCCACCTCGTTCTGGACTCAGAATGACCCTTTAGCAGCTGGGCAAAAAGGATGAGAAAAGATGTGAAGCTTCCCTGTCGACTGACTCCACAGATGGGCTCTTTATCCCAGTGTGCTGAGCTTCTCATTCACACAACATGACGTAAATGTCACCTTTGTACATGCTCATTAAGGCCTAAGAGGTGGGAAGAAACCCAAGCTTTGACTGGGATCAGAGATCTATATATGCAAACCTCATTGATTAAAACCACCATAAAGCTCACAACTGGATATCAGCATTATAAATTCATCCTGTGATCATCTCTGCACAAACAGCCATCTTCGAAAAAAAACTATTTCAACTGCAGCACCACCCAGCTCCAAATCCCACTTCTAAGCTGACCCACATGGATTATGCATCTCTGTTGTATTGATGTCAGATCATGTTGAAGTTCTGTGCACCAACAAACACAAAAGCAAGACCGCCGGTCAATAAATCAACCTCATGTTAAATTCCTTCACACCTCAACCAGTGTTTTACCTCTTGCACCCTTCAATACAGCTTTGGAGCAAGCATCACAACCCGCTGGCATCAACAGCTCGGGCTCAGATTTGGGTTTGAACATGAAACACTTAAAAAATATTCAGGTCAGATCAAAAACCTGAAACTAACCTTTGAATAAATGAAACCGTATTAGAGAGTTTTAATCAAAGATGACTTTCAGGATCTAACAGACATTTTTCCTTTAGAGACGGAGAAAATTCCAAAAAATGTCCCTAATTTTTAATCTTTAAAGGGGCTATATGCGATTTTCTGAAATTTAAACTCGCGACTGACACCTGTGGCCAAAAAACGGAACTGCTTTTCCTTTCTGCTCGCTCTCGCAGCACGCTCCAACGCCGGTCGCTCTCAATCTTCGATCTTTTTCGGGCACTTGCCAGGGGTTTAACTTTTTTAGTCTTATGTGGAGCTACTGTTGGTGTCAAACTTGTCCTTTGTCTCTTCTGTGTATTCGCACAATCCATTGAACTGCTTGCGAGTGCTGACTAGCGGTGGTGGCAGAGTGATCTGAAACATTTAACATTTAACAGGCTTGACGTCACATCCGCAGACAGCGCGGGAAAATCCGACCCGACAGAAAATAGAAAAAATTGGATACAGGCTTAAAGGTGCACCCACTGTGAGCTGACAAGATGTCAGTATGCTCATCAGGAGATGTGTGAGTCATAAATGGTCAAATAAAAAGGCTAGTGTTACGTTTATTTTGGGGCAAAAGTTGCATATAGCCTCTTTAACTATACCATCTTGATAAAATTACATAGGGAAGGAATTATTAATGTGTAGGATAGAGGTGCATTTGAAGAAACTTGGCATTTATATTCAATATAATACATTTCACTAATTATGTACAACCCAACATAATAGCTAAAAACAATCACAGATTAAGCCTAATTCCAAAGTTGCTGCTTTTCTAACTTCCTGTTTTAACTAGCTGTGCTGCAGTACTACTGTTAGCTCTGTTAATCATTTTTAACAGAGCTATTGATTTGGGTTTCGTACAGCTGAGCTCAGACGAGTCATTGCTTCACAAGTCATAAACCTCAACTCACGTCGCTGGAGGCAGCGTAGACCCTGAACTGTTCAATCTATCACAGACCAACAGACGATAACGGTTGAATCTCCATACTGGTGGTGGGGTGTGTGTGTCTGTGTGGGGGGGGTGGGGGGGGGGAAATCAGAGGGGAACATGTCCCCTGCACTTTTTACTGTCCAAAAACAACATTATGCTATTTCAAATGGACACAGGTCAAGCACTTAGACCCAGCAGAAAACAGAGTAAATTCAGCCAATCATTTAGAACGGTTTTATATTCAGGTTCGTGGATACAAAAATCTCTAAATTGTGTGTAAATGCATTATAAACATGGACAAATGCATACTATGGTAAGAAAAGGTACTAAGCAGTTCATGAACAGGGTTGGCTATTGTCAATTATAGACCAAAACCTCCTGACCAGGGCAGTTTTTCGTCGTTTAATATATTAAGTGAGTAACAGAACCACTTGCGGCTCCGAAGTTAGCAGATGAAACTTTTATCCCACCTCCATACGGCTGAAGCAAAAAGTGCAACACCATCATTTTTAAACAATTGTTAAAGTAAAACTGTTTAGGGGGAAAATGAAAACAGTTTCTGGATCATCATAAGAAATAAAATTATTGTTCTCTCTCCAGTACAGGGATAAATACAGGAGCCAACACCAGTTGTTCAAGGGCACTGCCCCCTGTTGGCCCAATCTAGAACCACCGATGGAGTCAGGAACTCACAACAGGGAGTGACATATAGGTTATTAAATGATATTTTTTGTCATTATTGTAATGAATTCAATCTTCAACATTTCTGTCTATGACAACTTTACATTTAAAAGCTTTCAAGAATGTGGTTTTATACATGTTTTGAACTTCGAGTTCCTCGAACCCCAGGATTTTAAAAACCCATCGTCTACATTTGAACCTCTGCTAAGTGTTACAGCTTTTCAGCACCTCGGACAGCACCACTTAGTCTACCTTCAGCAGCATAACTGTTCTTGAAAAATCCTGAGCTATGAGAAATTACTTATCTGAGTTTATACAATCTGAGTTTATATGACACTTAATCTCATTTATTTTAGGCGGACATTCGGAAAAATCAGGTCATCGGCAGATTAAATGATAAATTGTTGGGAATCTTTTGGGGGGAATTGCCCCTCCCCTTACTGAGGAAGATTTTAACACACAAAGCTCACATATGACAGAGTTTTAACGCCGGTGAGCAAATATTTATGTTTATGAAGAGACCACACACTATATACAGTCAATAACTCAGACGTAACTGACACGTCACCTATTGACAGATAATCCAGCCAATTGAGGCGATGACGCACTGTAGGTTTGACAAGTTTTACCCACAGAAGTAATGAAAAAAACTCGATCTATCAGACATAAAAAATTTTTTTTTTTTTTTAAACATCATTGCAGTCGGTCTATTTGGTCTTACTGGGTTCGATTAACCCATAAAAAAAAAAAAAGAGGGATTCAGGGGGAGTTTCTTACATCCTCGTCCTCGCAGCAGCGGCGGCGAAGCGGGGCTCGCTGGCTCTCCGCCTCCGCCGCCCGGTCCCCCTGATCGCCGGCCTGGCCGAGGAGGTGGCTCGCCTCCGGGGGGTCGGGGAAGGATTTGTTGGTGTTGATCTGACCGCTGAATCTCTGATAGACAGACGCCATTTTCGAAATAGTTGATAAGTCAGTCGGTTCACGTCCGACGGTTTAAAAAAAAAAAAGTTAATTAAGTGATGCTGCTCTACTTCAAGCAGGGTGGGAAAATCACATTCCACGATTTAAGGATTCACAACAAGCACGTCCATGCTCCCGTGGTAACGATTCTGCAGCGACGCAGCTTTTCCAACACTTTACAGATATTAACAAATAAAATAAAATAAAAAAGCAGCGAGGAGGAATTCTGCAAGTGGTTGAGAGAATCCCGATAAGAAGAAAAACTGAGCTGGATCACATCCCGGTCCTCTTTTCCTCCCCCTGTGGCAGAGGAAAAGTGACCGCTGATAAACCTTCAGGGACTAATGGCCGTCTGCTTTAAAGCACAGCAGGGACACAACCTTCACATATTAGACTGTAAAGGTTGTCACTCCAAACTTATCATGACTGTGCACTTTGAGGAGTTAACACATCTCCATTAGTTTGTTTTCTTTTTTTTTCCGCTTTCATTTGGGTCAGTGGAAATGCTGTGGAGAGAGCAACAGTGCCCCCTTGTGGTTACAACTGCAAATTGGCGAGGGGTTATTCACAAAGGGAGCAGCAAAATGAGCTAAATCTGATCACTCAGTAAGATTTACAGAAATCATCTTACCCTTCACAATTGATATTCATTCTACTTTACATTTTAAAGTGAATGTAGAGCGGATATCTGTTGACCATGCTTTAAATATGCAACCTGGAAAAATAAAGGAAGCTACTATTTATGTCTAATTCCCTTTAGCAAATAATTGATCTGTGTATTCATCTATGAATAAGTCCATTAATTAAATAAATTGTATTCCTATGCACGCATCATTTTGCTTGCCAATGCATCCATCTTTCAATTTAATGATTCATCCATCTATTCAGATATATTCATCTGTACATCCACACAGTTGATCCATCTACAGTCATCAAAATATTACACACCAAACTAAAAGAATCTTTTATTAGGAAGTATTCAGACATCGATGTGACATCTCAGTTTGTCTCTGGAAAATAAAGTGATTTAAACATGTCCTCTCTTCTGCTGTCTGAATAATTCAACTTTAGAGCATTATTTCAGAAGTGTTTGCCTTTGTCTACATTCTCTCTGGCAAACATCAATCTGGCCTTCATGTTTTTCTTAGAAAGCAAAAGTTTTCTCCCTCCATACCTCACACAAAAGTTAGAAAGACTTGTGCAGAAAAAATTAAAAAGGAGAAAAAAAATCAAGAAAAACTGGAAAAAAGAAAAAATGAAAAGGGGAAAAAAGGAAAAAAACGGTTAAAGGAAAAAAAGTCTACAGTCCCATTGTACTTTCATATCAAAGTAACAAGTGCTTGTGGTGGCATTTTAGGGTTCATGGAGTCTTCTTTTAGCATATTGTGGTCTGCTTTTAGGGTCAACTTTCGTGGACGGCCACACTTGAACATGCCTGCAGCTACATTTAATGTCCTCCACTTTAAGACTGTTTTTAACAAAGGAAAAAGGCTGAGACCTCTTTAAATCCCTTACCACAGAGGTCCCCAACCCACGGACCAGTACCGGGCCATTGGTCAGTTGGCACCGGGCTACGGGCTGCACAGAAAGAATAAATAACTTACAGTATTTTTTATATATTAGTCTAAACATTGTTTTATTTTGAAAAATTACCAGATTCTCTCACTCTTGACACATGTCCAGATGCTTGCCTTGGTTACATGATACATCACCGCTAAAAACAAACCCACAAACTAGCAAAAATGATTCAAAACAGAGGTCTCTGAAAAGTTTCTTTGCGAAAAGGAAAAGGTCCAGTAGGGATAGAAGAGGAGCCTACAACTTCAAAGAAAAGGAAAGTTACATTTAACAGACGATACCAGGTGTCCTACTTAAAATGTGGATTTATTGCAACAGGCGATTTCCATGCAACGAGCCTGCTCTGCTCAATATACAGCAACCAGCTTTCTAATGAGGCAATGTAGCCTTTAAAACTGCCCCAGACGGGACCGTCTTGTTACAGAGAAACAGCTACAGGGCTCCCACTGCTCCAGGGTTGGGATGAGTTGTATTTTTCATGCACTTTACATTTGTTTTTGTGGTAAATCTTATTTTAAAGGCATGTTTAAACGTTACCATAGCAACCAGAGAGCGTTAGGGGCCAGAGAGGATGTTACTTGTGTTATGTTGTTGGCACTAATGAAGTTACGAGCACACATTGGATTCACATTTATTATATTTAAAATTAACCCCGATTTTTATGCCGGTCATTTCATAGTTATTTTTGGTGCATTTATCCGCCGGTCAATGTGAATATTGTCTGATATTAAAAAGGGGAAAAAAGGTTGGGGACCACTGCCTTTCCAGACCCATTAGCTGCTACAGCTTCTTTTCTGAATTCCTCAGCCAGACCTTGTGATGTTCCCTCTCACTTCAACTTCTTACATCATCCAGAAAAGTGTGCATTCTTTCATAAAATCTGTTCCTATTCACAAGGCCAAGGACTTGCGCTGATTGGGGGGGGGAAATGATTAAAGTACTTTTCCAAGTACTTCTCCATGGAATCAGCTCCAGAATGAGCTACATTGAAAGGACCTTGCTCCTCTGAGTGACCTTAAACAAATGTTATACATTTTAAACAAAGAAGATCTGACTGCAAATGTTCTGATTATTTGACTACATTACTGAACATGTTATTTGAGTTTTTTCTTTTCATTCACGTTTTTGGTGATGATTCACAATTTGTAAAAATAAAAATCTAATGGCTTTTTAGTGATTTTTCACCTTTGTAAATTAGATTTTAAACTCAGCAAAAAAAGAAACGTCCCTTTTTTAGGACTGTGTATTTCAACAATAATGTTGTAAAAATCCAAATAACTTTACAGATCTTCATTGTAAAGAGTTTGAGCAATGTTTCCCATGCATGTTCAATTACCCATAATCAATTAATTAACATGCACCTGTGGAATGGTCGTTAAGACCTTAACAGCTTACAGAAAGTAGGCATTTAAGGTCACAGTTCTAAAAACGCAGGACACTAAAGAGACTTGTCTACCGACTGTGAAAAACACCCAAAGAAAGATGCCCAGAGTCCCTGCTCATCTGCATGAACGTGCATTAGGCATGCTGCAGGGAGGCATGAGGACTGCTGATGTGGCTAGGGCAATAAATTGCCATGTCTGCACTGTGAGACGCCTAAGACAGCGCTACAGGGAAACAGGAAGGACAGCTGATCATCCTTGCAGTGGAAGACCACGTGTAACAACACCTGCACAGGATTGGTACATCTGAATATCCCACCTGCGTGACAGGTACAGGATGGCCACAACAACTGCCCGAGTCACACCAGGAACACACAATCCCTCCATCAGTGCTCAGACTGTCCGCAATAGGACAGAGGCTGGACTAAGGGCTCGTAGGCCTGTTGTAAGGCAGGTCCTTACCAGACATCATCAGCAACAACGCCGCCTATGGGCACAAACCCACCTTCGCTGGACCAGACAGGAGTGGCAAAAAGTGCTCTTCACTGATGAGTCACGGTTTTGTCTCACCAGGAGTGATGGACGGATTCGTGTTTATCGTTGAAGGAATGAGCGTTACACCGAGGCCTGTACCCTGGAGCTGGATCGATTTGGAGGTGGGGGGTCCGTCATGGTCTGGGGCGGTATATCACATCATCATCGGACTGAGCTTGTTGTCATTGCAGGCAATCTCAATGCCTTGCGGTACAGGGAAGACATCCTCCTCCCTCATGTGGTACCCTTTATGCATGCTCATCCGGACATGATCCTCCAGCAGGACAACGCCACCAGCCATACTGCTCGTTCTGTGTGTGAGTTTCTGCATGACAGCAATGTCAGTGTTCTGCCATGGCCAGCGAAGAGCCCGGATCTCAATCCCATTGAGCACGTCTGGGACCTGTTGGATCGCAGGGTGAGGGCTAGGGCCATTCCCCCCAGAAATGTCCAGGAATTTGCAAGTGCCTTGGTGGAAGAGTGGGGTAACATCTCACAGCAAGAGCTGACAAATCTGGTCCAGTCCATGAGGAGGAGATGCACTGCAGTAGTTCAAGCAGCTGGTGGCCACACCAGATACTGACTGGTACTTTTGATTTTGAGCCTCCCTTCATTCGAGGACACATTATTGTATTTCTGTTAGTCACATGTCTGTGAAACATTTTTAATTTATATCTTATGGTGTTGACTCTTTTAGTGTTCATACAAATATTTACACACATTAAGTTTACTGAAAGTAAAAACAGTTGAAAGTCAGAGGACGTTTCTTTTTTTGCTGAGTTTATGTCTCAGTGGGTCTTTCCTGGTTAAATAAGGTCTAAATGTCTGATGTTTAAACAGCATAAATTTCCCTCAAAAGGCTGAGCTATATTGTTGAGCACATGATACACATGAATTTAGCAAATTAAGTGGGGAAAACAAGTGGAGGTCACCGAATTTATTCCTCACCAGGAAATTGTTTTTTTAATCTTTTGTTTTAATTGTTATATTCCATAAATGAAATAATGTATTCATTAATCATCCACCAAATAGCAAAGACATGTTACACACATGGGACCCAGTGGCAGTTTCTGAATGAATTGAACCCTTGGCAAACCCCTCCTTCTGCCATCCCAACCATAGACACCATCAGCCCCTAAGCCCTTTTTTTCTGTGATTTGTCCCAGACGTAAGGGACTAAAAGTATTGATCGGATAATAATTGATTCAGATAAAAAAGTATGCCTTTATCCATTTATCAATATCTGGAGAAAAAGAAATGATTTAATGCGTTATAGATTCGACAAATTACAAACTGTTCAAAACATCTGTAATCACTGCAGAATACTTCAGCGCAGCTTTCACGACTCAATATATTTCGGCTTGCCTCATCTAAGCTGGTTCTAATACCAAGAAATTAAAATGTGTTCTTACAAGATCTTTAAAGATTGCTATTAAACTAGAGATGATCGGAAGCTGTTCAGCCCCCTTAAAAACATTTAAATAGGCTTTTAATAGTCCTGTAAATGCCACAAAAAGACTTTGTGGTGCTTGTGGACTTGATTCATTTGCAGTTTTACAGGAAGAAGGGCGGAGAAGAAGGGGTGGAGAAATGCAGTAATCGGACTACAGCCTCTTTATATGGGACCCTGTTGTCTTTCACCTGATATAAGATTTGTAAGGCCTTTCAGGATCAAGAACGGAATCCTTTACGTACCAAACAAACTAAACATGATGAGATTTCTGTCTGATAGGGTTTTAGAGTTAAAGAAAAAAAAACTACATTTAATTTAAGTGTACTTCTTTTCATAATGAAAACTGACTGGTAGGAGGTCAACAAACTTTATAAATCCTTGAGAGATGCAAAAAGCTGCAGACATTACTTCTGGTGTTTTGAATAGGCAAAAATATTTACCACCGATTCCTCGCAGAGTCTAATACAACGCTCCAAAACCACAGAAAACTAGCAACTTGGTTATTAATTAAACAAAAGCCTACTCGTAGGGTGTCATTTCTTACAGTCTTAAAGGGAAATTAGGGATTTATCAAAGAACAGTTCATTGCAGCCATATGGAACAAAGATCCACCCTGTGTTAGGGCAGCAGAGGGCAGAGCTGCTCGCTTTAATCCCAGCGATGATGCTCCTTCACCCACCAGATAGCATCAGACCTCTGGGGCTCTGAGAGGACAAGATGACTCATTAAACAGGGACAGAATGCAGCTCTACTTGCTTTAGCTATACGCTGAGTAATAATCATGTCTAAAAGCACATTTTTCAACTGATGGAGGCAGATTTACAAGGAGATAATCACTCCAAATTTTATTTTTATCCCTGTTAAGACCTTCTACTCCTTTAAATCTCTTAAAAATATGATCTGCACATCTAGTTTGGCAGAAATTAAACCGCTGAAAAGAATAATCACCTCTATCATGAAGCATAAGTTTAGATGTGCTGGGTGCATCTCAGGCTGTCAAGCCAACCAGCCCGGCTTTTGATGGATAGCCTCTCATTTCGTCCAAAGCTGCACTTATCCGGCAACACGTCTCAGAAGGGCTGTGCTCTCTAAATCCGTTCCTCCTTCATAAAAACTGAGGTGTTACAGAAACAGCACAGAGGTGACATAGTGAGCCATTGCTGTCCGAGAAAACCTCCAAAAATAAATAATTATAAATAAATATAAAAGAGGCAGAATATCTTTAACTCAGTTAACCCACAGGGACCAATCAATATAAGCTGAAGGAGCTGGTCAATCATCCTGATAACCATTAAACCAGCGGTGTCCAAACTTTTCGCATTGCGGGCCTAAATCAACAAGTTGAAACCAAGTCCCACCCCCGATTAAAAAACATTTGACTGGGCAACACACACCTCTGGCCATCCCACCAAAATGCCTGACCAGGACAGGATATACTAGGGGAGTAACAGTATTCACACACAAAAAAATAATATTTGGGGTTTTGAAGTCACAGTTCAGTATAGTTTCTGTACAGTTGACTCAAGAAAAAAATCAAATGTCTTTTTTTTTACTTTTATCAAAATGAAACAAAAAAACTTTTTTTCCTGAATTCCTCACTTTCAATTCCTGAAATTTATTTGATTTAATTGTGTTCTATAACCTTAAAAGGTGAAAAATTTTGAACTGCCTTGAGATATTATTGGATATAAATTTTTTTTTAAATAGTACAAGCAGACATAGCCAGAGTAGAAAACAATATAACTTGAAAACAGTCTGTGTTAATGTTTATAAATGTTTAAATAATACTTTGCCTATACTTGACAACTCACTTCAGGGTTGTTGTGATTTCGAAAGTCTAGTTTACCACCTGTACTTGAATGCAGCATGGGCATATGTTAGGAAAAATCCCCTTCTCATCAACGGGGATGCCGCCCACTCGCCTTTGATCCAAAATCAGGAGTCTGGGCTGATTGGATGCTACTGGTAGCCATGTGAACTTCAGCTGGTTTTTCTCTATCAGTGATGTTGACATTCAACTTGACATTGATTCAGGTGAGTCATTCAGTAGTGCAGAGCGTGTTATGGACATTATTGATGTTGAAAGATGCGTTCGCTGACAAAGTTCTTGTTCGGTCCATCTTTCTTTTTCCTACTGTAGCTGCATGAGAAACCATTAACATTCCAAAATTACAGAGTTTAGTGATAGCTGAGAGTCCTGTTTTGTTTTGGTGTCACTTTTTAAAGTGGCGCTGCGGAACGTTGCACCGCACTCAGAGTTCTGCACATAAACATTCTGCATCTGTCAGGTAGAAAACAGCTGTATTCTTAAGGTACACATGCTTACCAAACCGACAGGGCCGTACCTGAAATTTGTGGGCAGCACTGAAAAGCTGAATGCAAGCAAGAAGGCCTCCAAACCTGACTCAGTTCCACCAGTTCTGTCAAGAGGAGTGGGCCAAGATTCCAGCAAGTTATTGTAGAAAGCTTGTGGAAGGCCAAAGTTAAACGGTTTTGGGGCAATTTTACTAAATACTAAGGAAGTCTATGTATCATCTTAACATATTATCTCTACTCATTCGGACATTTCACAAATACAAAAATTTTTAAAAATTATCGATCTAACACAAAAACAGTTTACTCCGATTTGATGTTTAACAGTAAAGTAAAACATGTTGGGGGGGGGGGTGTTCTGAGGTGCATGTAAATATCTGGTTTCGAAAGTATGTATTCATCTTAAATGTTTTTTTTCTTTCTGTGAGAGATTACTCCTCCAATAAACGATGAATGTTTTAAAGCTTTTTATGAATCTTTACAAGATGTGCCACTACTTCTAGAGGGTTCTGCACTTGAAGCAGAGAAAAGAAGGAAACCATTTCAGCTGAATAACAGAGAAGTTTGACCTTGCCGTGTTAAAAGTAAATCCCTCTATTGAAGCTATGACGGGCTCGGGCATTCGCAGCGGGGGCAAAAGGTGACGGCGAGGGCGAGAAAGAGCCAGAACTTATGAATTTCTATCGCGGCGTCGCAACCTCTCTCTCTGCTGCAGTCCATTTCTGGCCGAGAGGACCGTCATAAAGCCCCAGCTTCAATCGCCGGCTCCACAGAGGGGCGATCAATCTGGCCATTACTCGAGACGGTCGGGTGTGCTTCATGACGAGAGAACCCAATTTGCAACTGCAGCGGTTTTACACACCCTGACATCTGCTCCCGAGCCTCGGCAAGATGTCGCAGCAGCAGTTTTTAGAAGTGGTGCGTCTGATTGATTTAAAAGCCCCACAATTTTCAGGGAAGCAGCAGAATAAGTTTCAGCTTTAGATTAAAAGCCTTTTAGCGAACGTGTTCTGGTGTGTGTTTGTGTGTGTTTGTCGGCCTGGGGCTTGTTGTGAATGATGGGGGGAGATTGAAGGTGGTGGAGCCTGACGCTGTTGGAGTTAAAATTAAATGGCCAAATTAATAGGTGCTGTCACTTTGCGGCTGCAAACCACCAACACGCTTCGGCAACAAGCCGACTGCAACACCTTCGGTTTGATCGACACCCCCATCTGTCCTCCAATTGGGGGGTTGGGGGTTGTTTTCTCTCTCTCTCTCGCTTGCTTTCATAGCATTCCCTTATAGAAATGTTACATGTCCAAATACAAGTAGGAAAAAGTTTCCACTAAGAATATTTTACTCATTCTCCAGCTTTATGATGCATCGATGTCAACTTGCAGAATTTCCACTGCAAAGCGACGTGGAACATGGGAAATTGAGTCAAAGTCTTATATGAAATGGGCAAGATCAAGTCCATGGGAAATTTAAAGAGACAGCGTGAGCAAGGGTGGGGGATTACACGGGAAATAGCCAGCAGTACATGTATATATAAAGAGTTAGAGGCACAAAGATATTTTGCAGATGTGAGGCTGCAGGGGAGAAGAAGAAATGCCTCTCAGTTATCTCCTGCTCCTCTGTTGACTTGGATTCCATTTCCCAGACAGGGCCAAGCGGAATAATTTCACGTATGGTGGTCCAAGTAGAAAAAAAACCCTCTGTTTGCTGAGGGTTGATTTGTCATTCTGGCAGCTCGGCAATAACCCAACAAAGTCCAGCAGCAGGGACAGAAAGAAAGTGGGTGAGATGTCTGAGTGCCAAGCCACCAGCCTCTGTACAAGGTTGATAAATGTGCCAGGTGTTGAATCTGTGCATGTTTTTAAAACAAAGAAGTCACAAGTCACTGAATCGTTTCAGACAATAAAAGGCAGTCAGATGAAACTGTTTTATTTGTAGATCAACTGAATAATAATAAGACAAAGTTAGGGGAGTTCAGTGATATTTCCAAAAATGATTCATGGTAGACAAAGAAAGACATTTAGAGAAATTTGATATGGAGAGCAATGAGAAATCCATAGTTTGAAAATCAGGGGAGTATGGCACGGCTACAAACCTACCAAGACATGGCGGTCCACCTAAACCAGGGGTGCCCAATTCCAGTCCTCGAAAACTACTATCCTGGAACTTTTAGACGCATCCTTTTACCAACACACTTAAATCAAATGTATAAACTGCTGCTCCAAATTCATCAATAAACGGCTGTATTGCAGTAAAAACGGCTCCTGTGTTTTAGGCTGAAATGTTATACATGTCAAGAGGAAAAGAAACGAGTCTCGCCAGCAGTTTATATAGAGGTTTGCAAAACCCAGTTTTTATCTTGGTTATCCAACTCCGCTTATTGGCAAGTGGATTTGCATTTTAGCAAAAATGTTTAACTCTAAACTAAATATTTAGCAAGAAGCTTGCCAGCTAAATATTTAGTTTGTAAACTAAATATTCATCTTCGTAAATAACTATTCAGCTTCCTAACAAAATATTTAACTAGTTTGTAAACTAAATATTTAGTTTGCTAACTAAATGGTAGCTGAATATTTAGCTAGTTTGAAGTTTGTGAACTAAATATTTAGTTTGTAAACTAAATAGTCAGCTTGCTTCTAAATATTTATTTTGTAGCTAAATGTTTAGCTTATTAACTAAATATTTAGCTGGTTTGTAAACTAAATAGTTTGCTAACTACATGATAACTAAATATTTAGCTGTTTGGAATTTGTTAACTAAATATTCAGCTTTCTCACTAAATATTTAATTTGGAGCTAATACTTTGCTTGTTAACTAAATATTGAGCTAGTTTTTAAACTAAATATTTAATATTTGGAACAGGTGTTCAAGTCTTTTTCACAAAAAATTATGCGATGGCAGGATGAAGGGGGGTTTGGGGGTGGTGCCCAGGCTGTTGATATAAACCGTGAGATGTAAGAGTCTGTGGTAAACAAAATAGCTTGGACTTAACTTGTTTTTATCCCAATTGAAGCCCCGCTCCTCAAGTATTTTTGTGAGCCGCTCCGAAACAGGTGGCTGTCCTTCACAGTGCCAATGTTTACTTACATTTTAAATACGGTTGCCGGTTGGAGCTCAGCGCACATTCCACATCATAACATCACCCTCTGTTGCGCCAAGACGTGATCGTCATTCCTAAGTCCAGTGTTGCGACAATATTGCGGTAAAATTACTATCAACCTT
The DNA here is from genome assembly GCA_963556495.2 of Valencia hispanica. NCBI lineage: Eukaryota > Metazoa > Chordata > Actinopteri > Cyprinodontiformes > Valenciidae > Valencia > Valencia hispanica. The sequence goes on along the minus strand of OY747716.1, from coordinate 41,744,689 downwards.
GCCGGCACGAAAGCCGCAATATTCGCGCCTTGCCCTGCCGCCACAGGGCATTCAAAAGACTCACCGTGCTGGCAATATTACCCTTAATATGCCGCCACAGTGTTTCTTTTGAAAACATCTCGTTATTTTGTGTACGCATGCTTAGTTTTGGCAATGTACTTTGCTGCTGCATGTGGGGGATTTCACCACTGAAGGAGGAATCTATGATTCTTCTCTTCTATTGACTGCAAACAAAGACAGCCGTTTCTGTTTAGTTCCATTTAACAGCAATAAACTGTATTGTATCCAGTTTTCCAACTACAACCTAATTTAAATTTTCATGTCAGCTCTCCTGACTACAACACACCCGGTCACGCTGAGAACTTGCATCTGCAGAAACCAAACTTTGTGACTGCATTATCTGACCAACATCACAACACTCATTTAATTGAATAGTTTTAATTCTTTTTGATGAAGAGTTGAGAACCAAACAACCGAGGCTCTGTATGGTTACACTTTGAACTCAAACCAATTAAAACCTCAAATCAATGTGTTTTACTTGGCAACACTCCTTATGTCCCAATAGAGTTTTTAATTTAGCTGTTTGTTTGTTTTTTTTTAACAATTTTTGGCTGTTTGAAAAGCACACACCATATGGTTGCTTCTTATTAAACTGATTTAATACTGATCCTGTGGCCTCATTAGGAAGGTTGCCTATGACAAACGTTTAAATTCATCGATGTGCAGCTCCCTTTCTTATCATACCGGATTTCTGCTTGTTTTGCTGCAAATAACCACACACAGGCACACCAGAGCTCATTGTTTATGTGTCCCCTCAGACTGCTCAAACTATAACTGCAAGATGTTTGCAGGCTGGCCGGAGGAAAACAAAAAAAGCACACAAAAAAAGCAGAGTCTGAATGGAAAAGAAATGAGAAAACAGAAGGTGCGACTTGAAAGGATGAACAGTTCTGATAAATGTGCCTCTCGTGAACATGTCAAACTCATGACTAGATGGGGAGGGAGAAAAAAAGCTTTGTTAGGACCACAGCAACCTGAGGTAATTACCTGATGGCTTTTTAAGTTGTTTTCCTGCAGGATTGTGGGCTTCTCTTGGACGCTTTGCGAAGCCGAGGCAGCCGGAATGCATCAGAATTACCACAAAAATAATCAATGGGTTCAATCTAAAACTGGGCATTTCACCAATCTTTTTTTTTTTTTGGCTTGGAAAGTTAAAAATGTTTTCTGAATGACTACAAAAGTTGCATAGAAAAGCCGCACATTTAATGCAATTATCGATTTCTTTGAAGAGAAGTAGGATTTAAATGTCAGAGGGATCGGGCCAGAGACAAATGTCCGCAGAGAAAATTATTTATTCATGTTTCAGCCTTTGCAGCGTGTTGCAGTCAATCATCTGTCATTTCAAGAAGAATCGATACTGAATTTAGCTTTTTCTTTCTCCCCCCATTTCTACAGCACCAATCTGCCATTTAGAGCAGAAAAAGTGTTTTTCAATAATGTTTTTACTACCATCCTAAAGTCATTAAAATGCATTCCAATATCCTTCACTTGTAAAGAGTCTCTGGTGTTTAAAATGAGAGATTTCCATCAGGGATAATACTTCATGAGCTGCAAACCGCTTTAATTTTACAGAGAGATTGGAATTGGAGACATTAGGCGGGAAATGGGACGTCTTCATGTTGAGCGGCAGTGATGGGTGCCGTCTTCCTGAGGAGATTTCGAGGTGAACTTTTTGTGAAATCTCGGCCCATCAAATATCCAAAACGGGCCGGGCAGCTGGTTCCTCGGCTGTAAATCAACCGATCCGGGTGTGTCTAAGCGGTGATGCCAAGCACGGCACATAAAGTTGGAGGGCAACAGATTCTGCACGTCAAGGTTGCAGGCGTCTCAAGTTTGTAGCGTTAAGTCAAAGTTTGGAAACATACTGTATCGAAAAGTGGGACTTTACTACAATTCAACACTTCTTTTCACTTTAATGCTGAAACTCGGAAAACCAAGCAATTGAGTTAAAAGTGGAAGTCAATAATTAGCTCTTAATTGAGTAATTAAAACCTCTTGTGATGCTTTATGGGACAAAGCAGTAGGTTTGTAAATGTTGCTTGGCCGGAAAAGTTGGAAAAGAAAAGCATTTTCAGCCTTAGCACTATATTTTACCCAGATCTGAATCAACATTTTCTAACATATGGTATGTTGTTATATTGGTCTATCACAGATGTCCACAACCTGGAACAATAGACCCTGCTTTTAATTTCCTTGGCGTTGATTGGCTGTACCCCCAAGAGCAGAGATAAGGAGGACTGTAGATATTTGCTTCTGTGGCAGTGCTAACTGTACGTAATAATGGATATTAAACAATATTTGGTATTTAAACTATTAAAATAGGCACTCATAAGTCTTCTTAGAGGGGGTATATAGTATTCACAGATTTCAGCTATTTACATCCATAACCTCCGCAAATACAAAGAGTCCACTGAAGTTCCTCTGCATTTCTCAAAGTTCTGACATCTAAAACATGCAGGACATCTGTCTTTGAGGATTGGACACCACTCATCTACAACATAAGATCTCAAGTTGTGGTTTTAAATAGGCAAGTTTGGAAATACTCAAGTGGTTTTATTTAGTTGTCAGATTTGGTTTTTACCAGGTTTTATTTTAAAAGATCATTTCTATGAGGTCTAGGTTGTTTTTAAACCTGAAAGTCCGGTAGATCCGGTTGGGGACCAAAATTGCAACATGAATGCTTTTTTTGTCCGCTTCACATCAAACCGAACCTCTTGAGCAACATATTTACCTTCTTATCTGTGGTGGCGCTGCACCAAGAAGCACTGAACAGGGGGACACTACCTGTTCCGACAAATGTAAACAAACATGGAGCGGCATCAGATTTGAATGGTTGTAGGATTGCTCTGTGGTCTTTGGCAAATGTGCCAGACAAATACGTTGCAGCAATGAGCTCAGCAAGAGCAGAGAGCAGGGCAGAGTTGTTGTTGCGTGGTTGTATTTACCCAGAATGCCCTGCGCTATAGTACCCTACATGCTTTTGGAGCATCCCTCAGGCCTACTTGGCATTCACATATGCAATCGAACTGCACCAGAGTTCACTTCAACCACGCCGAGACCTAGGTTTTTAGACGGACAATAGTTCACTTTTTTTGATCCACAACACAGTTTGATTGCGCGTTCACACCTCTCCAAACGAACTGGACTTTCTGGGCAAATGAACTAGAGATCGATTAAAGCAAAGTACATTCCTTAAAACACGTTTTACAGATAATGTCTGTCAGAATGGATGTAAGAGGTAAATCTGGGTAAGATTATTTTTTTATTCGTCTTCTGCTTTAGGTACACATTTTCTTACTTTGGTCAATATGCTGGTGTATGCACAGACACTTTAGCCGTCAAAGTTATGAAACATATTTCTTTACATGCACCTTATTTATATCTTGCGTTCATATCAGGATACATTGTGTACATTTACAGAGTGTAGCTCATTAAGGAATTACATTGTCTTCATTGATTGCTTGACCTTCTTGGGCTGAAAAAGTTCAGAGGTCTATACACAATCTAAGAACACCCCACAGTTAAAAAATAGAACAAATGTGAAAATGAGTGCCACTCCCCTGCAATGTCAACCACTTCAAGAATCCTGCATGCAGAAATGATTTAATCTTCATCAGAGCAGACAGAGCTTCCGCATTGTGTTAGCATAACATTAAGCAACACAATTTTTGGGTTATTTCTTTTAAATTTGTACAGTATTTGAAGAAATTGCATTTCAGTGGCACATGTGTGTGGTATAAGGGGCCTAATAGAGATCTGGCCATTGAATTTGCCACAATTTAAAAAGGATGGAGAACACATCAGAAATGCTACATTCTAAGAGAATTACCAAGACACTGCTGGAATATTAGCTTTTTTTATAGTACATCTTCGTACCACACTGAGAAGGAAGGCAGATGTACAGAGACTGTCACAACATGCCTTGGATACATTATGTGCAATAGAGGAAAAAAGTAAATTGTCAATAATCAAAGAAAAAGACCAAAACCACCAAAGGTTTGAGACAATATTAAGGTAAATGGACTCAGTAACTAAACCAAACGATCCATCTACCTAGTCTAACCACTTTTTATTGAACCAGCATTCCCTTTATAATGGGAGCCGTGTACAATGCAAAAAAAATGAGGCAGAGAATTAGAAAATTGTTACACAGAGGACTGTGAATGTGCAGAAAAACAACTAGTGGGAATGCTGTAAATATGCTGTAGGGAGAAAGTAAGCCCCATTTTACAGAGGCTGGCACGTTTACACTTCCGGCATTGAAGACAGAATATCCAGCAAAGGAGCTAAAACTTGTTTTTTCTGAAAGAAACATCTCCAGGAAAACTCAGACCCAAGGTTTTGGATTACCAAAAAACTCTCTACTGGACAAACACAGGGATCTTATGCATTCACCAATAAAAACAACAACCGGTGCCAGATATTAAGACGGGATAAAGGGATTCGTTTTACAAGTAAATGTTTGTTGTGAGTTTCTAATATATTATAAAGAGTACATAAGCAGAGGTAGCTCAAGAACTTTAATATGACCTTGAGAAAAAATTGTGATTAGGTACCAATTAATTGAAATTGCCAGATCAATTGGCAAGTAAAACCCTGACCTTTGCATTGCTAAACTGTTCTTACCATTCACCTAATTGTTAAAACCTTAAGTGTCTCAGTTTACTTTGATAATTTTAGGCTTCTGACTGCTGGAGAAAGACACCAGACCACCCTCAATCCTGCATGGATATGCCGGTTTAGATGAATTTCAGCCTTCAACCAGCTATTTTAGTTTTAACTGGTTCCAAACTTAACTTCTTACCTCCATATGAAAGTTTGTGCATTAGATCTTTTCCAGAGAGGCAAGTTTACCCTTTTTTTACACAAGTTATAAATGTCTCCTAACTGAGCTTTAGCTGTTCTACTTAGGGGCTGTTTACACGACAACGTTGCCGTTTTTGTTTGAATACGCGGGTGAAAACGCACTGCGTTTACACAACTGGGCGCGCGCGATGGAAAACGATGTAGTACATATGGTCGGCCTTTAGATGGCAGTGTGTCCCGTGTATGCAGTGTTCCAAGGTTTCCCCCTCACAACCTGGAAAAGAAACATTTCATGATAACTAACAATGGCGGTCTTCTTGTAGTTCTCCGCTTAAATAAAGGCGTATTGATTATTTGACGCACGCACTCTATTTTTTTCCGTTGGCGATCGCATACAAGCTTGATGATCTCGAAGTTTTGCTTACAGAGACCAAATGACTTCAGAAGTTGCATCAGCAGTAACAGCATACCTGGATCTGCCATTAGTGTTGTTTTTCTGAAGGAAGGTGGAGTGCACAAGTCCAACATGTCCGTAGGTGGCTGTTCAAAAAGTAGGTGGCTTTTCAAAAGTCTCCGGCTTGCGTTTACATGACAAGAAATCACCCAGCGTTTTCAGAACTCTGAAGTTATTCTTCAACCCGGAAGTAACACGCTCGGTTTCACTAAATTCCTGCCTCCCCCCCTCTGAGTGCCGCCCATTTCATGACGTAGCCTTGAACCCCGAACATGTTGTAGCTGGTTAGATGTGGGATTCCAGAGAGAAGTTCCAGACATTCCTGGCGATTGGGCTGTTCTTTTAGAATGTTGAATAAAGTCCTGTAATTCTTGCAGCCAAATGCGCAGGCTTGCCGAGCCATTTTAGAAAGTACAATACTATAAAAAAGGTGGCTTTTAGTTTCTTTCTTCGGACTCTCGCAGCTTTCACCTGTGAAAAAGGGGGAGTGTGTGTTTAATCTGCTGGGGCGGCGCGGACACATCGGGCACTTCCTGGTTTGACACAGTTACGTAAAACGCGTCACTATGTCATGAGTCAGTCGTTTGTCAGGAGAGGGCGGTGCAGCAAATCAGAGTGCAGGATTCAGGAGGATTACTGAGAAATGCGTGAATTTAGCCAAAAACGGGCGGGGGGGGGTTTCAGTAAGAAAATTGCATTACAATATGGTTAAAAGCTCCAAAAAGTTGATTTTGCATGATATAGGACCTTTAAATTAAACTAATTGCTTTGTTCAAGGCTATATTTTTATGCACTATACCTTCCACACAAGGAACATTGATTATTTATTCCTGAAACAAATCTAATTTTCGTATCTTTTAATAAAAATAAAGATTTTATGAAATTATGTAACCTTTTAATTTTTTATTAAGCTAAAACGCCATTCAAATTTATAGGAACAACCTGCCCCAGCATAGGGTTGTCACAGTGGGTTAGTGTCTTTGACAGGTACCTTTTATTGCAATAAATTGCTAAAACAAAAGGCTAGTTAAATTTAAGCCAAGATCCTAGGCTTTCATTTAATCTACAAATTTCTCTTGAAATATATTTGGATGATGAGCAATATACACTAGAGCATAAAGTGAGACAACCAGCCCAAGTCTCCCCTAAACATGCGCACCCTTCAACCCCACCAAACTCTTTGACCCAGGCTTTCTATCAGATCTACTTAAGTACAAAACATTTTCAAGGGTTTGAGATAAAGACAACGGAGAGTGATGCAATGGAAAACAGTAAGAGACAGATTTATTTTAGCCTGGGGTGCCTTGAGAAATGCCAAGGGAGATATGAGGTAAAACCCTTCAGGGGGTTCAACTCTTGCCATCAACATTGTCCGTGTCCTGTCATTGAATCTGTGTGATACAACACTGGCACTGATGTGGTTCCACCCAGAAAACAATGAGAGATTTAAAAAAAGAGGTCCAGTACTAAGATTTCTGGTCAAATTAACCAGAAAAGGCTTTTAGATGACTTTGGAAGTTTAAGAGAGACACATTCATTAAGCACTAATAAAGAGAAAGAGACTTCAGAAATAATAAACTGCATTGCAAGTCAACAGTTCTGAACAATGCCCACTGGGCTGGTAGCCTTACCATTTTGGAGGTGGCGGCATGATCAATCCTCTGAGTAACAATTAGCATAGACATAACTGAAGTTGGAGTATAAGCTCCTCACAATGCACCAGTCCTCTCTGTTCTCCTTCTCCCCAGTAAAAAAAAAAAAAAAAGTCCTTAATGAGTGAGACTTCACCCAAAGTGGGAGGATTAGCCCAGCCCGAGACCCGTCCTGTCAGCTGACTGCCGGAGTCTGAGCTCAGTCCCACGTTGGCCAATCAATCATGCGCCGACACAGATTCAATGAGATACGCGCCGATCCATTCACAAGGACGGAGTCTGGAAATCACTCTCTCCTGCAGCTGATCCTCAACTCTCTCCACTCCCACTACTACTGAACCCCCCTCTTTGACTTTTCTTCAGCTTCTCGCTCTCTATTAGTCAGTGTCTCCCCAGGATGTCATCCTCTCGAACTCTCACTTGTAGTGGCCACATCCCAGTTTGTGTGTTTGTCCGCACACTCCCGCCCAAAAGATTCATTCTCAGTCTACTCCCTACCTTTCTCCCTCTCCCCCCTCCTCTTACTAAGCTCCTCCAGCACATGAGGCTGGTGGTATCTTTTCGTCAGGATCTGCAACTGAACTTAATTGGAGGTTCAAACGTAATCTGTTGGTGTGGCCATGAGAGAGACAGGTGCCAGCAAGCGCAGCCAAACCGAGGCGCTTTAAATCTTCATCATCGCTTCAGTGAGAATAAGGTGTGCGGCTGTGTGTGTGTGTGCTTGGACCTGGCAGGTGGGCAAAGAGAACAAAAAACAGGAGGGAAGGGAGGGAGAGGAAGGATAAAAGAACAGAAGGGAAACAAAACCAACATTGCCAAGTTGTGCAAAAGAATGCACCAAAGAGAAGCGACTGTATATGTAGAAGTTGCTTCAGGAGTCTCAAAGAGGAAGCTACGGCAGTCCGTCAACCCTCAGATCAATTTATTTAGGCTGTGTGAGGGGATATAATAAAGAGGTGTTATCTTTAGGTCACAGATTACACTTCACAATCTATCCCCACCTTTTGTAAACATCTACATTTATGTTGTGTTTATAGCGTCAGGTCGATCTGAAAAGTTTCTGTTTAAGCATTTTTTGAAATTGTCTGGGTCAATATAATTTCACGTTTGAGTTAATTTTGTCTAGAGAGCAAGAAAAGCTGCAGCCATCGATGCCGGGCTGCCACGAACAAGCACGCAGACCTTTCTTTGGTTTTGTTGCAGCAGCAGAAACAAAAAGAGAACTATACAGAACCTTTATTCCAATAACACCTCTAGTTACATTCTGTTTGTACAATTAGGAGGGCCTCAGCAAGAGCGTGACACAAGATGCTACTCAGAACACCAATCCATCGTTTTTCGGTCCCCAGTAGCAATTTCGAAACACCTCTGGGTATCTGCCAATACGCAGTACTGATCTAATATAATTTCCCCTGATTTATATTCAAGTCAACGTAAGCCCGCTGAATAGTGGTGGCACTAAAAAATGGACAGCATGCATGCTGCAACTGAATGAATATATGCATGGATACCCAATCCCATTAGCACATTATGGTCTGTGTTGGTGCTCATACTGATTCATGTTACGAGACTGGCAAGCCCTATTGGAAAGCGGATGTTGGTCTAAGAATGTGCAGTCTCTAAAAGCTAAAGTTTTTTGTTGTTTCTTGAAGATGTTTTACCTCTCATCCAAAACGGTTCTTTGCTTATGAACATGGGTTGGAAATTTCGGATAGTCTTGACACTCTCAAACAATGGCAGAATTTATCATGACATCTTATTCAATCATATATTTTCTCATCAGTTAATTTAACCTTTTTTGTATCATCTTAATCCTGTAAATTTGGGCTTACACCTCACAAAAAAAAGAAACTTGAGTACCCCTGAGAAAACTAATATAAAGGGAGTGTATCTAAATCCCATAAAGAAAGTCCCAGTCCCAGCTCTTCCGCAGTGTCACATTGGCACATCCATTAGCCGTCCGATGGTTCTTTAAAGTGAAAGAAACATCCCCCAGAATGGACTCTGTCCAATGACTTTCCTGGAGCTTAGAGTTTATATTATGAAAGTTCCCTGTTGCTTTGCAAAATTCAACAGGCACTTTTTTAGAGGTTCTGTGGGACTTACTGGTAACTTTTCCAGAGTTTTAATTGTTTAAAAAATACAGTGAATAAAAAAAAGTTGAGAAAATGTTTTGGTATTTTTCGATATGACCCTGTCGGTTTGGTACGCATGTGCACCAAACAAATACAACAGAACTCTGAGTGCAACATTACGTTGCACGACTTTAAAAAATAACACCAAAAAAAAATCAGAAAGTACCCCCAGCTATTACTAAACTCTGCTATTTGGGAACATTAATGGTTTCTCATGCAGCTACAGTAGAAAAAGAAAGATGGACCGAATCAGAATTTTTTCACTGAACGCATCTTTCAACAACAGTAAGGTCAACAACATGCTCTGCAGTGAACTGAATGACTCTCCTGAAACAAAGTCAAGCTGAATGTAAACATCACTGATATTAGAGAAAAAACCAGCTGACGTCCACATGGCTACCAGTAGCATCCAATCGGCCCAACTTCTTATTTTGGATAAAACACAACCTGGCAGAACCCCCATTAATGATAAGGGATTTTCCCAAAAGCTGCACATGTTGCTTTCAAGTACAACTGGGAAACTAGGCTGTTGAAATATTAAACAAAAAACTCCAAAGTGAGTTAAGCATGTTTTAATCTCAAATATGGGCATAGTATTATTGAAACATTTCTAAACATTAACACTGACTGTTTTCAAGTGATTTTATTCTTTTCTACTCTAGCTATGTCTGCTTGTGCCATTTTATTTCATTTTTTAAATCCAATTAAATTTCCAGTCAGTTCTATACTATCAACTTTTTTAAGTTATAGAACATAAAATCAAAATAATATCAGGAAATAAAAGGAAGGAATTCAGGAAAAAAGGTTCTTTTAATGCTGAACAAAGTTAAAAAAAGAAGCCATATGCACATAATTGTTCTTGATTAAAGCGTAACAAAAATGCTCCAAACTTTGACTTTATAACCCCAAAGTATAATTTTGTGTACAGTTACACCCCTTAAATTGTCTTCTTTAGTTAAAGCAAAATAACCAACTTAAACACAAGTTAAAGTAATTAAAATATGTAATAACATTTCAGGTGGGACATCAACTCTAAACACTGTCAACGAGGCCCTTCAGGAAATATATCTGCAAAAGCTCAGCAGGTCCATCTGGTCCCTCGGAGAGGCCTGGTCCAAGTGCTGTCCAACGATTTTTCATTTTGATGTCAGATGTTTTAATTTCACTCAGAAAGTTATGGCTGCTGCTACAGGAGGAGAGCGTTCACTCAGCCTGCAGTGATTGAATTCAAATGGCTCATATTTTCTAGTTTACAGACTCAGCAGACTGTGTGATTAGTTGCATTTCAAACATGAAAAGCAAAAGGAGCAAAACTGATTCGGATGAAAGTTTCTTGTTTTGAATTATGTCGATAAATAAACGACTCCTGTCACAAAGTGTCTCTAATTCTTGGGCTTTTGTGAATAAAAGTAAACACTGGATAAAAGCAATTTGATTAAAATACACTCATGGATAAAATAAGTTGGGAATGAAGTTAGGGAACTTGAAGGAAATTTACCACCTGAAGCTTATATGTATCAGTGGAAATAGAAATGATTAGCGTTAGTAGCAGATTCATGTGTTACAAGCAGTTGCCAGAGTGTCTAAATCAGTCAAAGGATGGGTGCTTTACATGGCATTAGATGCACTCCAGATGGATAGGGATCGTATTGTGGGTTTTTTGTAATGCCAAGTAGTGGTAAAATGGTCAGATTCTTGGCGTGTGGGGTTTGCCAGGGTCATGTCAGCTTAGGGGTCGTGTTAACCAAATATTTTCTGTATTCGACCGGTTATTTTACAACCGTGATGGAAAAATTCAAAGGCTGTCTGTTATTTTGACAGATTACAACTCACACCCTGACCACTTGATGCAGACATTTTCAACTTTACACACAGAGTACAGGTAACTACATCCATCAAAACAAATAGATTTCAATGAGAGCATGTTAGCATAATCTCAGACCCGAACACTGTCCTCATTGCATCTCCCTAACCGAGATTTGACAACGTGTTAAGGACTTACAGAGGCTTTGGAGTGGAACTGTGACCGGTGCAGCTGGTTACAGATCCACTCCAAAGTGCCCGGAGTCGTGCCAACCACTGGTGCAGAAGCGGTGCATATGGTGCGGGATTTCCTCCCCCTGAAGCAATAGCTTGCGCTTGAGAGAGTGGCTTGTTCATAGAGTCTTTGACAGCAATTGGAGAAATGTTCCCTGAATTTCAAAACTTTGGCTGAAGTGGCGCTTGTAATTCCGGTCTTAAGTTTGTAGGGGTCTGCCTATCTCCAGCAATCATCGGGCGAGAGGTGGGGTACACCCTGGACAGAGACAAAAGAGAAAAAAACAACCATACATGCATGCACTCATACCTGAGGGCAATTTAAAGAGACCAATTAACCTAACATTCATGTTTTTGGAGTGGGGGGGGAAGCCAGAGTACCTGGAGCGAACCCACACATACACATGGAGAACATGCAAACTCCATACAGAAAGACCCCAGGCTGGGATTCGACCCACAGACTTTCTTGCTGCAAGGCCACAATGCTACCAACTGCACCACTGTGCAGCCCAGTAACTAAACCCTCACTAGCTCAACTATCTGTTTAGAGCTGCATTTGAGGAAGTGATTAATAGCTACAATGTCATATTTTTTACTGTCTCATACGTTATGTCTCTAATGTGTTTTATGCTTTTTTTGCAACTTTTATTTTATCCCCTTATGATATAAAGCACATTGGATTGCCTTGTTTAAAGTGTGCTATACAAATAAAGTTGCCTGGCCTAAAGCCTAGTTTATACTTCTCCATCTGCAGAGGTGTGGAGAGGCCCAGCGCCATTATCCGTCGACGCAAGGGCTCTCCGTCACTCACGTAACCACGGAGGGAATAGAGCCAATTTTTCTTAACTATCCTTCAAACGCAATGGAGAGCGAACATCTTTGATTGGTTAGCCCAACATCAGCCCAAGATCATTTCACAAGAACTATGCTCTATAGTCGATGTAATAAGTAGTCAATGCAACTTTCGGGCACTAGATGTTTTATACCGAAAGGCCACTTTATCTGATATGGTCTTTTGGTAATTTTGAACACCAGGATGTGTAGAGAACAAAACAGGCCGCTATGTTTGCTAGTTTACATACATTTTCAATGAGCTGCAGCTGTAGTAAAAAGCTTCCCAGCTCAATCAAAACTCGCTCTCTGTCGGTCATTGCTCCTTGAGTGGATGTGCGTTTTACAAGCTGAAGTAATAAACTGTCGTCGACCAGAGACGTCACTGCAGTGGTAGGCAGACCCGCCAGAAAAGGTCTACACCTTCCAGTGTAACAACTATATCTGCTATTAAAGATCAGACCGGGAATACAGTATATGATCCCAGAAGAATAAACAACACCTTTAAAGAATCTTACAAGGCATTATACTCACCAGAGATAAACCCATCAGATCATGAAATTGAAAAATGTTTGGATAACATAACAGTACCTAAATTATCTGAAAGTCAACCGATGTCCCAGGATTCACCACTAACAGCGACTGAACTCCAGGAGGCCCTCAAAAGCATGCCCAATAAAAAAGCTCCAGGCCCAGATGGATTTCCAGCAGAGTTCTTTAAAGAATTCTGGAATATTCTGGCACCAACATTCCACAGAATGCTGCAGGAAAACAAGGAAAATGGTCGACTTCCACCAAATATGAATTCTGCCTACATTAGTCTTCTACTAAAATCAGGTAAAGACACTTTGTTTCCTACCAGCTATCGTCCCATATCCCTCATTAATGTTGATCTTAAAATATTCTGCAAAGCCCTCGCAAAAAGGATAGAGAAAGTAACCCCTCTTATAATACATCCTGATCAAACTGGTTTTATCAAAGGGAGACATTCATCCACAAATTCACGTAGATTAATAGATTTAATAGATTTTTCTTACTGTAAAAACATTAAAACTAATATATTATCTTTAGATGCAGAAGTTCATCTATACATTGACTGAGGGGAATGAAAATGTAAACTAAAGACTGAGTATACACCTTTTTACTGTCTTTATGAGACTGCTACATTTTATTACATTGAAAGGAAAATATTTCTTGATTTTTCATATGACTTCTGATTTTTGTTACATTTTTGTCCAGTATGACTTAAAAGGTTAACTATCATTGTTGCTGGTAAATTCTTTTAATTTAGGAGTGTAATTTCTTCTAGTAAAGCCATTTTTGTACTTGTGAAAGCCGTTTTAAGTTTGATATTTAACTAGTTGTTCTAACCACATAGAGAATGCACCCTTTAAATATGTGGAAATCAAAAGTTTTGGCCCAGTTCTGAAAGTGTTTCAGGACTGGGCCAAGTGTCTTATTTTTTGAAAATCAAAACATGGTCACCCTAGTGAGAATTTCAGCTGCTTGCATGCATTCTAACTTCCCATTAATAAATAGTGGTCAGAACAGGAGCAGCAAGTATAACATCCAGTTGAACATGGTCAGAATGTTAGTGTTTTTAATATGTATATTCTTTAGTCTCCTCACACTGTAGTGAATTACAGGCACTTTGGACTCCCTACAGAGCGTTTTTAAATCAATGGGTATGGTGCCAGTCTGTTAGATTTCGAAGATAATATCTCTTAAATAGTTCGTCACCACAATGAAGAAATCACCAAATAAATATTTGTCCTATGAACTCACTCGAGCTCAAGACAATGCCAATACTACTTTCTTGTGTATCAATACCACAGTTTGCTGTTACAGGCATAGCTTCACTCTTCTGCAACATATATCTGCAGGACTGTTTTAGTTTATTCTTTTTAAAATGCATCTTTATTTCTGTCATAAAAAGTCATAAAAACTATGTTAGCTAGAACCTTAAACTTAACTGAAAACCAAAATGTGTAAAGAATGAAGAAATATGCCTTTTAATATGTTGCCTTTTTATCCAGCTGAGATTGGTTAAATATTCAAAGGCACATTCGAGCCTGAAGGAAACGTAAAGACAAAATCATCTAGAAACAAAACCGCAATAGGTGAACAAACCAAAATTGGTTAAGGAATGCAATATGAATATACACTAACGATTCTTCCCAGCTGTCTTGTGCTCAAGCGGTTGGGATAAAAAAAAAAATTATATTATCACAGTTATTTCTCATTTGCCCAGGAATCCTGAAAACAAGTGAAAGACTGAATTATAAAGAGTCATGTGGTCTGAAGAAGAAATTCCCAACACAGCTTTCAAGGACAGGTTGGATGGTGGAAGCTACTCTCTTTTAAAAGGAAGAAAATACTAACTAGAAAGAAATTAATGAAATAAAATGTAATTTCTTTAGAGTACAAGTCATTTTTGCCATATTTAATCCCCCAAACAAGAAGCAAAGCCCCCTTCTAGAGTTCATCTCAATGAAAATTGACCATAATGCAGAACAAATCCATTTTCAAATGGACTTCCTATTTTTTGATTAGCTAGCAGTTCAGCACTGTTCAAATTTAATCTGGCCTCTGAATTGAATCTGTGTTGCAGCCTCAGTTAATAACTTGACATTCAGCGTGTGGCTCTGTGCTATTTAGATAAGCGAGGCAACTTCTTTGAACACCCAGATGATTCTATGCCAAATTGCTCCATTTCTCATAATAAAACCTATGTCCAAACCACTCTGTGCTGTTATATTTTCTTCAAATTGATATTAATAGGACTACCAGAATGTAATGCCAGGTTGATACGTACATAACCCATGGAGTCCAAAAGAAGATGGGAGGGATTCAGAAAAATGTCTATAACAGCCTTCAGGTTAGTTTTTTTTTATTTTTATAAAACATGATATTTTTTGACTTTGCTCAAAGTGTGCTCTGTTTTGTAGCTCATTTCAGCAACCATAACGGCATTTTAAAGACCAGAGCCTGTAACAGACTTTAAAGAAGGCACGATTGTGAAACACTCAAGGAAATGTCTCATTTTTGTTACATGGAGGACAAAGACTGACACTAAAGCAAGTGTCAAAATCCCAACACATGGAGTAGCATCACAATATGGTGAGGCTCAGCCTGCTTTTTATGCTGTGCAGAGCGTTTTCAAAGCAGAAAAGAGCTTCAGTGTCATGAAGCACTTCAATCAATCATGGCTGGAAAAGCAGAAGTGGGTGGAACTTGCTGTGCGCCCTGTTTTAAGGGCAAACGAGGGAATTCTGTCAATTCTAATGATAACCCAGCACATATATTGATTTAGCAGGAAGCTGGTACATATTATTACTGTGGACCTTACTTTGATGCCCCTTTATAGGCCCTTAACCAGACTTAGAACTGTGAAACTTATAAAGCACACAAATCTTGTACCAAGGACAACAGCTGGCCTCTACCCAGCTAAAACAGAAATGCTGTTGTAGTTTTGTTCAGAAGGTCACAGAGCTTTAGACCAGGTTATCTGGAAACATTGTCGAAAATACTCTAAGAAAGCGAATTCAGAACAATAAATTACCTGATGGTATCAATAGTAAAGAAAACCTGTGTTAAAATCCACCATGTAACACCCTATATATGGAGTTGCCTGTTTTCTACCTAAACACAAGCAGAATGTTTATGTGCAGAACTCAAGAGTGCATTGCAACGTTTCCACAGCGCAACTTTTAAGAAGTGACACCAAAACAAAACAGAAAGGACTCCACAGCTATCAATAAACTCTGCTTTTTGGTAACATTATCAGTTTCTCACGCTGCTACAGTAGAAAAAGAACAATGGGCTAAACCAGAGCTTTGTCAGCGAACGCATCTTTCAACAGCAACTAGGTCATTGACTTGTCCCCCATTTATGCAGACTCCAACCACAGCAATCCTTCATACTGAGTAAGCATGTAGCGACAGTGGAGAGGAAAAACTCCCCTATAAAAGGAAGAAACCTCCAACAGAACCTGGCTCAGTACGAGCGCCTGTCTGCCATGACCGTCTGGGTAAACATCACTGATACTAGAGAAAAACCAGCTGACATCCACATGGCTAGCAGTAGCATCCAATCAGCCCAAACTCCTTATTTTGTGTAAAAACACAAGTCGGCAGAATCCCCGTTGATGAGAAGGGTCTTTCCCAACATTCGCCCATGTTGCATTCAAGTTCAGCTGGGAAACTAGGCTGTCGAAATTTCAAAACAACTCCAAATGTGATTTAAGCATGTTGTATCCTCAAATACAGAGTATACAAAGTATTTAAACATTTCTAAACATCAACACTGACTGTTCTTAAGTGGTTATATTGTTTTCTACTCTAGCCATGTCTGATTGTACTATTTGATTTATTTTTCTAAATATCCAAACAAATCTTTGGTCAGTTCTATGCTTCCAACTAAGTTATAGAACGTAACAAAATCAAATTTAAGGAAATGGAAAAAAAGGTTAATTGTTGATTAAAAAAAGAGTCATATGCACATTTGTACTTATTTTTCATGATTAAACTTTGCCGGAAACATACCGAATTGTGATTTTTGTGTATGTGCCTGTTTGTGCGTTTCTAAATGCAGTGTGCCATATTACAGAGGCCACCAAGTCAATAAATGAAGCAACAAAATTGAAAAATGTGCTGTTTACAAGCAGCTTCATTTTCATTAGGGTTTGATGTCATAAGCTCCAGGGTGGAAGGGCCACTTCTTAATTATCTGCAGGACTGAGGATAGATACCCTGCAATTTTGCCAGCAATTAAAATAAAATCCAAGCCAGATCATAGTAATGATTTTCATTTCTCGTTTAAAAGCATTTTCCAAATGCAAAAAATCCATATTACAACTGATTATTTTGGGAGATAATCAGAAAGATGCATATGTGGGGATGTGTGTGAACTGCATGGGTGCAATGTAGGGTTTTTCTTCAAGCACCAGGCATTCTTTCATGGGTTTGTTGTAGATAATTACACAAGGGAAATATTGGTACACACGTTACTTGGAGACAACATGCCTCATCTTCATTTTAATCAAAGTAATACTTCAACATGGAGAAATAACATTGCTTTCCCACATGAAGCTGCCTGTGGCATGACTCTCTGGGGACTATCAACTATGTGGTGAATATCAAGACCAGCAGCAAATAGGCCTTATTTCTGTGTTTTGATAGAAAATATACTGAAATTCATTTTAGTTGGAGGAAATAAAAAGAGTGTTTAACAAAATCACAAGTGTGTCATTTTATGAGATGTAAGTGGAAGTGATAACTTTTAAAAGTAACTGTACAGCTAACACAGTTAAGTTTTGCAGATAAAAATCAGGACTTCTTAAAATCCAAATTGCCTTGGAAAAATGCAATCATCAAAAAGTCAACAAAGCTTCTAGATGTTCTGTGCTCTCTGGTCACAAACCCTTCCTCTTTAGAACCTAACAGCCAATGACCACATAAAATGCAAACACTGAAACAGAAACTGTAACTTCTATCTGATTTGTTTATTTGGCTTTTAATCTTAAATTTCCGGCAATTTTTACCCCAAACGCTTTTTATTTTTGAAAGAGCATGCTAACAGAAGTTGCGATGAAAACTTTGAGAAATGGACAAAGGTTTTCAGCGGCAGATTAAGTTGGATTGTTGACATAGGACTTTGTTGTGGTCTAATTATTTTATTGGAGTATATTAATTGGACCCTTATGGATGGAAAAAACATTTTTGTTGCAGATGGCTCTGTTCTGTGAGTGATATGAGGCTTTGAACGTGGTTTGCAAAAATGTTTGTGTCTACAGTTATGATTGCATTCTAAATTGGCATACATTATTGGAATTTCAAGAATCTTAGCTTTTCATATGGAGATAGAAATGGTGTCTCGCATGTCATGTCCTGCCTGGGTTACATTGGGACACCAATGGGTTAAACAAGGTTTCGTTTTAATGTCAGGATATTAAAACAAAGGATAGACAGATTAGAGACATTTTTATTTTTGTGTAAGAATAAACCAAGAACCATAACAGGACGCTTTGGTGAAAATAAACACTGCCCTACTCTGCAACATGGAAGCCCTCAGGGTTGTGCGTTTGGTTCCCGCCAGTTTTCTGTCTGAACTAATGAGCCTTTTGTGAAATAAGCTTTTAAAAGCAACTGCATCAGCTTTTTAATTTCAGCTTCATCTTTGGTAAATTACAGTGTAGTCTGTTGTGTATCTTTTAGATAATGTGCTCACAAGTAAAACCACAAAACTGAAAATGAGTGCCCTTTCCACCATGACCAATTGTGCTGATGCACTATTTTTAGTTTACACCAAACATGGTGTCCATTATGACTAAAGCTCCTTAAGTGTCATGCTACCAAAGAACATTGTTCCTGAAGTCTTGGAATAATGTCTTCAAATCATCTTTTCCATCAATCATAATGGGCAAGTAGCATATCCCCCAATTCAAGATATCTGCCCGGCTTTCTAACCGTACGACTAGACAAAGATTTAAATGGGAGTTGCAAAAGCAAATGAGGTGGATTAGCAGTGATTGCCAACAACTGATGGGTGTCAACTAGGACATGTTACTGTGGAATGTTGTCCCTGCTGCCCAGAAACTGAGCTGTTAGCATGTCAGGACAGCTATGAGACTGTCATACAGCAACAGCCTTCAGTCAGAGGCCTCTTCAGATTAATTGCAAGACTGACTGCTAACAGATCTTTCCTGCTCACAGAATCACCATCCACAATGACTCTAGAAAGATACTTAAATGATGAGTAACGCCAATATTTAATTTCCTTTCGGGATGAATGAATCACTTTTTAGCTGCATTGAATTGAAGTATCAGTTGTAAATCTTGGTTGTGTGCCATTCTTTTGATAGTACTTGGGATTCCTTTTTGACAATTCTTGCAACCAAGATTTTCTCATCAAGTCTGTCCCTGATTTTCCCATCATTGTCCAATATCATCACCAATAAGTTCTAATCTCAGATTTCTTTGAGCCAACCCTCTAGTGTAAAAATTGGCCCCAGTTGAGGAAGATTCTCAGCAGTGAGAAAATATTCCTTTATGGAAAGGTCTGAAAAAAAAAACTGAGTTCAACTTTAAAACTGCTTTCAATATAACAATCCATCTTGGGAATGAGAGAAGCTCCTTTTAACTAATTGCTTTTTAAAGTGACTCCTGCCTGATGCAGAAGGGCAAAGCAATTTACCCACAAATAACTCAAAACGTTCATTTGATATAAGGGGGCTTCAACCAAAATGCTGAGATATTAATCCATGTCATCTCTTCCATTAGCCTCGGCTTGTCAGAACGAAGATTTAGAGAAGAAAAGCCTATTTCACTGGAATCTACTTAACTTCCAGCCTTACTGGTGATGGAAGGATATTGGCAAGACTACATTCTTTATGACAATAACTTGTGTTTGTCTAATGCTTGATATTAATTTGTCTGTTTTTGGAATTAAATTCCTGTTTTTACCAACATCATTTGCTTTGAATGGAAGCAATAAGCTCAAGGTTACGTTTGGCAACCAAGAATTAGGTGAATATGATTGATGATGACCCAAACCAATCAGGTTGTTCAGCCAGGAGTTGTTCAGCCAGACAGATGGAGGAACATGTGTACTCTGTTTAATAATGTAAGGGGCTTGTCATACAGCGACTCAAGGTAAATGACAGGAGGACCAGAAGGGGAAATGTAATTTTCCCAAAGCAATGTCAGACACAAGCTGCTGATGTGATTCCCTGCCTCTGCCGGGCCTTAGTTGACTCTATGCCAAGAAGAAGAAGGGAAAAAAAACACAAATACATCCACATTTCAAGAAGATTTTGAGCAAAAAAAGAAAGAAAGCTTATTTAGGAGTGTAGGTCTGTGTATTAAGACGCTTCCTTTGATAGGATTGCTTTGAACCTGCTAGACAAATGAAACAACCTTGAAAGAAAATGTGTAGAACATACCGAATTAATGAAAAAAAGGAGCTGTATCCATTAATTACAGTGATTCTAAGAGTTGAATACCTTTTCTCATTTAAATTAATTACCAAAAGATTGGCACAGCCTCTCAATAGCAACAGACACAAAAGGTAAAAAAAAAAAAAAAAGTCATCCACTAAACTAAGCTAAAAATAAGATAAAATTATGAAAGGATAGAAATCAAGGATCATAATTGATTAAACATAATGATTTAGACAACCTTGAAAAAACAAAAGACAGAAAAAGCTTTTTAAAACTTAAAACGAATGTTTTTCCAATCAGTGAATGCCCCATACGTAAGCACAGCAATGTTGCGGCAACAGAAACACTCTTCGGTGCAGAAGTTTTTACAGAGGGAAATAGACTTAATATCTATTTTCAACATCAGTGAGGTGCTTAAAATACGGTAACAGGAATCTAATTAGCTTTTTGAAAGGAAGATATTTTCTACATATATATGTTTGCAGCTCATTGAGCAGAGGTGGGTAGTAACTAGTTACTTGTGTAACCTTTTGAAAAATGTTACTTTTAGGAGTGGTGTTACTGCACCATACTTTTTACTTTTACTTGAGTAATACTATTATGAAGTATCGCTACTCTTACGAGTAACTTCACTGAACACAGAGCCATTTGGAGATCAAGGAGTTACGGTAAACGGTGTTATGCTGAAAGCATTTTAATTGGAAAAGTGTTTGCTTCCGCCTGAATTTGTGATTTTGTAATTATGTTGTCTTTAAAATACCGGATGACATCTGATGACATCAGTTACTCAATACTTAGGTAGCTTTTTACATAATACTTCATTTTTACTTGAGTACTTTCTTGAAGGACTACTTTGTACTTTTACTTGAGTAAAAATATATTCAAGTAGTGCTACTCTTAGTACAAGTCTACCCAACTCTGTCATTGAGGATGTAAAAAAGCATGAGAGAGAGCAACACTTTCTGCAAATAACAAAAAGGCTGAATGGAGTACAAGAAATTAGCCGTCTCTTGTGTTTTTGAGCTTTCAAACTTAAGCTAAAGATCCTAATTCTCTTAAAAAAAACAAAAACAAAAAAACTGTTATTTTAGGGATGATAATTGCTAATATAAATAAAATAGCTTAAAACGCCAACTCCATAATCTTGTCTTTGCTGAAACAATAAAATCCTTGATGGTTGATTGGTATAAATACTCAAATTATTTTTTTCTGAATGCTGTTCTTACATTAGTTTATAAAGAGAAATCGGCTAAAATTTGTATTGGCAATTTTAAACTTTACGAAAACCACAGCGGATCTGTAAAAAAAAAAAAAAAACTTATTTCACAGCTAACAAATTTAACTGGTAAATGAATGTTTATGAGAACGTAATTTAAAAGTAAAGATTAGTAAGATTTTTCCACAAAGATGCAGTTATGTTTTACTGGCCAACACCGGTTTTGGGTGTTCTTGAACTATTACCAATAGAAGCGGTTAAGATCTCTTTGGAAAGAAAACACTCCCACAACAGTTTCCTCCCACAACTGAGAATCTGTAAGTGCTATTGTTACAGAGTAATATGATCGTGAAAAGAGTGAAAAAGATGAATTTGCATATATATATTTTCTAAAATGCAAGGTGTAAAAGTGGCTTAAGCTTTGAGTTATGGCCACAAACAGTGAGTTGGACATTATTGGGCGGTTTGACAAAAGCGTTAACTGTGTCTCCAACAGAGGTTGCGCTATATTTTTTCCATTGATCATTTTGACAGACTGGATAAAAACAAAAAAAACAAAAAACAGAGTCATGATCTGTTTTTACCCATACATTTTTAAAATGAAAGTGAAAAAATTAAACGATTACACTTAAAATACGAACAGTTCAACCGCTGTTGCCTTAATGCAGAGTCCGACAACTTCCTTCTGGTCCAAATGGACCTCAATTACGTACTCGCTTGTGCGTAATCAAACAAATCAGTAGCCGAGTTCTGGATTATTAACTTTTTTTGCCTGACGAAATTACAATTTGTCTAATTTTAAATCTATAAAGTCTGAAGGCGTTATCTAATCTGTCAAGCCAAAGGGCGGCTGTAGCTCAGTGGTAGAGTTGTCAGCCTGCAACCCAGAAATTGTGGGTTCGATTCAAGCTTCCAATGTCGTTGTGTCCTTGGGCAAGACACTTCACCTCCCTTGCCTACTGGTGTTGGCCAGTGTTGGCGTGATATGGCAGCCTCGCTTCTGTCAGTCTGCCCCAGGGCAGCTGTGACTATAATCATAGCTTGCTTTCACCAGTGTATGAATGTTAGAGTGAATGGAGTTGTAAAGCGCTTTGAGAGTCTTGAAAAGCGCTATATGAATGCAAGCCATTATTATTATCATTATAATCGGAGCTTGGTGTACAAAACACACCAGTTCCAATTGGCACATTAACATCGATCTGGAGGAACTACAGAATTGAAATGGTAAATATGTTCTGTAACAGGAAATTCTGAATAACAGATGGTTTTCTTTGTCTGGGTTTTGTTAAGTTTTTATTATTACACACATTTTCCCTTGCAAGGATTAAAAGTACTTTTTTGTTCCTTCTCCTGCAGCGCGCTGTGCTGCAACTTCCAGCTGGAATTTAATTTAGTTTGTTTCTCTGTGACCATCATAAAGCCCCTCAACCTTTTTCAGGGGCATCTTTCTTCCCACCGGGAGCACAACAAAAGCCCTACACTGTGGCTTGACAGCTACAGAACAAATCCCCGGTAAATCAGCAGCCATTAAAGACCTTCCTCTCCTGATGCATTCAGTTTATCCTCCACCTTTTTTCTGCTTCATTTACACTTCTCTTGCTTGCACATAAAGTGACAAGTCCTCACTTCCACAGCCGTAGTAAACAATGGATATATGACTCTACCTATAAAAGACAGCTTGTGCCTGTACTGAATCTATAGAAGCCGAAGTTGTAGACTGTGTATGTACCCCTTGGGTATAAGATGGTTCAAATACACTCAAAACCACAAAAATTTTACATATTTTTATTCCTGCATTATAAGTTAGTTTAAATGAAATGTCATGGAAAGATTAGAGTTTTCTCCAGTAGTAAGGAGAGTACAGCAGCCCTCCATCTTCACCAGCCGCTGCTGTCAGTCAGCTGTAAATGCTGACTTTATCGAGAGGAAGTCCCTTGAACAAGGAAAGCATTTGGTAAGTAGAGGCTACAATAAAAGGTCCTATACCAGTGTGGATCTAGTGTTAGCATGTTGCTTTAAAAGTACACTGTGTAATATTTGTACTTGTTTACTTTCAAATTCGGTGTATCCCATTCACAAACTTGTCCCTTTTAATACTTCTCACCAACGTCTATTCTAAGTATTCCTTTTAGCTTAAAATTTTTCTTTTTTTTTTATACAGTGGGGTAAAAAAAAGCATTTAGTCAGCCACTAGTTGTGCAAGTTCTCCCACTTAAAAAGATGAGAGGCCTGTAATTTTCATCATAGCTGTACCTCAAAAATGAGAGACAAAATGAGAAGAAAAAAATATGCTTGGGTTTCAGTTTTGACGAGCGACCCTTCCAGAATGCATCAAGCTCCGCAGTTAACATAGGGCTAAACAAGAAATCACACACGGCATCAGTGTAAAACATCTGGTAGATTTCAAGACAAATGCAGATTTACGATTGCTCAGCTATGCACTATCCCTACCTGTCAACAAAGGGGAGCATGGGTGTTTTTTTCAGGCTTTGATCCCGGCAGCGGAGAATCACAAGATCATATATGACAGCACATATGGTTTTTACAAAGACAACACTAAAACAGAGAAGGAATGCTCCGAACTATAAACAATTATGGGAGCGGATGTTGAGTTTCAAACACAAAAAAGTAATTTTAAAGCATACAACATCATGTAAGCTATTAGTAAAGAGCCTGGTGGTGTCACCCGCTCCGTGTCTGGGGATTGATGCGTTGCTCACATATCGGGTGTAGATTGCAGGTTAGTTTTGTATTATCTAGTTGCACAGAGTACATTTCATAGCGGTGACTTCTGCTATTTACAGAGTGACAGGTTTTACAAGCTGATATTAGCTGGTTATTCCAATAAACGCTTTAATAGTGAGCCTGCAGTTGGCTGCTGAACAGACATGACGCTACTACAGTGAACCCCTGGTATTCACAGGGGTTGGGGACCACAATCTCCTGTGAAGAGCAAAAAATCTGCGAATATTCGAGACTCACTCTAAAAACGCTTGTAACTGTCTATTTTAACATTTCAAAACAACAAATATGCCTCAATATACATTAACTGATTGTCTAGGTTTTTCACAATCAGAATTTCTTTTACAAACAGCCGAACTTGTCAGCTAAGCTTCCAGCTGCAGAAAGTTGGTCACTCCAAAACTTTCTCTGGCATCTCATTAAAGAAGACGTTGAACTTTAAAAGCGTGTTGGAAAATGTTGAAAGTTCAACATTTACAAAGCTCTGTTGGCACCAGAAATTGACTTAAGCCTAATGCTATACAGTGAAATAGTCAAATATGGATGAAGGTGATCATACAGAAGGAATACAGGTGTATCCCTATAACTGATGTTTTATGATGGGCTGACAGTCAACTGTCCCCTCGTTTCCTTGTCTCCAGGATCTATAGGTCTCCACTCCTCCCCCGGTTCTGATTGCATTCTCCACACATTTCTCTAGAGATTAGGAAAGAGGCGGGTACACAACCCTCACGGTTCAGAGGGGTGGGAGGGCGGTGGGGGGGGATACGCTGCAGTGCACAAAGAAATGGCTCAACTCTCCATCTCTTCTCTGTGAGCGCAGCGCCATAAGCAGAGACAGACATATCCCTCTCAGATGAAAGGGGCATTTCAGTCAAACAGCCCCCGAAGGTAGACGTGGCCGGAGTTAGCAAGCAGCTCTCCGTTTATTGTAGAGCGGCAGAGGGACTCAAAAGCACCAAAACACCCCTGAAAGAAATAACATGCTAAGTTGCTTTCTTCCCACTTCTGACAAGCGATTTGTGGCTCTGCAAAGCCATAAAGACATATGCTTATGAGCTTTTATCTGCTGCCTCCATTTGTTTATTTTCCCCTCTCCCTATCACAGCACTTGCAGATATGATAGCCCCACCGGTGATCTCAGCCCATTTATTGTTTGCACGAGCGATTATCCTCGAGATAAACCCGGCAGGGTGAAAGCTCTCTGCTGCCCGAAGGTGTTCAGATGAACGGCATTTTAGTTTTTTCAGGCAATCTCCACCACAAGCTGTGATAAACAAACACATTTTCTGCATAAAGACACAACATCTCATTTTTTTATCTCAGCCTCTGTATGCAGTCCTATCTAACGATGGGAGCAGAAATCTGCTGAACTTTATCACATTTTGTCACATTACAACCCCAGATCATCTGGATTTTATTGGGGAATTAATACAAAGGACCAACACAAAAAACACTAATAAAGATCTAAAATGTGTTGTGTGCACCCTTCACTCTGACAACCCTAAATGAAACCAAGTACAGCCAATTTGCTTTCAGATGTCAAGAGAACATTAGTGAACAAAGAGCTTGAAGATGAAAGAAAACACCGACAGGTCAGGGGTGAAGTTCTATCCCAAGCTTTGATATCTTGCTCTGTGAGTGCCGTTCAATCCCTCATCTGAACGTGGAAAGAATATGGAACAACTGCAAATTTACCAAGACATGGCTGTCCACCTAAACTTACAGGCGAAATAAAGATAGCATTACTCAAAAGCTCAAATACCACCTGAACTACCACCCCAAATCCCAGAGGACTTGAAAGGAGGCTTCATGGATGCAGAAAGTGAGAAGAAGGAAGTTAGATGTATTTCTCCCATCAATCATAATGGGTGAGGATCCTATCCCAGACAACAGCATCTCTCTGCTCGGCTTTCTAACCGTTCAGCCAGACAGAGCTTTAAAGGGGAGCAGCAAAAGCAAATGAGGTGGATTAGCAGTGCTTGGCAATAACTGATTGAGTCACCCAGGACAACAGGTCAATGTTTTTGACGAAGACAGCTTTGCGACTGGTGTAGTGTCCAGCCAGGACCATAACCACCTTCCCAGGCTTCATAAACCTGCCATTTTGATGCTGCTCTACAGCTGCTGCTACAAGGAAAAAGCAATAAAGTACTTTTGAATTTAACTGAAGAAGCCAAGATGCCCATGGTAACTTTGGAAGAGCTGCACATATCCATAGCTCAGGTTGGAGCATCCATTGACAACACTATAATAGTTTCACAGTCCACAAATCTGGTATTTGTGGTAAAGAAACAATTGTTGAAACAACACGATGGTCCTATATAGTCAAGCTATATAGGAGGAACATCAAACACATGGAGGGAGTAGCTCTGATCATGTGAAAACAATACTTAACTTTTTGGCCAACATGTAAAACCCATTCCCACAGTGCGACATGATAGAGGCAGCATCATGTGGTTGGGATTGTGCCAGCAGGGACAGGAAAGCTGGCTTAGAGTTCATAGGCAGATGGATTCCGCTTTTTAATTTACTGATGACGTGACTTCTGATGGAAATAAGGTCAAATTGGTTGCAGTACTTTTACATAAGGGTATGACAATATAGGAGGGTAAATCTATGTGTGTGCCATCACATAAAATCGCAATAAAACACTGAAGTTTGTGTATTTAACAGAAACTAAATGTGAAAGTAGTTTGGGTATATGAAGACCTTTGCAAGTCACTGTATTGCTCAGAAATAACCAAAACAGAAAGCACGCAAGTCCTTCTGATTGATGATAATCGACCCGCCTCAGTTGCTCAAACTCCTCTAACGCCAAGGCGGCGGCCGTATGCACTTGTGTTGGCACAAGAGAGACATGCAAAATGTCAGTGACAAATTTATCTCTGGATGCAACAAGCACAGCGAGACGGAGCGTGGACACCCGCGTCTACACACCGCGGTAATGTTGATATATTTCCCCAGAGACGGCGCGGCTCTCTGCGCTGCAAAAAAAATTGTTTCACACAACACATTTCAGCAACGAAGCAAAACAATCCTGACTTTCAATTCCCCTTCTGTGAATTTCAATGAGCATCTTAGTTACAGTAAAACCATAAGGAGTTAAGAGTTAATTGCGCAATTATGTTGTCGACTAAATAGCGAGCAATCAGTGCTCCGTACAGTAAAGGGAAGATGCAGCGGTAAAACGTCTATGATCAGATATGCAAAACAATTGTTACAAATTACATCCAGCTCATTATCACAGACGCTTCCTAAGAAAAAATTGACAATATGCTCTAAGTGACTGGAAAACATTTCAACATGTTGACGATCTTCTGACGAAGTTCTGAGCACGCCACATGAAAACCCAACAACCATCTGACAGAATCGTGTCATCTGCATATCCTGATTTGAGTAAAAGAAGAAAACCTACACAGACAGTTCATTATAAGCAAACAGCTTTTCACAGAGCTTGAGCTCAGTGAGGGAAAGATTGTTTTGTGACAAAAACTTTTTCCATTTCTCCCTGGATTGCTTTGGTATGTCCCCTGGAATGTCAGCAACTTTCAGCAAAGTTGTTGTGTTGTTGAAAGCAGGTGCTTTTAATAAGAGCGGTGCAACTGATTGGCCTGGGATGCTCCTCAGCAGAGGAGGGTAAACAAGCCTCCAACACAAGGACATACAAATTAGCTCACTGCCCAATCGTTATCAAATAAATCGAATTATTGATGACCAGAGTTTCTGTGTCACTGTTAATTTTAATAAGCAAACTGTAAATAGAAGCAATAGCAGCAGGGAAATCCAGGACACTGCTTTGAGTATAAAACAGCAATTAGGAGGCTAACAAGCCAGATTTGTGACTTCCCATCTGTAAGCATCTAAATGCAAGAAAACTGCCTCAACACTGACTTGCTTCACAATCCATAACTACTGTAACCAGGGGCAGACTAGGACAATGATTCAGGCTGGGAATTTGATACCATCCCAGGCCACCACCACCCAATTAATGCAAAACACCAGAGTGATGTTGGACGCCTACTGATGTAAGAGTGTAAAATAAAAAAGAAAAAAGGCTACACATGCACCCACACACACGCAGCTTTTTCTGTGTCTTTCCCCAGCAAAATAAATATTTCGGTTCTGCTGCAAAAACCTGTAGTCAAATTGCATAAACAAATTCTATTTCATCTACTTCACAATTAAATGTGCAGCCTGCACATTTGACAAACTGACCGACATCAATCCTGGGTTACCTATTAAAATATAGACAAAAGATTTTTTGGAGTGGTAATGAGCGTATTTCTGAATTATCAGTTATAACCATTACCTGATTCCTGTCTGGTTTCTCCCGCCATTGGATCTCATTCTCTCAGTAAAGTATAATCTCTAATCTCTAATCTACCTTTGAAGACCCTGTATCATCTTCCTCGTTGCTGGCCTCTTCTCCCCGACTCGGATTTGTCTTTTGTGGTTATAAAGATATAAAAATGTGGAAAGCGAAATTTTGCAATAGAATTAGAATGAGTAGCAGTAAAATTACAGTGGAAAGTAGCCTCAAAGTCCCTTTTATGCCACTGATTATTCTTCTCAGCCACTTTCTTTTCACCTGTGGTGACCTTCCCTGACCCTGCTCTGTCTTTTGTGACGATAAATATTTCTTTCAAATATGTGAGAGCAAAAAAGAGCACAAGTTCTACACCAATATGAAAGAGGACTGGGTTTATTCCTAGCATGAAGTGACTAGTAAGGGATGTAAAATAGGCAACATTAGTACCATCTACTAGCCTAACATGGTATACTGGCATATATTAACTAGTCATTTAGCTAATATTACATACCATGTTTGGAAGAAAAACTGTCAAAAGTTTTTTGCCTTTTGCTGGATCTAGATCAGTTGCCGAATATGCTGCCGCTTCCGGTGCATTTAAAGATGGCTCAGGAAAAATACGTTACCACATAACAGATTAAACGGCTGTAACAGCTGAAAAATGTGCGGGTGAAAGAGGGCAACGAAATGGAAATTGTCGAAGGATTTGTCCCACGCCTACCCGGCGTCTGTTACGCCAATGTTCAGCGGGACAGATTCCCTAATGAGGCGCGCGAACGATTGTTTCTTTAAAAACCAAGCACCAACCGACCTGACCATTGGAGATCACCGAGCAATTCAGTTCAGTGGCAGCGGCCAGCGGGAAATTGCTAACCGTAGCTTTCACTTCAGTCCTTGATCAGGTTAACCTTAGATTTTACGTAAGCCTACTGGTCTGTTTTAATTTTTTAGAACAGTGACGGAAAAATCAGAAGGCAGTCCATCAATTTGACAAATTAAGATTTACTTTTAATTTCAGTTCCATGCAGAGCAGGAGGAAGCTGTGAGGCTGTGTGTTCATGCCATAGCAGGTGAACAGTTAGCATTTTAAGTGCAATCGTTTAATTGTATTGATAATATGTAGCTCGCTGTTCAGCTTGTTCGGAATGTATTTTGATTGAAATGAATACAAAATAAATACCATTGAATTTGTTATCATTTTAAAAATTGAAGGGTAAAAATAGAATATGAGCCGATTTCTTTGACCCAGTCGGTTAAAATGACGAACAACAAAAATATCTAGCTTGAACTCTGACTTGAGTTGAGGGTTTCTTAGTGCATATCCGTATCAATTTAGCCATTTTAGCCACTTCTGCTCATTTTATGCTACAACCATAAACTTCAATGTGTTCTATTAGACTTTTATTGGAGTGACCAACACAATATAGTGCATATTTGTTACAATTAAAGATATTAAATAAGTCACGTGCATTCCCCCCTCTAAGAAAACAATTTTTACCCTGTTTTAGCTTCATTAGTGGTCCCATCAGCTCTAACTTGGCTTCCTGTCTCTTCTGAATAAATGTAATCCCACAGCATGAGTACCCCACCGTAGAGGTGGCCAGAAAGTTGAACTTAGGTCTCATTTGACCAGTTACTTTTTTGTTTGCTGTGACCCTTAAATGGCTTTTTGGTTAACAACAAATGAGACTTTTTTATAAAAAGAGAGAAAAAAAAGAAAACTTTTGTCTTTTACTTTATACTTATGCAGAACTTTTTGTGGGTCCATAACATACAATCCAAATAAGACACACTGAGGTTTTGAGCATAAAAGTTAAAGGGGTATGAATACAGTAGTTTAGAAAGGCTCTGTAGGAACTCATCAGCTCTCGTCTTTGCCTCACAGCAGAATAATTCGTAATATTTTATATTCGTGTAAAATATTACATTTATGAGACAAACAAACCAGAACTGTGACTTTTAACCTCTACTTATCTGTGAGCCACCAGTCACCACCAGCCAACTGCCAGTTACAGCTTCTTTCTCAGCAATGTCAGCTACTTTAACCGTTTCACTTACATAGAGTGCTCTTTTATGCTTATCTGTGGCAATTTAACTATTTATTTTGGAAAAAGAAAAGCAAAAATCAGGCACCGCCTGGAAATGAAGGCCAAGATTTCTCATTAGAAAGGAGGCCAATTCCAAACTTAAAAGAAAAAAAAAATCAGAAATCGTTGAATGTTTGGCAGCTAAATGGATATTCAATGTGCATGATTTAACAAGCGCTCTGAGCAGCTTTTAGCGACTCAGGCACAGAGGAGTAGAGGTTGCTTTTCACAAACCTGACTGCGGGGAGCTGGGGAGAGAACGGATGCGATCAGATGAAGATGCGAGAAAAGACAGACATGGAGGGCATGCCTTGGCGTCGGCTCATTTCACTGTAGCCAGAGTGCCAGCTGGCTGCCGTCTCTGGCACTGGTCACTATGACTTCGACTCAGAAAGACAAACACAAACAAACAGAAGTTGTGTTCTCATTAAAATATTCTACAAGTTGAGGAAGATGTTAATATTGTGAAGTTTGTAGGGATGCTAAGATGCTAGAGTGCCACAAATCGATGTGGATGGGAAGCCTATACAATTTGTCATGAAAATCTTATACAAACCAGGCCAGACAGCATAACATTGTTGCTTTTAGAGAAGAACCACAGAAATGCCAAACGTGATACACTGCATAACATTGAACGAGACTCATTGTTTCATTTAGTTCCTTTGTTTTCCTGAGACAAAAACAAGAAAATTAACTGAGAAATACATGGTTGACCGACGTCCAAAGTTCTTGGTCTGTGATTTTTTTTTTTTTACTGCTTTAATATAGTAGCCTTAAAAAAAAAAAAGAGACCGAAAGGGGAAAAAAGTGCCTTGAAGATAGTAATGTGTCCTCAAATGCTCAGATCCTGACACCCTTAAATGTTAGATGAGTTAGTAGCGGCCTGGCCTATAGAATAAGCAATTTTCCAGGCTCAGCAGATATGACAAGAGTTTTATTATTTAGTATCCTCTTTTCCCCCCAGTAATCATATTACAATTCTCCACGTCTGAAAGCGAATAAAGCATAAAAACCTCCTTTCTTTCTTGAACGCATTCATCGTGAGTACCATGGTTAGTATTCCACACATATGTACATCTCTAACTTTTGCTCCTAATTACTTTCCCGTAAACTTTGAGAGGCAATTATCTTCTCTCCACCTCACAGACGCAGACGCACTATTTAAATTCCAGGGGCAAGCTTTGATCACCACTACATTAGCTTTACATTAGAAACAATCATTACCGAGGACATCATCCCCACGACCAATTTGCCTTCGGAAAATAGTAGTGCTCGAGCGTGCTGCAGCCCACAGAGGACCAATGAGCCACACCAAACTTGATTAGGCCCCACAGTAATGCATCGCTCCTCCTGGCCCAGACTTTGGAGATGAACCACTTGTCTCCATATTAAGCGCTCCATCTGGAAAGGGGGTAGAAACTGGAGTGGACTCATTTTCCAAAACACGTCTGAAGAGCCTGAGACAAATGTGTCAAAAGGTAAACTTGTAATGAGTTTCGCTTGTTCAGACGTGGCTTCCCAGGCGAGTATTTCAGGCTTTGATTTTTTTCAAAGAGGCACTTCTGAGGCTATTTGGTTGGAGACGGTGCGTCACACTAGCACAAGCTAAACATTTGCAGATTCTGGCACTTATTTAAAAAGGCAGGAAATCTCATAATGAGCATGTTTTCGTAGCAAGGGGATATAAAAAGGGATTCTAATGCAAAGCGGTCTGCAGCTTAAACAAACTTGAGGTTCCAAAAAAGCTTTTTTCAGTTCTGGTCAGGAGTTTACATGCAAACAATCTGGGGTAAGCATTTATTTAGATTCAGCTCTAAATTGAACCTTTTGATTACTTTTTGGAACTGTACTTTTTTAAAACAACTTCGAGTTTTAAAAACTAAAACTTGCTTTAGGTAATTTATTTATTATTAAGGTCAATTTTATTATTTCTGAAATCCACACATGGTGGAAATCAAGATCAAAACCATATACCCATGCTAATATTTGGGTCCAAAGTAAAGTTGCCCCTTGACCAAATGCTTTTTGGCAATCGTGTCTCAGGTGGTAGGAGTTTGTCCCGTAACCGGTGGATTGCTGTTTCGAAACCCCCGCTCCGTCAGTCTTGGTTGTTGTGTCCTTGAGCAAGACACTTCACCCGACCTGCCCACTGGTGGTGGTCAGAGGGCCCTGTGGCAACAGTGTACAGCAGTGGCTACAATGCAGCTTACCACCAGCACCATGTGAATGGGTGAAAGACAGAGTAGTGTAAAGGGCTTTGTAGTCCTCTGGCTAAAAAAGCACTATACAAATGCATGCCATTTATCATTTAGGTGCCCATCATCAAGCTAGATAACTACTATCACTGGCAAAATGTGGGATAGTTTAATTTAAGCTTTTAGTTTTCTGGTTTTAAGGCATAGTCCACAAGTTTTCAATCGGGCTGAGGTCAAGGTTTTGGGGAGGGAATTAAGGAAACTCAATATAGGCCTTCCAAAATGTGTGTTTTGGGTTGTTGGCCTGTTTGAACGCCCAATTATGACCAAGTATCAACCATCTGACCCAAAATAGCCTCTTTGTAGTTGACCATTCTGGATTGGATGAGTGCATTTGATTGATTGTTTTTGTGTAAACACGAATGTAGTTGAGCTTTGGGATTTGGGGAGGCCATGCAGAAGCCATCAGCTAGTAGTTGACTGAAATTTAGTTGACAGATTTAGAGGTTTCCTTCCATCGTTGTTACTCCATCCACTTTATGGAATACACCAATGCTGCTGCCAGCAAAATGAACCCTGTTCTTTGGTTTCAAAGCCTCATCTTGACGCCTAAAAACGTACATTTTGTCATTGTGTCAAAATAGCTCAGTCTACACCTCACCATAAAACATTTGGCTCGTTTGGTTCATACAACTGCAATTTTCAGTTGGACTTAAAAGGCGTCTTATTTTTTAATTTATACATTTTTCCTTTTCTTAACATGTCCTGTCTGGCAGTGTGGAGCTCAGAATTGGTGTCTGAGTACCAAATAGAAGCCCGACAGATTTACTTTCACAAGTGGAGAATTACGGCTTTTGCTATAGTACTCCGCTGGATGTATATCTGTAAGAAATCTTTATTAGAAATTACTGTGGTTTTGTTTTCTGATATTATGGACACGGACACGGACAATAAACGGGAAGAAAGAAAGAAGATGAAGAGAAGTAAGAAAACAAAGTTAGGAGAGAGATGGTGAGTTTAAGATACAAGAGAGGAAGGGGAACTAAGAAAACAAGAAAAAAATCCCAGTCCGCCTCCACAACTGCAGGACGGCAGGAAGAGGGGGGAAAAAAACGGCAAAACAAATCAAACAATGCAAACCGAGAACAACACAACCTTACGTCTTGCTTACATCAAGTTCCCTGGACTGCTTCGGGAAAGCCCGAAAGTCAGCCTTATTGAAAATTTACAAAATATCGGTCAAAGTCAGGAAACAAAGGGATTTAAAGTAAACAATTCTGCAGAGATGAAAGGTCAAAAATCCACCCAGAACTATACCAGAAACTTGTTGATGGACAGAAAATAATAGAAGTCAAGGAGCAATTTGATGAGGGACATTAAACCAAATATTGGAGGGGGTTTACACATATTTTAGCCTCCATGTATGATTTGATCCTGTGAGGATTTGAGAAAATCTACAGTAAATTCAGACTTATACATTCCATTCTTGTTTTTGAAATTTATTGAGGCTAGTTGGAGGGAAAAGAAAATCTCAACTGCATTATTAAAATTCCAAAAGTATTAGATTATTGTCCATAACAAGTGAATGCCAACTTCTGACTGGAACTATACAAAAAAGGAATACATTTCTATTGTGCATCGAACACCATTAAACTTGGATTTA
This sequence comes from Valencia hispanica, assembly GCA_963556495.2. Classification (NCBI taxonomy): domain Eukaryota; kingdom Metazoa; phylum Chordata; class Actinopteri; order Cyprinodontiformes; family Valenciidae; genus Valencia; species Valencia hispanica. The sequence continues at coordinate 41,710,560 of OY747716.1, read as the reverse complement.
AGGCCCCATAAGCATTCACTGTCCCATGTTTCTGGCTCCAACATAAGCGCCTATCAAATTTAGCTCTGGACGGGTTTCCAGGAGCAAAAATGGCATCATATTTTGTGGCTCGGGGTAAGTTTCGGGGAGCAGATGGATGCAAACTTTAAACTCAGCAGGGATAGAGAGAGCAGAACCGTCCATCTGACAGCAGAGTTGGCCTGCCTGATGTTTGATTAAGAGGCACATTGACCTTTCCGAGGCTCCAGGGGAGCTGAGATAAACTCTCACCTGACAGCTCGCAAGTCAGAACCTTCTAATTATTGCTGGAATCCGTCAGTCAAGGAAAAGAGCACCGTTATTTTTTTTTTTTTAGTGCTGATATGTCAGGAAAAATCTAATGCCAGAAGAAGATGAAAGAGGGACAAGATGTGAAAGATGAAGGTAAAATATGGAGAGAAAAAAATGGAAGATAAATGTGTTAAAAGCTGGAGAAAAGGGTCCTGTGAATCATATCCCAAAGGATCAGACTAGTGATTTGGCTTCTATGATGAACACAAAAGGAATCTACTGAGCATGGAATTGTTGCCTTGATCAAAGACTTTAACTGATGGGCAGGAAGAAGATGCAGGAGGTCGATACAGTGATGAATCGAGCCTGTGGAGAGGCACTGGGTGTGTACCACTACTGGTCATGACAAATTGGGCATGTCTGAGTATTTCCCTTACGATCAATACTTTCTGACAAAGAAGGCTGCCAAGGCCAGTTTAATATCAGATCAGATTGAACGGCATAAAAATTTAAAGTTTTATTAGATCAATGCAAGTAAGATATATCACTTCAATTGAGTCAGAATTGTTTTCTTTAACACTGTCCAACTATGTGAACATTTTACAATGTAAAGTTTTTGTGCAGTAGGCAGTTTATTTACATTGCTTATGCCACCTGCTGGCATAAATAGATAACAGCATTTGGCTAAAATTCACAGAAATAACCAATTGAATGTCCTATGGGACTGGTCACTTGATATATTTTAGCTCATTGAATTCATGTGGTTTCTTACTTTGAGAACTTGTCAGTACAACACAAAAACCACATGAACCGAATTGTGTCGGAAGCCAGTAAAATCACAGGCCAACAACAAATGTCTCATATGGGTATTTATGAGACTGAGTCTACAGAAAGCTCTCTCGGTTCTGGCCTGCTCTAACCATCCCTTGGAGACGGAACAGGAGAGGTAGGAGATACAGGCTCCCTAAAATTAAGAACAACAGATTAAGTTTTTCTTTGTGCCCTTTGCTGTTAACATGCTGAATTTGCACAATTGCTTAAAATTCCACAGTTAGATTTTTGTTTTGTTTGTTTAATGTAATTGGTAGTGTTGTGTTATGATTGCTGCTATTTAGAGAATCAGTATGACTGGGGTCCACTAAATTTTATGTTCCAGTGGGAAGAATGTGTGGCTCTGTTTGTCTGCGAGTTGTTTATATTTTTAGGGGTTGATGATTGATGGAATATTTATTGTTACTGTTTTTTTTGTATGTTGTGCAATACTGCACAGCAATTTCCCTCTGGGAAAATAAAATTGAGTTGAGTTTATTCCTAGATTTTAAACCAATGATTTTTTTTAAATTCAATTTATATATATATATATATATATATATATATATATATATATATATATATATATATATATATATATATATATATATATATATATATATATATATATATATATATATATATATATATGTCACCGATCCTGTTCCTAACTTTTATGGACAGGATTTCTAGGCGCAGCCAAGGCGTTGCAGGGATCCGTTTTGGTGGCCTCAGGATCGGGTCTCTGCTTTTTGCAGATGATGTGGTCCTGTTGGCTTCATCGGAGCGTGATCTACAGCTTTTGCTGGAGCTGTTCGCAGCAGAGTGTGAAGCGGCTGGGATGAGAATCAGCACCTCCAAATCCGAGGCCATGGTCTTGAGCCGGAAAAGGGTGGGGTGCCTCCTCCGGGTCAGGGATGGGGTCCTTCCCCAAGTGGAGGAGTTTAAGTATCTGGGGGTTTTGTTCACGAATGAGGGAAAAATGGAGCGGGAGATCGATAGACGGATTGGTGGGGCGTCTGCAGTTATGCGGGCGCTCTACCGGTCTGTCGTGGTGAAGAGAGAGCTGAGCCGAAAGGCGAAGCTCTCGATTTACCGGTCGATCTACGTTCCTACCCTCATCTATGGTCACGAACTCTGGGTGGTGACCAAAAGAACGAGATCACGGATACAAGCGGCTGAAATGAGTTTCCTCCGCAGAGTGTCTGGGCTCTCCCTTAGAGATAGGGTGAGAAGCTCAGTCATCCGGAGGGGCCTCAGAGTAGAGCCGCTGCTTCTCCACATCGAGAGGAGTCAGTTGAGGTGGCTCGGGCATCTGGTCAGGATGCCTCCTGGACGCCTCCCTGGTGAGGTGTTTCAGGCACGTCCCACCGGGAGGAGGTCCAGGGGAAGGCCCAGGACACACTGGAGGGACTATGTTTCTCGGCTGGCCTGGGAGCGCCTTGGGGTTCCTCCCGAGGAGCTGGAACAAGTGGCTGGGGAGAGGGAAGTCTGGGTCTCTTTGCTTAGGCTGCTGCCCCCGCGACCCGACCCCGGATAAGCGGAAGAAAATGGATGGATGGATATATATATATATATATATATTACTTTTTATATCTCCCCAGTTTTAAAATAAGGCTATTTTTGATGCAGGAAATTTTGATGTCAACTCCAGCCTTTAATCTGAGTATCTTTATTATTCAAGGGGAGTGGGGTAAACTCATCGGCTTCAGCACTCATTTACAAACCTCATTTACAAACCTAATTCAATGACATACATTCAGCTAAAGAATTTTTAAATATAATTTTTACTTAACTTTTTAGTGTATTTGAGTTCAGAGTAACTTCTAATTGTTTAAAAGTTCACGTTTTTCTGGGTTATAAATATGATGCGAGACACGGCTAAATGGGGACCCAAGTTCATCTGGTCATCATGCACAATCAAGAGGATTATTGGCAAAAAAAGAAAAGACAATTCAAATCAATGTGTCCATTGAAAACAAATTCGATTTACATGACAAGTTGTATATGATGCATCCAGCGGTGGGGGTAGACACTTTTGTTTTCCGTCAGTTTGACCGAAGGGGTCAAACAAATCCCGTCACAATCTATTTTTCCTTGTCTATTTCTAAAATGATAACATTCAATAGCATTTATTTTATATTCACATTTTAAAATATTCAACCTGAACAAACAGAACAGAGGACTACATATACAAAATTAAATTAAATGAATGCACTTAAAATATTAACAGTTAACTTTAGGGATGGGCATTCGATTAAACTGTCTTCATCGATATTCGGGAGAATTAATGATCAATTTTCAATTAATCATTGATATTTTTATATTAAAATCCAGTGTTCATAGGCTATATTAAAATGCAGTGAGAATAGAAAAATAGCGCGTTTCCTCACTGAGATCCTCATTACAAGTAGGACACCTCTTGTGGCAGTTTAACCGAATTAATTAACGGTAGTTGCACAAAGAAAATATGCGCTATAAGCAGCGGAGCCGACAGCTAAAAATACGGTACTCATTAAAACAACTGACGCTCATATTTTTTTTCTTCTCCAAAAAAGTTTTGAAAAAAAAGTCATCTTAAACCATAACTTAATAAAAAAAATATAAAATACTTTTATAGGTCTGATAGTTTTGTGTTACATTTGGCAAAAAGAGTCAAGAAAGAGGATGAGAGAGATCAGTGTACCTAACAATGAATTAGGCTCATTAACAGAGTAAAAAAGACAAAAAAAAGAAACCGTAATTTATATACAACTTTAGCACCAGTCTACTGATTTTTGTAGAGAAAGATGAGCATGTTAACAAGCGCTGGGGTCAGAAGCGAAAGCAGCCTGGTGAGCAGACTGATGATCATCAGGCTGCTGTCGCGTCTGACCTGCAGCGCAGAGATCACCTGCTGTGAGGGGACAGACGTCGCTGTGATACACATACCTTCGTACTAACTTGGCAAGCATCTGGAATCTTGTTTGATTCATTTTCCACCAGTCTGTATGGGTGCAATCCAGGGGAGGCGGAGCCGCCCTCAGAAAGTAATCGGTGAGTAAGTTTCTCTGCTCGTTGTGCATCTGGGCTCCTCCGTGCTAACACCAACTTGATGCTAGGTTGAGACCAAGAGCAGGATGCTCCGCTTCTAACCAGGTTTGGAAGTGTGTTCAAGTACTTATACACAGCTTCGCAGTGTTGACAGTGAACCGAGTTGTTTTTTTTAGTCAAAGTGGTCCCACGCCACACTTCGCTGCGACCTCTTCATGACAATGCTACTTTTGAAATACACAGAAACTGGCAAGAAACTGAGTCGGCCTGTGGGTTTTATTTTCAGTCATCGCCCTCGTGTGGTAAAGTGTTTAATTACTGCCACATAGCAAAATTAATTGCATTCCTTCAAAACTCACAACGCAACAGAACATGCGCTAATTGTTGGAAAAAAAAAAATTTTATCGATGAAATTCTTATTGATCAATTAATCGATCGTCGATTAATTATGCCCATCCCTAGTTAACCTGCTGTGGCCTGAGTGGACAGTCTTACAATCTCCTCCTCTTGAAACTGAAATCCGCACCCGCTTGTGTGTAATCAAATCGTGGGATTGCTGCAGAGGTTATCGTCATGAGGTTTTTGGATTTTTGCCTTGCAGATGACTTCTCAGTGGGGCTTTGATGTTGTTCTGGAGGCTGAATCTGCGCTCTACTACCACACTTGAGACAAATTGAAGTGATCAGAAGTCCGAAAGACTCTCTGAACGAGCCGTCACGTGACCCGCAAGCTGTCGCTTCAGCGGGAGGAAATCCCACAGCATGCACCGATGCTCGGCGCTCCAACCCTCAGTAACTCTTAAACACGTTGTCAGCTCTCGGTTAGCGGTGTCCAGGTCTGAGATGATGCTCAGATGCTCTCATGGGAATCCTTTTTTGATTGATTTAGTTACCTGTACTCAGAGTGTAAAGTTGAAAATGTCAGAGGTGTGAAAACTAATCCGTCAAAATGATGGGCGGCCTTCAGATGTTTCCTTCACCGTTTCAGAAAAACAGTCAAACACTGAAAATATTTGGTTAATGTGACCCCTGGATGCAGCCCAAGAAAAGGCCTCCTCTCTCCCACAATTACAAACGTAAACGTTTCCAAACATGACTTTCACTGGAACTTTGTTTTTGTCAGACGTGACTTTTCAGCAACAAGACTCAAAAAAAGAAAAAAAAAATTATGTGAAAAAGAGCCTCCTGCCCACTACAAAGTGAAGTGGAGGACCTGTGATGCTGTGGGCCTTTTTCTCTTCCATAGCTCTCAGGGAACCTCAATAAAATTCACAATCGTAAACTCTTTAAAATGGCAGGCGGTTACTGAAGCAACCTGGTGGCCTCTGCCAGTGAACTGAAAGTTGGTTGCATTTGGTTTGTTCAGCAGGATATTTATAAACATATCAAAAGCATATAGCCAAATCAATGTAAAAATGGTTCACGAGTTAGAAAATTTCCTTTGTTTCATGACCCAAGTTACTAGACCTAAATCCTGTTCAAGTCCTGTGTGGTAAGGTGAAGAGGGGGGAAAAAAGGGTAGGGGAGGATCCAGTACTCTTGAAGATCTACAGCAGACCTGGTTATTTTAAAGCGTCTATTTTTCACACAAAACAGAATGTCCTGCTTTTATTTTGAAGGTATTAACCATATTGTTTTCCTGGTCCAGATCCCTACTGGCGAGCATCTGCTCAACCAGCAGGTTCTGGAAAAATAAACCCAGGGTGCTACTGTAGTCCATTAATTCAGCCTCACTGGATAACATGACCAGTATGAGAAAGTATAGCATCCACAATGTGCATTGGGATGGATCACTCCGTCTCTGTGTGCAGTCAGACTGCTGTATTTGTGCAGACATGTGGTATTTTAACTGTTCGTTGCCTGCCTTTACCAAATCCGTTTAAGTGTAGTGTCAGCTCAGAGCACTGTAGAGCTCAACTTCACAAGACTAAAGATTCTGAAACAGTATGTCAAAGAAGTTTTTTAAACAAACCTTAAGCTCATCTGATACCCACAACCCTGTTAAGTCATAGACCAACGGCTGAAAACTAAGCATGGACTCCAGATATTAGCACAACTCATATAGACGGGTGCTGGTTCAATACTTTGGTTGAGCCTTTTCAAAGCTTAAAACAGGCATAGACCATTATGAAATGAGCACAAATACCTGGATTTAACCATAAGACAGTATTATAAGTGCATAATATAATCTAATTCACTTTGCTTAAAAACAAAAAGCAACACCTATCAATAGGTCTGTGTAAATGGCATCATAAACTGCTTTATCATTTGTTATTTTTGTTCTAATATCTAGGACTGTTATAGAAATTTTTAGGTAAGTACTTTCTGGAATAACCAGTTACTTTCCCAAATACATTCTTTAAATTTTACCATGTAATTATTACAAAGATTGTGGGGAAAATACCTGGTAACTACACTAAAGGGGCCCATTGACAACGACAAGTCGACTACTCTACCCACTTGCCACTAAACCTAGTAAGGATTAGAATAGTAACAGGTAAGTTCCTGGAAAGTAGTTGGTAAATTCCAGAAAAGTACCTAATAAGTGGTTAGTAAGTTCCTGGAAAGTAACTGATAAATAGCTTGTAAATTCCAGGAACATAGCTAGTACGTTTCAGGAAAATACCTGGTGAGTTCTAAGAAAATACATGGTGAAGTATCTGCTAAGTTCTGGAAAACTCTGGTAAGCTAAAGGAAAGTATCTGTTATGTAGATATTAAGTTCCTGGAAAGTATCTGGTAAGTTCTAGGAAAATACTTTGTGTGTCCTAGGAAAGTATCTGGTAAGTTCTGGGAAAGTATCTGGTAGGCTAAAGTATCTGGTAGGCTAAAGTATCTGGTAGGCTAAAGTATCTGGTAGGCTAAAGTATCTGGTATGTAGCTGTTAGGTTCTAGGAAAGTGTCTGGTAAGTTCCGGGAAAAGACCTGGTAAGTTCCAAGAAAGTTTAAAAAGTATCACCCAAATTCCAGAAAAGAACATGTTAGATTTTACTAATTTGTTGATAGTTATTTTGATAGGCAGAAACAAATTTAGGGGATGAGAAAAGGCGATCTTCAGGCAAACCTTCAGTTGGCTATTTATTATACGGACAGACATAGGTACTCTTGAAGCTTGTTGCCAGTATCACCATAAGCAGATCAATAGGCAATGATCTTAGTATCTTATACTTAAAGTTGGAAATATTTTCAAGAATGATGCAGCACCAGGCGTTTGCTCTTTTAACTCCATAACTACAAACACTAATAGTGGTATAGTCTAGTTTTAACCACTCCATCCTAGTCCGAAAACATTTTTGTTTATGTGGTACCTTTAAATTACTTTCAGGTCTGAGTCCATGTGTGCCTGGTTACTTGTCTTGTGTTTTTCCATCCAGGCCTTGAAACAGAGTGCTGAACTGTGGTGTAGCACATCTCCCCCTGCAGACTGCTCAGATAGGCTCCAGGCCTTTGTGACCCTAAACAAAATTAAGCATGTATAGAAAATAGATTGAAAGATAAAGGAGAAACATATTGGTCCACACTGCGGAGGCCTCCAACCTCATTGTCTTCCTGTTTTACCTCCTTTCTTTCTATTACTTCAGCTTTTGCAAACAAACGTAACCATAGGCAACACACTGCCTGTAATTTTCATCTATCACATTTTGAGAGAGATTGAAAATGTGATGAGCTGAGATCATGCACAGACTCCTAATGAGCAACATCCTAAATCACTCGGAAGCGAGCTCAGACACAAAATTGTTTTCCTACAGCCCTGTGAAAAAGTATATGCACCTATACAAATTTGATTCTCTTCTCGCATTATTGGCACACTTAAACGCTTCAGATAACCAAAACCTATTTTGAAGAAGTTTTCAAGTAATGGCTTCCTTTATTAAGGGCGGCAATCTATCCAGACTAACCTGGTTCAATGCAAAAAAGTTAATGCCTTCCTAAACGTAATAACAGTGAACCTCCGCCTATTCACGGTTCAGTATTCAAGGATTCACTTATTAGGGCATTTTTCTGTGAAACGTAACTCTAAATTATTTGCGGAGAATTTGTCTATTTGCAGATTTTTTCCTGAAGCACATCTAAAATATTCAACAGAAAATGCAGCGTTGGAAGCTAAAATACCTACCTATAATGCTATCTGAAATGGTATTGGCTGGTTTTTTCAAAGCAACCAATCCAAGAGTACCATTAATTTTTGTTATTGCTAATTGGCTGTACTTTCAAGGGAAGAGAGAAGACTGTGGATCTTATCTTCTGCGTTAGTGCTAAGACAGTTCCTGCGCTGTGTATGAATGCATATTAAGGTATGCTTGATGTCTGAATTATTAAAATAGGCCATTTTAAAGGTATCATTCACTCTTTAATAAATTTGCTCTGGTCTCTTGTTTGAATACTTTGAGAGTTCTTTTTCTGTGAAAAAAATGCTCTGGCACTCCTGATTCAAGAGGTTTGTCTGAGGAGTGGGTGGCGGAAACGACAGGATTACGAGTCTTAATCATTAGTATTCATAAAATGCAAATCTCTCGCCTCTGATTGGCTAACAGCAAAGCAACTCAGCCTTCAAACAAATAGCTAATTTAGGGTTATACTTCGCTGGTGGTGTTCAAAAGACAAATGCTCAGCTCCTCTTTCTTGGGCAAAAAAAATGCCAAGTTGATCTGTTATCTCCATAGATAAATCAAATCAAACTTTATTTATAAAGCGCTTTTCATACACAAAGTGCTTTACAGATTAAAATAACCCCACATAAAACCCCCTTCCCTTCCCTCCCCCACAGATTTAAAATCATGGTCACAGTTATACCCCCCTCCCCCCAAACCAACTCCCATGCACAAACACAGTGAAAAGCAACAGTAAAAAAAGGACATTGGGCCGAGTGCAGATGAATCATGAAAGGAAACAATAAGCCCAAACGTGTTCCATCATGTTGTGGAGTTGCTAACAGCTCTGCTAGCAGAGTTGCTAACAGTTCGCTTCTACTAGCAGAGGTGCACTCTGCTCCCTCCTGGCAGCAAAATCAATACAGCCTTCCTATGGGCGGTTGCACGCCAAGGTAGGCAAGACCATCAATACTGATTTTCTCTGCAACGTAGAAGGGACTGGCTTTTTCCTGAGTCGCTCATTTTTGCAGTCTTCTTCCTTTTTGCGGCTAATGCAGGCAATGGGGGTTGTAGATTATTAAGTGCTGTATGCATATGCACCTCAGAGGCCGATTTTATTTTAAATTAGAACAAGAATCTCAGTTTCTCAGAGAACGAAACCTTTAAGCATTTTTAGACGGATTTCGGTTAGTTGGACGGTTGTACAGTACTGTGCAAAAGTTTTAGGCCGGTGTGAAAAAATGGAAATGGTAATCATTTATTTTCATCAATCAACAAAAAGCAGTTTATGAACAAAGGAGAAATCTAAATCAAATTATTTGGTGACCACCCTTTGCCTTCAAAACAGCATCAATTCTATAGGTACACTTGCACACAGTTTTGGAAGGAATTCGGCTGGTAGGTTGTTCCAAACATCTTGGAGAACCAACTACAGATCTTATGTAGATGTAAATGTCTCTTTATGTAATCCCAGACACACTCCTCGATGTTGAGATCAGGGCTCTGGGGGGTGCCATACCATCACTTCTTGTTCTTTATGCTGAAGATAGATCTTAATGACTTTGGCTGTATGTTTGGGATTGTTGTCCTACTGCAGAATAAATTTGGGCCCAATCATATGCCTCCCTGATGGTACTGCATGATGGATAAGTATCTGCCTGTATTGAGAACACCATAAATCCTGACCAAATCTCCAACTCCATTTGCAGAAATGCAGCCCCAAGCGTTCAAGGAACCTCAACCATGCTTCACTGTTCCCTGCAGACACTCTGCAGCCCTTCAATGAACAAACTGCCTTCTGCTACAGCCAAATATTTAAAATTTTGACTCATCAGTCCAGAGCACCTGCTGCCATTGTTCTGCACCCCAGTTCCTATGTTTCCGTGCATACTTGAGTTGCTTGGCCTTGTTTCCACATCGTAGGTTTGGCTTTTTTGGCTGCAACTCTTCAATTTAGACCACTTCTGGTCAGACTTCTCCGGACGGTAGATGGGTGTACCTGGGCCACACTGGTATCTGCCAGTTATGAGCTGATGGAACTGCTGGAAATCGGAAGATTTCCAAGGTATTAAGCTTGATGTTTCTTTCATCTGCTTTTATCTATCTTTCAAGTTTCCTTGGCTGACTACTGCATCTACGATCCTCAATGTTGTTTATGTTTCTTTGTGCTTCTTCAAAAGAGCTTGAACAGCACATCTTGAAACCCCAGTCTGCTTTGAAATCTTTGCCTGGGAGAGACGTTGCTGATGCAGTATAACTACCTTTTGTCTTCTTGCTGTGCTCAATCTTGTCATGACATGAAACTATCTTCCACAACCTCACCTTGGTGGCAGAGTTTGACTGTTCCTCACCCAGGTTTAAGCCTCCTACACAGCTGTTTCTGTTTTAGTTAATGACTGGGTTTCAACCTACGTGTGACATTGATGATCATTAGCACCTGTTTGGTATTATTGGTTGATCATACACATGACTATAATCCTACAAAATCCCTGACTTTTTCCAAGTGTACCTGTAAGAATTGATGCTGGTTTGAAATCAAAATATAGTAACACCAAATATTGATTTGATTTAGATTTTCTTTTGTTTGCTCACTTCACATTTTGTAAATTGATAAAAATAAACAATCATATTTCTGAAAGCATTCTTTTTTTTTACAGCATTGTAATCTCTAACCTCTGTGAGTACAGGAGGTCCACTGCAGTTGTATCACCAGGTTTTTGCAAACACTTTTTCATCTAAGACTTAGATGATTTGATAGCTTTTCCCCATTAAACGAAAAACTACTTTTTTATTTACTTAGCTTATCTTTGTGTAACATTAACATTTATTTTATGATCTGAGACATGATAATGTAACAAAATGGGAGAACATACGGAATCTGTAAGGGGAAAATACTTTTACATAGCTCTGTATATGTAGGACTAAAATGTCCCACTGTAATAATTAAATTCCATATTCATGTTTTTGTATTGTATTATTTATCTGTATGGAAAAAGGAGACTGTGCAGCAATAATTAGGCCAAAAATTTAATTAATAATTTCCCCTTACATATTAATTTAGTAATCATTACATCAGCTGGACAAGGCATGGGTATAGGAAAGTTAATTTAGCAGTCTCTTCACAGTGGCCAATGAGGTAATATCCTTCTAATGTTCAGGGAATACACAACATTCCCCTCCATAACAGGTGCTTTTTCATTTTCTGTCTGGCTAGCTTTAACGATCTCATTAGACAGACGCTCCAGCCGAAGAACCGCCAATGGCACCCCTGCCACACGACAGGGAGTACAACAACAGAGCAGAAGATGGAATCTGGGCATCTGTCTGATGTCACAGCTGTAACAGGAGCTGCTTACTTACAAGACGGGCATGATTCTGAGAGAGTACTAGAGGAAAAAGGCTAATTGAATTCCTCGTGTACATCCTTGCACATAGCCCTGCCCTCCCTCCTGCACAGAGGCTGGAGAAGCAAGCCAAAGAGGCTTGCCTGAGTTGTACATCATTACCCAAGATTCTAGCGGGCAGTTTCCCCGACTTCCTCTGCCAGGAAGCAAATGGCACAAATTAATCACAGCTTTTCCTGATGGCAATATAAGAGAAAGGAAAATGTCTCTATAGTCTGGATTTAAGGCCTCTACTAAAAACTTCTAGAGCAGAGAAGAAAAAGAAAAGAACACCCCCCCCTCAAGAAAGTTGAGATTAAAGCTTTTCGCACAGGAAATTGCAAAGTCTGCCTCAAAAGAATTAGATGATTCAGACTTAAAAATTAGACAAGTAATTAAGTTTTGAGTCACCAAGTGCTGGTTCTATTTTATTTTGTCCTGGCTAAAAAGGGTAAATTTTTTGAGCTTACGCCCAGCCGTTACAGCTTATCTACAAAAAAACAGCAGGTATTGGAACTATACTGACATTACTTCAACTTCAGAGGCAAGCTTGCAATGAAGTTCCAGATTTATTAGTTAGCTACTTTGAAAAGTATACAAAAAACAAAAGGTAAAACTGTGGTATTCAGGGCAAGACTACATATGAAAAAAAAAAAAAAAAAATATATATATATATATATATATATACACTACTTTCTCATAACTATTTTTATAAAATGAATTTGGTGTACCACCCATATTATTAAATATAAAGGCATCTACATATTCAGACTTGAAAAAAATAAGCTCACGGTTAACAAATGAGAAACTCATACTCTAGTCGAAATACAACTGGATTTAGATATTGTAGTTTAAGTAGCAAAAACAACTATGTCCAACAAATTAAAATCTTAAAGCATTACTTTTTCTCAAGATCTTGAGTTGAATATTGTCTAATCTAAAGTGCTAGTTTTCTTGAAATAATACATTTCTTCACTTCAGAAGAGGTTTGAATGTTGCACCACTGGGAGCTTCTTGCATAACAGCCAGTTTTAATCATGACTTCATCCTGCATGTCAGCTTTAATCAGAGGTAAGCATCACTTGTTAGGTTTATTGGGATTTCACAGTAGTTTCTCATCGTGATAGGAAACCAACTTTCTTTGTTGAAAAAAAAATAGAGTTGGGGTGTTGAATGGCGTAGCGGCAGAGCAGGCTCCCTATGCCGGGGCTTTGGTCCTCGGCACGGCTGTTCAATTCCCGGCCTCGGAACCTGTGCCGCATGTCTTCCTCCTTTTCTCTCCTGTACTTCCTGTCTAACAACTTTTTTTTTTTTAAGTCCAATAGCGCCAACAAAAAACAATTGATCCCCAGAATTCTTGGGGGTTAGGGACTACAGTCACCCGCAAACAGCTAAGATTTGCTAATACGAGAGACTCCCTCTAAAACGTGCATGTTCTATTAGTTCAAAACACCAAATATACCTTAATATGCACAGTGGAAACCGTCTTAGCTAACATCCATGGTCTTCCTCATCTCCAGTATTGTGGGAAGAAGACATTTAAATTGAAGAATACATATCCAGTTATTACCAGCTATTAATTTAAAATTTTAGGTCATTTCAATTAATACACATTTACTTCTTTTGTCTGATTTTTCATCTTTTATGTGCCAAAACACATCAGGTTGAGGTTATTAAAAATCTAATCACCAATTCTTTCCATTTCTATTTTATCAACCCTGACATTTTAGGAAGCAGAATCGATCAGAACTATGACTATCATCCATAATAACCACAGGTCAAAATGAAGCAGCAATGAAAACAAAGCCAACGGGGTATGGTCTGAATGTCAGCTGGAGTTTTGGGTCAAATGTCCATATCCAATTTTAGATGAAATACATCATTGTGAAAATTCATCAAGTAGTATTTCCCTTCTCCGCAAGTTTCGCCGCTTTTTACTTGATTTTACACAAACTAAGCAAAAAAAAAAAAAAAAAAAGATGTTAATGTGCTCTGGCTGACAGAAAATAAAAAGTCTCAAAACTTTATATTGAACTACGTGATCTGATTAGATCGAGAACTTGGAAATATGTAATTATGCACTATAAGGAAATATGTCTGCGTCTCTCTGATGGACCTCATCAAGAACATCTAAATCTGTACATATATAATTACACTCTATACACACTTATCATCTTAAGCATTGTGGTGATATAATACAACGCTGATTTGAGATAAACTGAGCGCTCGAGACACTCGCTCTGCGCCTCCCGTCTGCCTGTGAAATGCAATTACACTCAATGCCATGGGTAAGTAGAGGAAACCAGCTCATCATGTCAGAGCCTTAATGAGTGGTACTGAGGGAAATTATTATTAAGGCCGAGCACAAAGACAGCGTTCCTCTGTAAAAGCAGAAAAGTGACCAACGTAGAGGAACCCATATTGCCTTTATATTCACAGAAAACACCTCATTCTCATTTTAAGTTATAATTTTATTTAAAAATCAATAAAAATGCAGACTGCACTTATGGCAAGCAATGAGTAATCAGAATAATTGCACATATTTCTCCAATTCTGTAAATGCAAATCAAGGCGTCACATGTCTTTACATATAAAACCAATAAATCATAAAGGATATTTTGATCAAGCAAGATTAAATTTAAAAGCACAAAAAATGTCCTGAAATTACTATGCAAATGTTTGATTGCCAAAGAAGGTACTCCTGGACTAGTGAGTCTGTGTTTAGCTGCATCTCTTTTTTTATTGTCATCGATTGTGCAACTGTTGCAATTAACTTTGTATCCTTTCTTAATTTTCCTTCCAGAAGAAAGTCCTGATTCAGAGCCACAAAAGATTGCTGCAAAGTCAATGCCTCTATACAATCAACTGTGGTTTTCTTAGTTAGGTAACTTTTTACCATAGCATTAATTTGGATTGGATTCAACTGGATTGGAAATAATTGAACTAAAAGGAAAAAGGACTTGAAGGAAAACTGAATGCTACCATGAGAAAACACACACTACTCTGAAAGGATATAAATCCAAAAGACGCCAACATGCAAACACTAACTCTACTATGTTAATATCGTGTTCATTTCTAGCCCACTTGTTATAACTTTCAACAAATTATTTTTTTCTACAATAGAAAAAATACAAACTATATTTGTATTAAGATTTTTCCATGCAATATCATTGTTCAAATGAAGCAAATTCTGCCTTAAGTTTATAGACTTAAGCGATTACAATTAAATTATAGCATTTACTTTGGAATTAATTTTCTTTCCCAAGGGCGGTTTACTTAAATTCCACCTAAGTATTATGTAAATTAACCGACGGAAACCTCACGGCGAGTTGTGAGGAGTAATCCATCACATTCCTCTCACCTTTGTATTTTTGTGAAGGTTAATTGGTTATCTGGCTTTTGAAAGGTACTGTTTGGAAAATCTGGAAAACAGAAACACTTGGAAAAGGAGCAGTTTCTGTTCTATTCCGCAATTTGTGCAATAACCATTTAAAAAATGTTTTTAATCACTTGGGAGCGTTTTTGCATTTGTCTTTTTGAAAACAAAATATAACATTAGTACAACCTCATTTCAAACAAGTCTTTTACAAAGGTCCATGCTTTTCTTTCTTCTTCCTGTTGTTAAGTGACCATTCAACTTCAATATATATTTTCAACTGAATCGTTTTTATTAGTTTTCCCCTTTATCATAGACTGAATCATCAAATTAAACACCACAAGGGCATTTTTTATAAAAATTAAACTTAAAAACATAATCTAAAAAATTCTGCAAAATGTTGTACATCAGCAAGCTTCGGAAAACATACACACACACATATATATACACACATATACACACATATATACACACATATACATACATACATACATACACACATATACATACATACATACACACATATATATATATATATATACATATATATATATATATATATATATATATATATACATATATATATATATATATATATGTGTGTGTATATATATATATATATGTGTGTGTATATATATATATATATGTGTGTGTATATATATATATATATATATATATATATATATATATATATATATATATGTATATGTGTGTGTGTGTGTGTGTGTGTGTGTGTGTATATTTATACATACATACATATACACATATACATACATACATAT